>JAMWET010007064.1:82500-95000 GCA_024036415.1 Prochilodus magdalenae | reverse complement strand
ACAAATTCTCCACCGTTAAAAGTTAAGAAGCTCATAGCGGCCATTTACTCTTTCCCCAGTAGTTGGTATAAGTGTTGGCACCTCTGTGAAGTTCGACAGGTCACTCGCTAGCTAGCTAGGTTAGCCAGCATGCTAACCAGACAGCAAAGCTAGTCACAAATCCACGCAGGCAGGTGTCCATACAAACTCGCTCCAGCCTTGAAACTAGCTAGTGTTCCTGAAGCCTGTACACGCCCACTCGCCACAACATGCCACACCCACAAGAGACAGACCTGGGGCCGCGTTAGCGACCTGTTGCCTGCTGGTGTGAACGTAGGGTTGCAATGTTTTGTTGAGACGGCGGTGAAAGGCTTTCTGTAGGCCTCAGTGCACGCTTAGCGGTATGCTGGAGAGCTCTGGACGCTGTGGTTTTGTCTTGGCTGATCTGCCACGGACTGATGGGAGACCTCTTTTGACTGATGGCTCTGACTAATCGCAGGCGCTGTTGCACAGTGTGTTCGTCGGAGGAGCTCACCAGGCGTCTGCACAGCGGTTGCTCGTTTTCTCCGCAATTACATCATACTGTTAGTCCAGGCCAGACAAACATCTCCACCAGGAAGTTTACTGAGGCCGAACCTTAAAGGTAACCCTGGTCTTAACCTCAGTAACCTTAAACATATGGGCTTACCTTTGGGGTTAGCGGTTCTTGCTGTGTTTGAAAACTGACTAAACGGTTTCGTAGGTTGCTCCCAAATTGTTCTCAATTCCCTTCAAAACATTTCTGTCCTTAATAGGAATTAAAACACACACACACACACACACACACATATAAATATGTATGTGTATATATATATATATATATATATATATATATATATATATATATATATATATATATATATATATATATATATGCATATGTGTGTGTGTGTGTGTATGTGTGTGTGTGTGTGTGTGTATAGCGTGTGTTTGTGTGTGTGTGTGTGTATACGTGTGTGTGTGCCTCTGTGTGTGTGTATGTGTAGGTGTGTGTGTATGTGTGTGTGTGTATGTGTGTGTGTGTGTAGGTGAGTGTGTGTGTGTGTATGTGTAGGTGTGTGTGTAATGTGTATGTGTGTGTGTGTGCGTGTGTGTGTGTGTGTATTTGTGTAGGTGTGTGTGTGTATACGTGTGTGTGTATGTGTAGGTGTGTGTGTGTGCGTGTGTGTGTCTGTGTGTGTGTGTGTGTGTATGTGTAGGTGTGTGTGTGTATGTGCGTGTATGTGTATGTGTAGGTGTGTGTGTGTGTATGTGTGTGTATATGTGTGTGTGTGTGTGTGTTTGTGTGTAGGTGTGTGTGTGTATGTGTAGATGTGTGTGTGTATGTGTGTGTATGTGTAGGTGTGTGTGTAGGTGTGTGTGTATGTGTAGGTGTGTGTGTGTGTGTGTAGGTGTGTGTGTGTATGTGTAGGTGTGTGTGTGTAGGTGTGTGTGTGTGTAGGTGTGTGTGTGTATGTGTGTGTGTGTGTGTGTAGGTGTGTGTGTGTGTGTGTGTGTGTGTGTGTGTGTGTGTGTGTGTGTGTGTGTGTGTACAGGATACTCCTGCTCCTTCCCGAGTATTCTCCGGGGTAAACGCTCCTGAATATGATGATGCCACCGAGTGTAAGAAACGGGACACAAGCTGCCATCTCGTTTCTTGCTCGACTTTCTCTTTCACTGTATTGTGATCTACCTTTCCTTCTTTCCTCCATTCTTTCCCTTTTTCCTCCTGCTGAGTACAAAGTGGAACCGTGTGAGACGGGACCAGAGGCCCACATCTGGTGTGTAGAGCCGTGGCGCACAAACCTGCTAAGTGCGTCTGCTTGTGTGCGTGTGTGAAGCCCTACTCCTGCTGTAATCCCCCCACCCCACGAACCCCCCCCCCCCCCCCCATCATCTAAAGGCACATTTAGCTCTTTTTCCCTCCTCACATTGAGCATAATTAGCCCGCTTCTCCTTACGCAACAAAGCAGTAGCCAAGCCAAACGACAAACAGTCTGCAGCCATAAATTAAAAGCTTTTAATGCCTTTCACTCTCATTATGTTTACCACTTATTCTCTGTGCTGCAAACTGCAATGCTATTTATTTGCTTTCCATTTCTCTCTCTCTCTCTCTCTCTCTCTCTCTCTCTCTCTCTCTCTCGTCCCTCTTCTTTAACAATAAGTATCCAAGCAACAAAACAAATGTGCCACATGTGGAATGGCTTTTGGGTTTTTGCTGCTAAACACATTGAGAGTAAGTGGACTAAATGATGCTGGTGGTTTATGGCCATATAAAAGATGCAGATGTCCCTGTGGAGAGCTGGTGTAACACACACACACACACACACACATACACAGACACACACACACACACACACACACACACACACACACACAAACATGCACACACACCATACACACACACACACACACACGCCATACACACATACACACACACACACACACACACACACACACAGACTTACCATACACACACACAGACACACACACACAGACACACACCACACACACACACACACAGACACACACACACACACACACCATACACACACACACGCACACACACACCATACACAAACACACACCATACACACACACACACACCATACACACACACACACACACACACACACACACACACATACACACACACAGACACACACACAGACACACACACACACGTACACACAAACATACACACACACACGCACCATACACACACACACATACACATACACACACACACACACACATACAAAGACACACACACACACCATACACACACACACGCACACACATACACACACAGACACACACACACACATACAAAGACACACACACGCACCATACACACACACACAGACACACACACACACACACACACACACACACACACACACACATATACACACACACACACACACACACACAAACATGCACACACACACAGACACACAGACACACATACACACACACACACACAAACATGCACACACACACAGACACACAGACACACATACACACACACACACACTCACACACAAACATACACACACACACAGACACACACACACAGACACACACACACACCACACACACAAACACACACAGACACACACACACAGACACACACACACACCATACACACACACACGCACACACACACACCATACACAAACACACACCACACACACACATACACACACACACACCATACACACACACACACACATACACACACACACACAGACACACACACACACGTACACACACACATACACACACACACGCACCATACACACATACACATACACACACACACACACATACAAAGACACACACACACACAGGCACACACACACACACACCATACACACACACACACGCACACACATACACACACACACACAGACACACACACACACACATACAAAGACACACACACGCACCATACACACACACACAGGCACACACACACACACCATACACACACACACTCGCACTCACACACACACACACACGCCATACACACACACACACACACACACACACACACCATACACACACACACATACACACACACACACACCATACACACACACACATACACACACACATACACACACATGCACACCCACACATACACACACACAAGCGAGCACACACATATACACAACACTGACACTCAGACATTTTTTGTTAGTGACATCATCATCTCATTATCATCGGCTGTTGTTCATATCAAGTTCTGATGGAACACTGAAGGACGTAAACTCATGACTCAGCTATCTCTTCCTCTCTCTCTCTCTCTCTCTGTCTCTCTCTCTCTCTCTCTCTGTCTCTCTCTCTCTCTCTCTCTCTCTCTCTGTCTCTCTCTCTCTCTCTTTGTCTCTCTCTCTCTCTCTCTCTCTCCTGTAGCAGACACACCCTGTCTCTATTTCTTCTTGAGTTCCTCTCATTTCTCATTCTTCTCCATCACTGTCCTCCCTCCCCTCCCTGCTCACTGTCCTCTCTTTCTGCCATCACTCTCTTCCCCTTTTTCTCTCAGTCTATCTGTCTCTCTGTCTTTCTATCTCTCTCTTAGTCTCTGTCTCTCACTGTCCTCTCTTCTCTGCTCACTGTTCTCTCTTTGTGCTCTTACTCTCTCTCCCCGCCTGTCTGTCTGTGAGTTGGTTGAAGCAGGCCGGATGTGGCTGCAGTGACCGTGCCTCTCTCATGTTTCTGCCTTGTTTAGACAGTCGCTGTGACACAGAGGGCTGGCGTGTGTTCCTGCCTCCCTCCAGTAACACATACATTTGGTTTACACATAAATAGAATATTCATTATGCTGGGATAACTGCGGCATTCAGAAATCATAAAAACAGCTCTGTTCTATTCCTGACTCCGGTTCTGCCCTCTTACGCTACATACACTAACACTGGAGCTGGAATGATGTTAACAGGACCGCACTAACATGCCCTTTAATAAGGCCCTGGTTTCTCTCTTTCTGCACACGCTGTAAATCATGGAAGTGAATGTACAGCACAGACGAGGTCGAGAGGCAAGGCTCTCTGTCTCCCATCTTCATTACAGGACCATATCCTATAATACGAATACAAATTATTATTATTATTATTATTATTGTTATTATTATTATTATTATTATTATTACCAGTTCTGTGTCATCAGTTAACAGATTGACATGATTCCCTAGCATTGTCCACACTGTATACGCCCCCTGTGTGTGGTATACAGTACAGTAACAAGTTCTGACCTACAGTGTAGTATACTAATACAGTCACATGACCAGTTACCTCACATTTACCTCAGAGCTGTTATTACTGTATCCACTGTTTAGAGCTAGCTGCTGCTAACGCTGCTCAGTTCACCTGAGATACGGTTAGCCTAGCTGTTAGCTCCCCTCGGCTATTTCACTCTAAAACCGATTCTCTAAAGCAAGTTCATCTTTTATTAATCTTCAGACCTGTATATTTAACTTTCTGAGGCTCATTCTGATGAACACACACCCACTACAATCACTACACCCACATTTATACTCGGAGTGGGCTGCGGTTAGCTCCCCAGTGTTACCCGCCGCCATTTTCTCTGGGTGGAGCAGGCTGAGAGCTGGTGAGGCTGCGGTGCATTATGGGATGCAGTACACCATGAAGATAGCTCAACCCGTACACTAGAACCTCTGACTGGAGTAGAACACCATCCGGGGATCTCCAGTACACCACAGATCTTCAGTTTGGTCATGTACTACATATTACATACTACCCTTAGGTGGATTTAGTACCAGGCAGTATGTAGTACACCATTTCCAATACAGCCATGGTGCTTACACAGTTGAGCCACACAGGAGCCTCATAAAGCCTGTTTCCTCTAACTGTGCCACCTCATGGTGTCATGATGAATAAATCTACTGCACTCAGAATAAAACTAAGGTCACACTCCCGCTGTCCTCCTTCCACCTCCGATCCCCCAAACTCCATCTCCCATAACCCACCACCCGAAGATGTCATGTCCGAGACCTCTGAGGAATGTCCCGTTTTCCCCGATCTTCTTCCCGGGAGTTCTAACTTCACAGACCGCTCTGTAATCAACCGTTTGCTTATATCTCGCTTTGTTCCACACTCTGTGTAGCGTACCGAAGTTCTGGTTCTGACTCTGTTTCACTGTTCGGTTTTCTGTTCTGGTCCTCCCCTTTGGTCTTGGTTGCTGGTTGGATTAATTGATTGATTGATTGTTTTGGTTTTGCCTGCCTGTTCTCCTGGTTCTCTGATTCTGTCTTTGCCCTATATATATATATATATACACACAGGTGTTGGACAATGAAACTGAAACACCTGGTTTTAGACCACAGTCATTTATTAGTATGGTGCAGGGCCTCCTTTTGCGGCCAATACAGCGTCAGTTGGTCTTGGGAATGACGTATACTGCGTCCTGCACAGTGGTCAGAGGGAGTTTAAGCCATTCTTCTTGCAGGATAGTGGCCAGTTCACTACGTGATGCTGGTGGAGGTTCGTCCTTCTTGGTGGTATGCTGACATTACCCTGGATACCGTGGCTCTTGATACATCACAAAGACTTGCTGTCTTGGTCACAGATGCGCCAGCAAGACGTGCACCAACAATCTGTCCTCTTTTGAACTCTGGTATGTCCCATAATGCTGTGTGCATTGCAGTATTCTGAGCAGAACTGTGCTCTTACCTGCTAACTGAACCTTCACACTCTGCTCTTGCTGGTGCAATGTGCAGTTAATGAAGATTGGCCACCAGGCTGGTCCAATTTAGCCATGAGACCCCCCATACTAAAATGACAGGTGTTTCAGTTTCATTGTCCAACCCCTGTGTGTGTATATATAAATATATATATATATACACACAGTGTAATTAGTTTTTTTTAAGTGGATTCTATGGTCTTTCACTTAAGACTCTTATTTTGACACTTGCCACATTGTCACGTGATACACCACCAGTTAAGATGGCGTCTTCCTTTAGGCACCTGTAGGCCTCATAGCTTGGACTTGGATGGCGCTGGAAACAAACAGTTCATGCAGCTTTAACACTTACCCTTAATCCTTCACTCTACAGACTCACCTTTGTTTTTCGTCTTGGAAACTTGGAACATTTGGAATCTCCACTTTAGAAACCCATCCTTTTGGTTACTTTGAAAATTTAAGCAATTTCTTACAAACCTGCCTGCCTGCCTGTCTACCTGTCTACCTGCCTCTCTACCTGCCTGCCTGCCTGCCTGTCTACCTGCCTGCTTGCCTGCCTGCCTGCCTGCCTGTCTACCTGCCTGCCTGCCTACCTGCCTGCCTGCCTGCCCACTCCTTTGTCTGCCTGCCTGCCTGCCTGCCTGCCTGCCTGCCTGCCTGTCTACCTGCCTGCCTGCCTACCTGCCTGCCTGCCTGCCCACTCCTTTGTCTGCCTGCCTGCCTGTCTACCTGCCTGCCTGCCTGCCTGCCTGTCTGTCTGTCTGTCTGCTCGCCTGCCTTTCTCCCAACACCTTTGGACACAGATACGACTCACAGCCAACCAAAGTGCACAGAACAGGAAAGCGTGTACCAGCTGAAACAGCGACTAAACTGGATTTCAGATTTGGTCACTCATTTGGACTATAGGTTCAGGTTCCAATTGCACCATGTTTTGACGTCTCCTGTGAGGTTATTATTTTGGAGATTTGGAGAACTCATTTTACACAGTTCATCAACCAAGGCATGGTCGGTGTCCATCCACCTTACCCTGTTTCCCTCCCTGCCTGAGGGACAGAAGGCTTTGCCTCATGTTCCTGGCATTTCCATTTAGTTTGCTTTGGTTCCTGGCTCCTCCTTGTCTCCCCCCTCATGCCGTGCCCCTCACCTGTTCCCTGTTCAGGCTCCTCCTGTTACCAGGTGTTGCTTGTCTACATCTTTTATGAAATTTAGTAGATGCTCTTATCCAGCGCCACTTACAGCCGTGCTTAGTGTTCTATCAGGGGAGGTTTTCTAGCCTTGAGTTCAGACACTGCTCAAAAAGGCCCAGTGCTGATACCTAGAAGCTTGAATACAGCAGAAGAGCACTACCTGGCAACCCCAACCCAGCGCTCAGACCTAAACAGCAGAAACGCTGTGCTCAGTATAAGCGCCTATACTCACTTCACACACGTGCTTCACACCGAGACGGGTCTGCAGTCTGCATTTGAAGAGCGTGAGAGAGTCTGCTGTTCGGACAGCATCTGGGTTCATTCCACCATCTGGGTGCCAGGATAGGAAGAGTCCGGAAGATGGTCTAGACACTAAGCGTCTAGCATCCAGTGCTTATGTCCCCCTGTGTTTGGTCCCTCTCTTGGTCTGGCATTGTGATTATCTTGTGATTGTATTTTGTGTATACTGTGTGCTTGGTCTCCTGATCATTTCCTCTTAGGACTGAAAACGAGAGACTAACTTTAGAGCTAACAGACACTGAAAGTCAATAGTCACCCAAACCTTCCTACACCCCTAAACCTTCTCTACCTACTTGAACTGCACCCATGTGCTCCTTAAGGTCGTACTGACATGTCGGTGAGGTTCAGGGCACAGTTTGATTAAACAAAACCTCGGCTAAAAGTTATGGGACATCATTTTAAATGGTGAGCGTTGTATCACGTTCGAATTCTGCCCCCAACACACTCACAGAACCCCAGTCCTGCTTTCAGGTGGCGGACTCTGGCATTCATACCCAATAAAGTTTTGCCCATTTTCATAACTCACGATAATTCAGACCGTGCTCTAAACCAAACCATTCCTGATGACCCTGGGGTGAATGGGTTGAGAGGTGTTTTGAGGCTGCCTGAAACGCTTTGGGTGACTATTGACTTTCATTGTAAACTATAGGAGAGGAAGAAGAAGAAGAAGAAAAAGAGAAAGGAGGAGGAGGAAGAGGAGAAGGAGAAGAAGAAGAAGAAGACAAAGAAGAAGAAGGAGGAGAGGAAGAAGAAGGAGGAGGAGAGGAAGAAGAAGAAGGATGAGAGGAAGAAGAAGAAGTAGAGGAAGAAGGAGAAGGAGAAGAGGAAGAAGATGAAAAAGAGGAAGAAGAAGGAGAAGGAGGAGGTGGTGAGGAAGAAAAAGAAGAAGAAGAGGAAGAAGGAGAAGGAGGAGAGGAAGAAGAAGAAAAAGAAGAAGAAGGAGAAGGAGGAGGAGTGGAAGAAAAAGAACAAGAAAAAGAAGAAGAAGAAGGAGGAGGGGGAGAGGAAGAGGAAGACAAAGAAAAAGAAGAAGAAGAAGAAGAAGAAGAAGAAAAAGAAGAAGAAGAAGAAGAGGAAGAAGGAGAAGGAGGAGGAGAAGGAGAAGCAGAGGAAACAGAAGAGGAAGAAGGAGAAGGAGTAGAGTAAGAAGAAGAAGAAGAAGAGGAAGAAGGAGAAGGAGGAGAGTAAGAAGAAGAAGAAGAAGAGGAAGAAGGAGAAGGAGGAGAGTAAGAAGAAGAAGAAGAAGAGGAAGAAGGAGAAGGAGGAGAGTAAGAAGAAGAAGAAGAAGAAGAGGAAGAAGGAGAAGGAGGAGGAGAAGGGGGAGAGGAAGAAGAAGAAGATGGAGAAGGAGAAGAGGAGGAAGATGAAAAAGAAGATGGAGAAGGAGGAGAAGAAGGAGAAGAGGACTTCCATTGTAAACTATAGGAGGGAAATGTGGATCTGTCTCGGCTGACGGTCTTCACGCTTCCCGCTGCTGCTGAAGCACTAGCGGTGAAACGAGCTGCTGGGCTCCGGAAGAATTGCTTCCCTGTTAATGGGCTTAGAAAGAGAGTTCCCCCATCACAGGGAGCGACGAGACGGGTAACGGAGGCTGCAGGCTGCTTCCTAGCTACACTTTCTTTCGCTACCTCTCTGCTCTACTCATCCTAAGGATGAGTGGATATAAGCGAGTCTGGTGGAAAATGAGCGAGATGGTGGCATTAGACACCTGTTCCTCCGCAGCGTCCCGAATCCAGGGGTGATTATAGGGGGTATGAAACTCCACATTAAGCAGGCGCTGTTTACTGAACAATAACAGCCAGGGATCTATATGAGCTACAAGAGTTCAATCAAAAATCTCATTAGGAGAAGAATTTCCCCTCGAGGCAAACGTAGCTGATCAGCGGAGATGCATTCAGTGTCTGAGAAGAGAGAAGCTCATAGAACCAGTTCTCACTGTGAAGGAGATAGTGACCTCAGACTTTAACCACTTACACAGGGAAGTCATCTAATAAACACAGCACTGAGGACATTCAAGAGAGGAGATACATAAGAAACATCATGCTTGTGAAAAAAGAAAGAAGAACACGCCAGACGTCTCGGTATGGAGCTGGGAAAGAGGTTCCTAATGGTGTCCTGGAGAAGAAGGAAATCCCATGCAGAAGAAGAACATCCTCACAGAGAAAAGAGAGATGGTGCGGTAGGGGTGGAGGTGGAGGGAGGGGAGGCCTTCTGGAGGTGTGACAAAGGAGAGAAGTTCATCTTGGAAAGAGAGGACGGTGCCTCCACAGAGAAAGGTTGGGCGTCTCCACCAAGACTAAAGCGGGGACTCGTCACTGAAGATGACCCGAGGCCATTCTGAGTCACTCCATGACAGTCTGGTAAAAGACACCACTGCAGAGAGGTGACGGTGAAAGTGGGAGTTAAGGACAGTCGTGGTAACGGGTGTGCATGTAGTCCTGCGTGGTGCAGCCGTCTGCCGAAGAGGTGCTGCAGAACAGGATGACTCATGGAGGACACCACTGAAGGCTGGAGGTCTGAAATGGGGGCTGAGGGGAGAGAAAGAGGAAAGTAAGAAAGGCAAAAGTCCTTGCACGAGAAAGCGTGAAAAAGAAGAATCACTGAGCATGTCTCAAGATGTCAGAAGAAAGAGAAATTTCAGAAAAGGTCGGTTCCTTCTGGGTGGAGAAAGAGTTGGTGAGAGTGTGTTTTTGAGAGAGAGTGAGTAAGGACGAGTGCTGTCCCAGACCTAGAGATAGAAGAGGCAAAAGGAGAAGAGTGTCCGAGTATGAGTGGATAAAAAAGAAGGAAAAGAGGAGAAGGAGAAGGAGAAGGAGGAGAAGAAGGAGGAGGAGAAGGAGGAGAGGAAAAAGGAGGAGAAGGAGGAGAGGTGGAAGAAGGAGGAGAGGAGGAAGGAGGACGAGGAGGAGAGGAGGAAGAAGGAGGAGGAGGAGAAGGAGGAGGAGGAGAAGAAAGAGGAGAAGGAGGAGAGGAGGAAGAAGAAGGAGAAGGAGGAGAGGAGGAAGAAGAAGAAGGAGAGGGAGGAAAGGAAAGAAGAAGGAGGAAGAAGGAGAAGGAAGAGAGGAGGAAGAAGAAGGAGAGCAGGAAGAAGGAGAAGGAGGAAGAAGGAGAAGGAGGAGAGGAGGAGGAAGAGGGAGAAGGGAAGGAGAAGGAGAAGAGGAGGAAAGAAGGAAGAAGGAGAGGAAGGAGAAGAAGGGAAGAGGAGAGAGAGAGGAGAGAGGGAAAAAGGGGAGAAGGAGAGGGAGGAAAGGAAAGAAGAAGGAGGAAGAACCAAACGGAGGAGAGGAAGAAGAAGGAGAAGGAGGAGAGGAGGAAGAACCAGAAGGAGGAGAGGAAAAAGAAGGAGAAGGAGGAGAGGAGGAAGAAGAAGAAGGAGAAGGAGGAAAAGAAGGAGGAAGAAGGAGAAGGAAGAGAGGAGGAAGGAGAAGGAGGAAAGGAGGAGGAGAGGAGGAAGAAGGAGAAGGAGAAGAGGAGCAAGAACCAGAAGGAGGAGAGGAAGAAGAAGGAGAAGGAGGAGAGGAGGAAGAAGGAGCAGGAGGAGATGGTGAGTAAAGGAGAGGAGAGAGAAGAAGAAGAGGAAAGAAGAAGAGAACAGAGGAGACTGTGGAGAAGAAAGAGAGAGGAGAAAGAAGAAGGAGAAGAGGAAAAGGAGAAGAGAGAGAAGAAGGAGGAAGAAAGAAGGAGGAGAGGAAAAAGGAGGAGAAGGAGGAGAGGAGGAAGGAGGAGGAGAGGAGGAGGAGAGGAGAAGGAGGAGAGAGAGGAAGAAGGAAGAGAGGAAAAGGAGAAGGAGGAAGAGGAGAAGAAAGAAGAGAAGAAGGGAAGAAGAGGAAAAAGAAGGAGAAGGAGGAGAGGAGGAAGGGAGAAGAAGGAAGAGAGGAGGGGAAAGAGAAAGAGGAGAAGAAGAAGAGGAAGGAGAGAGGGAGAGAGGAGGAAGGAGAAAAGAGAAGAAGAAGGAGAAGGAGGAAGAAGGAGAAGAGGAGAAGAGAAAGGAAGAGGAAGAAGGAGGAGAGAGAGAAGAAGGAGAAGGAGAAGAGGAGGAAGGAGAAGAAGAAAGAGGAGAGGAAGAAGAAAGAGAAGAGAAGAGAGAGAGGAGGAAGAAAGGAGAGAAGGAGGAGAGGAAGAAGAAGGAGAGAGAGGAGGAGAGAGAGGGAAAGGAGAAGAAGTGAGGGAGGAAAGGAAAGAGAGAAGAGGAGGAAGGAGAACCAGAAGGAGGAGAGGAAGAAAAGAGGAAGAGAAGAGGGGAGGAGAGGAGGAGAGGAAGAAGAGGAGAAGAGAGAGAAGAAGAAGAAGGAAGGAAGAAGAAGGAAGAGAGGAGGAAGGAGAGAAGGAGAAAGGAGAGGAAGAAGGAGAAGGAGGAAAAAGAAGGAGAGAAAAGAAGGAAAGGAAGAAGAGGAGGAGGAGAAGGAGAGAGGAGAAGGAGGAAAGAGGAGAAAGGAGGAGATGAAGAGGAGGAAAGAGGAGAAGAGGAGATGAAGAGGAGGAGGAAGAAGAGAAAGGAGGAAGAGAGGAAGAAAAGGAGAAGGAGGGAGAGAAAGGAAGAAGGAGATAAGGAGGAAAGAAGGAAGAAGAAGAAGAAGGAGAAGGAGAGGAAGAAGAGGAGAAGGAGAGGGAGAGAAGGAAGAGGGAAGAAGAAGAAGAGGAGAGGAGGAAGGAGAAGAAAAGGAGGAAGGAGGAAGGAAGAAGAGAGAAAGAAGGGGAAGAGAAGGAGAGAGAAAGAAGAGAGAAAGAGGACAAAGGAGAGAGAGAAAAGGAAGAGAAGAGGAGAGAGAGTGGAGAAGGAGGCAAAGAAGAAGGAAGGAGAAAGAAGAATGA
>JAMWET010007064.1:72500-77500 GCA_024036415.1 Prochilodus magdalenae | reverse complement strand
AAATGGCAAGAAGAGATAAAGAGAAGGATGGAGACCAGAAAGAGTAAGTGATCAGGAAAGACTGAGAGAGATAGAGAGATAGTACAACAGTGATCAAGAGAAAAGAGACAGAAAAATGGAAGGAGAGAAGGTGAAAAGAGAGAGAAAGGAAAACAGACAAGAGAGAGAAAGAAAGAGATAGATAGAGAGAGAGAGAGAGGAAGAGAGAGAGAGGAAGAGATAGAGAGAGAGGCAGCAAAGGAGAAAGAGAGAGCAAGAAAGAGTGAGAGAGAAAGAGACAGAGAGAGAGACAGAAAAAGAGGCAGCAAAAAAGAAAGAGAGAAAGAAAGAGGAAGAGAGGCAAAGAGAAAGAGAGAGAGACGCAGAGAGAGACGCAGAGAGAGGCAGAGAAAGAGAGAGGAAGAGAGGCAAAGTGAGAGGGAGAGAGAGAGAGAGAGAGAGAAAGAGACACAGAGAGAGAGAGAGAGAGAAAGAAAGAGAAAGAGAGAGAAAGAGAGGCAGCGAAAGAGAGAGAGAATGAGAGGCAACGAAAGAGACAGAGACGCAGAGAGCGAAAGAGAGAGAGACAGGGAGAGAGAGAGAGAGAGAGGCAGCTAAAGAGAAAGAGAGAGAGAGAGAAAATGAGAGGCAAAGAGAGAGAGAGAGAGAGAGGCAGTGAAAGAGAAAGAGAGAGAGAATGAGAGGCAAAGAGAGAGACAGAGACGCAGAGAGTGAAAGAGAGAGAGATGGGGAGAAAGAGAGAGAGAGAGAGAGAGAGAGAGAGGGAGAGAGAGAGAGAGAGTCAGGCGCCAGTGCCGCTGGGCCTCTCGGTCATCCTTTTGTTCCGGCCCAGTCGGAGGTGAAAAGGTGGGTTCTACCTGAGCAGTGAAGGACAGAGGGAGGAAAGTGGACACTCTGGACGAAGCTGGACCACCCAAATCTCTGGCGTCAACATTCATTACAGCCCCCAACTCTCTCTCTCTCTCTCTCTCTCTCTGCCTCATATATACACACACAATTACCCCTAAGAGTGTGTTACCCCGTCCTCTCTCTCTCCCTCTCCCCCCTTCTCTCTCTCCTTCACTCACTCCCTCGCTCATTCTGCTATGAGGCCCGGCCTGTGTTATTGCCTCACCTTCTGTTTGATTGATGTAGGTGGCCACAGTTGTGAGGTGGCCAGTCAGAGAGATGGTAGTTCTACCTGAGGATATCAGGTGGCGGAGAGAGAGAGGGAGGAAGGGAGGGAGAGAGGGAGGGAGGGAGGCTGCATACGGAGCCTGGCTAAACTGGTTTTAATGTACCTGTGTCTGGGACACCTCAATCCGGAAAAGCAGACCCTGGAGCTGGAACAGAAGAGGACATGATCAGTAGGATGTCCCTTAATGTGTGGACGACCTACCAAACTAGAAAAGAGCATCTCCAGAGGACAACCTGTTCTACCAAACACCGTGTGCCTTCACACTGAGGTGAAGTGTTGAGCTGGTGAGCGAGCAGCCAGCTGGACTGGCATGCCAACATGACACCTCGGTATGGAGCTGTAGAGGTTCCTAATGGAGTCCTGTGATAATCCATCCCATGCAGCTTGAACATCCTCACACAGATGGTGCGGTAGAGGTGGAGGTGGAGGGACACCAGGCCTTCTGGACGTGTGACGACAAACCGTTCATCTCGGTGCTGACCACGGTGCCTCCACACACGGATTCGTTGGGCGTCTCCACCAAGACTAAAGCGGGACTCGTCACTGAAGATGACCCGCTGCCATTCTGAGTCACTCCATGACAGTCTGGTACGACACCACTGCAGTCTTTGGTGACGGTGACGTGGTGTTAAGGACAGTCGTGGTAACGGTCTGTGTGCGTGTAGTCCTGCGTGGTGCAGCCGTCTGCCGATGGTGCTGCACTAACAGGACGACTCATGGAGGACACCACTGCTCGCTGGATGGTGGCTGTTGGGTCAGTCAGGTACAGCGATAAGGCCTGTCCCTGCTTATGTCACATGTGCGGCTGAGCGTGAACCTTGAGTCGTCGTTGTGTCTCACCATGTCCAACCTTCCCACCAAGTTTCACTCCTGTCGGCTGATTCCCTCTGGGTGCAGCTAGTTGTGCAGCAGTCCTTTGATGATGAGTGTACTCGGCGCACAAACACCCACACACAGACATTAAGAGTCTTTCTCCTACACGCACCAACCCACACACTCATCTCTCTGCAGTGTTTGTGGAAGAGGTTAGTATCCAGCACATGGCTGAGGCACTAAAGCACACAGCGCTGCTGCCACGGCTGCTAAAAGCGCTCTGCGGCCGTCTGGACATGCCATAATAAAATAAACTCGGCGTATTTTGGGTTGCTGAGCCGAGGCTTTAACGACTGGAGGGCTGAAGCGGCGGCCATATTCAAACATGGGAGAAAGAGAAAAACACGAGGGAGCGCACATCTCTCAGAGCGCGGGATACGCGAGAGCTGTTTGAGTTGGCAGCGCTAGCGGTGGCTTAAGCGTGTCGCACGGCATTGCGTTAAGCCATAGGAAACTCCAAAGCATGCTAACACGAGGCGCAGCCTGGCAGCGCTAGCCAAGAGCGCTCTTATCATTGTTCCAGTAGAGCCGTCCAGCAGCACTTCACTCCAAGAACACAAACCCCAAAGGACATCAGGAACAGCCCTGATAAACACTCTGGGTAATAGAGTTGATGTACATCAGCGGTACGATATAATTCGATGGTCATTACAGCATTACCGTGACTGGAGTGGGACTTGGTGGTGGGTTTGACATCACGAGACATGCCAGTGAGTCCGGTTTCAAGCTTGGCCGTGCATGTGACGTCAGCAAGGACGGGCCTGATCATCAATGGTGGACAGTAATGAGTAAATGTAATTAGTTACTGTACTTAAGTAGTTTTTAACTCCACCGCATTTCAAATGAACATCTGAAGGTACATACTTTAGTACTGTTACTCTCCATACTTAAGTACATCTGAAGGTAAATACTTTAGTACTGTTACTCTCCATACTTAAGTACATCTGAAGGTACATACTTTAGTACCATTACTCTCCATACTTAAGTACATCTGAAGGTACATACTTTAGTACTGTTACTCTCCATACTTAAGTACATCTGAAGGTACATACTTTAGTACTGGTACTCTCCATACTTAAGTACATCTGAAGGTACATACTTTAGTACTGTTACTCTCCATACTTAAGTACATCTGAAGGTACATACTTTAGTATTGTTACTCTCCATACTTAAGTACATCTGAAGGTACATACTTTAGTACTGTTACTCTCCATACTTAAGTACATCTGAAGGTACATACTTTAGTACTGTTACTCTCCATACTTAAGTACATCTGAAGGTACATACTTTAGTACTGTTACTCTCATACTTAAGTACATCTGAAGGTACATACTTTAGTACTGTTACTCTCCATACTTAAGTACATCTGAAGGTACATACTTTAGTACTGTTACTCTCCATACTTAAGTACATCTGAAGGTACATACTTTAGTATCGGTACTCTCCATACTTAAGTACATCTTACGTTACATACTTTAGTACTGTTACTATCCATACTTAAGTACATCTGAAGGTACATACTTTAGTACTGTTACTCTCCATACTTAAGTACATCTGAAGGTACATACTTTAGTACCGTTACTCTCCACAAACCCCAAAGGACATCAGGAACAACCCTGATAAACACTCTGGGTAATAGAGTTGATGTACATCAGCGGTACGATATAATTCGATGGTCATTACAGCATTACTGTGACTGGAGTGGGACTTGGTGGGTGGGTTTGACATCATGAGACATGCCTGTGAGTCCGGTTTCAAGCTTGGCCGTGCATGTGACGTCAGCAAGGACGGGCCTGATCACCGGTGGTGGACAGTAATCAGTAAATGTAATTAGTTACTGTACTTAAGTAGTTTTTAACTCCACCACATTTCAAATATCTTAGTTTTACTCCACTACATTATAAAGTCTTCCTTTCGGCTCATTTGGCATAAAAACGGAACATGTGATACCCAAACTGTCACATCCTTATCTGTCTGGTCATGTCCATATGTCAATCAACGCCCCCGCTGGTTACTTCAGGTTATTGCACTGCTTTCCTGCTACCCCCTGGCTCCACCCTCTCCCACACCTGAAGCTAATCTGGACTTTAATTAAGACCCCTCTGTTTGCCCTGCCTGTGGCGAAGTCTCTGTTTCCCCTCGTGAGTTCTGAGTCGTGGTTTGTAGAGTTTGTGTTTACTCCTGAGTTTTGACCCTTGTTTTGTTTCGGGACGTCGTCTCTCTCGTTATGGACATGTCTCTGTTGATACTCACCCGTGTGTTGACCCGTCTCCCGGACAAACCTTAATAAAACCACTGTGCGTTTACAACCTGCCTCAACCTCCCTGTTACACAAGCAAGCTTAGTCATGGATTCTTAGCATCCATGGAAATGTCCATTTCAGGCCTGGACAAGACTGGAGGAGGGCAGGTAAAGCTAGACGGGGTTAGTAAACAGATCCAACATACTGTTCCTGGCTTTGTGGGTAAATAGACACAGTATAGAAACATGTACACATGCACATGTGACTGGCGAGCGTCTTTTTCTGAACCAAAACTTAAAAAAATATATATTTTATATAGTTCTAGCTAATGGAACCTGTTCTACTTCAGTGTTCTGTGCTGATGATGGTGTGAATAGACGTCAGTGTCAGACTAATGAATGAGCTTCTATTAAAGACTGGTGGACTGAGAGACACTAGAGTCTCTTCACCTACACTGAGCTGATGAAGAGTCCTGTTCCAGAAATGATAATAGGACATTACAGCCGTAATAAACCATACTCCTGTTACTCTCCATACTTCAGTACATCTGAAGGTATGTACTTTAGTACTGTTACTCTGCATACTTAAGTACATCTGAAGGTACACACTTTAGTACTGCTACTCTGCATACTTAAGTACATCTGAAGGTACATACTTTAGTACTGCTACTCTCCATACTTAAGTACATCTGAAGGTAGATACTTTAGT
>JAMWET010007064.1:5000-67500 GCA_024036415.1 Prochilodus magdalenae | reverse complement strand
CCCGTACACTACACACACACTCACACGGGGCCTCTTACACCCATACACTACACACACACTCACACAGGGCCTCTTACATCCGTACACTACACACACACTCACACAAACACACACACACACACACACACAGAGCTTCTTACACGCGTACACCACACACACACTCACACAGGGCCTCTTACATCCGTACACTACACACACACTCACACACAAACACACACACACACACACACACACACACAGAGCTTCTTACACCCGTACACTACACACACACTCACACAGGGCCTCTTACAGCCGTACACCACACACACACTCACACAGGGCCTCTTACATCCGTACACTACACACACTCACACACAAACACACACACACACACATACACACTGGGCCTCTTGCACTAATACACTACACACACTCACACGGGGCCTCTTACACCCATAAGACTGGGATTGTATCCACTGCTGGTAGACCCGTATGACTGTACGCTTCCATACACCTGCAGATTCAGCTACTTTCTCCACACTATGGTCTTTGGCCACGCCCACATGCAGTCCCTCCTTCTAGCCTATCATTAACATCTGCTCTGGAGCCATTTTCCACACATGGAACGAGACGTTCCCTGCACTGTAGCGCCTCTTCCCAATCTATGGATCCCGTCTCTTACACCCCGCAGGGGTTTATAGCCCCATCATCCTCGTGCAGCAGCGCCACCTGCAGGAGCCTGATGTTACTACCACCTTAAACACGCAAGGTGACTCGTTTTTGGTCCGGGTAGCACGCATCACTAAAGCAACACAATGACTCGAACACTGAAACAAGCACACTCGGATACCTCCTTTACACGTACCCCTGAAAAGACGTCCTGACCGGGCCTGAGGCCCACTTCAGAAAAACCCTTCCCCGGTCCAAACCAGTTCCTGGCACGCTCCCCCACTTTATTTAGCCTCGCTGTTCCCCAAACAAAGTCGTCTTTGTTTTCCCTTTTATTGCAGCCAATTAAGCAGTTAAACTTGATATCTGTCATGCTACAGCGAGGTCAGCCTTTCGGAGCGCTGGGAGGGAAAGGGAAAGGACGATTAAGCAGGTCAGAAGATTCCCTGTGTGAGCGCCTTTCTTATGGAAACTCCAGCAGCACCCGCAGCTCCCCTTGCTAATTGAGCCGATTTTTATGGACGCATGGACAGACAGAGGAGCATTTTCCGAAGCCGCCGTCCAGCTTTTTGATGTGTCGCTTTGCTGGCGCCTTTCCGTGCCTTCATTTCGCCTCTCGTTTTAGAATGCAGGCTAATAAACTGGGTGTCCTTGTTTGCAGCCACGGCCTACATGCTGGACTGAAACAATCTGAACTGATGTCCCTGCAGTTGGAGGTGACGGAGAGGTTAGACGCCTCGTATAAAGTGCTGACTGTGCATCACACATGACATGGATTACACCGACGGATCGGCCAAAACATAAACCCTCCTCATGCTTAGGAGGCATCCTCTACCGCCAAATCGGAGGTTAGCTAGTTCAGCGCTGGAGCAGCGAGGCTAAATGGGCTAGTAAAGGACACGTATGTGCTAGCTGTTAGTACGGTCGCCACCCGTCCCGTAAAATACGGAATCGTCCTTTTACTGGCAATTAAATGTAATTAAATTTGTTCTGTATTTCCGTAAATGTCCAATATACACGTCTGACCGCACCCCCAGGGACTTGGCTCCAATAGGGGACACAATTTGTTCCGTATTTCCGTAAATCTATCGCTAAACTCCTCCCCCAACCTCCCCAACGAACTCATCTCCATAAATGTCCAATACACACGTCTGTCACACACACATGAACCACCAATCGACCCCATCGACCCCGGCCTGTGGTGGTCATGGCCCAGAGGAGCCATGGTGGGCGTCCCTTATTCTCATTTCTGAAAGGTGGCAACCCTAGCTGTTAGCACTGTGCTAACTACACGTCTAAATCATCATTCGTTTGCTTTTGCCTGGATTGAGTGGATTACTAATCTATTAAAGAGACAAACCTCCAGATTACATTCAGCCTGCTGCTGTTCCCTCCCACCGTTTAAAGACAGGTGAACTGGTGATGCTAATCTGGACCCTCAGGTGTGAGTGAATGGGTGCTAGTGAACGTGTATGTCTGTGCCTGCCCTCTGTTACCCTCCCACCGAACACTGGGACAGGATGAAGCACCCTTTGCAACCCAGAAGGAAATGTGGAATGTCGTGCAGCTTCAGGGTTCCCACTTCCTGCAAGGCTGTGGGTGCTATGTGAGGAACAAGGGATGATTAAACGACACATAGAGGAGTGTGGGTCCGTATGGCTGTGGATTAGAGTTTGAGGTTCTGTCCTGAGTGAGAACATGCAGTTTGGTGACTGTAGGTCAAAGGAGACAGGTTTGAATGGGGCCAAAAATGAATGGGACAAACAGACGAGTGCGGGTTAGACCAACATTGAATTCAGTATTCAATGAGAAACCTCCAAAGGTTCTAGACAATTGCCTCTCCAATCAAACCAAAGGTGTCCTCAGATCTTTAAAAGTAGAGGTAGTTCCTTCCTAATGATTAGAATCAGGAGCACACGTGTGTACAGAGCGCTGGCCTGCCTTGCTTAGAGAGCACTTCAGTCGTGTCCTGTTGGTTCAGGGTCTCGTACCAGCAGCCCTATGTTCATGAGGCTTGTTCCCTAACCTCCAGCTCTCGACTGTTTCTGGGTACTATCACTGTTCAGTAGAATTATGCTTCATGTGGCTCACTGCTGGCACGGTTAGAGTCGCAGGTAGAGGCTCAGGAGTTACCTAGATAGTGTTCTACTCCAGTCAGATGTTCTAGTGTACAGGTGGAGCTATCTTCATGGTGTACTGCATCCCATCATGCACCGCGGCCTCCCCAGCTCTCAGCCTGCTCCACCCAGAGAAAATGGCGGCGGGTAACACTGGGGAGCTAAACGCAGCCCACTCCGAGTATAAATGTGGGTGTAGTGATTGTAGTGGGGTGTGTTCATCAGAATGAGCCTCAGAAAGTTAAATATACAGGTCTGAAGATTAATAAAAGATGAACTCGCTTTAGAGGATCAGGTTTAGAGTGAAGTAGCCGAGGGGAGCTAACAGCTAGGCTAACCATATCTCAGGTGAACTGAGCAGCGTTAGCAGCAGCTAGCTCTAAACAGTGGATACAATAATAACAGCTCTGAGGTAAATGTGAGGTAACTGGTCATGTGACTGTATTAGTATGCTACACTGTAGTTTAGAACTTGTTCCTGTACTGTATACCGCACACAGGGGGCATATACAGTGTGCAGTAGGTACCACTGTAATGTGCAGTATAGTAGTGTGCCATTTTGAATACAGCTGTTGGCAATACTTAGCAAATTAAGAGACAAACTGAACACGTATACACAATATACAAACAGGTTAATGAGAAACAGGTGACAGCCATCAGTATTCAGGTGAGACTGATTGGGAAAACAGTTTTGAGTGGTGGATTGTGGATATGTGACACAGAAGTCACAGACAGGTGAATCATGGGAATTGTAGTTTGCAGTCACAGCAGAATAACCTGAAAGTGTGACACCAGTCCACATTAAACCCCTCCACAGTGGAGCTGTACAGGAGGATGGAGCAGCTTCCTTACCCTGCAGTGGAGCTGATAGAACAAGGTTTATTACTAAGCAGGTTTGGAGCGATTCTATTGGTCGGTCCATCATGAATATTCACTAACCTGAAAGGAGAACTAGAGCTTTTACACTGTGCAGAAAAAGAGATCAAAGTTTTTACACCACTAAATATATATTAGAGGTGGAGATATGGAGGAGTATCATACTGTGTACATCAGGAGTAGATGTGGTGGATCAGAATAGGGACTGGTTCAGACTCTCATCAGGTGGAGCTGTTCAGTGTACCACTGTAGAGTCTATAAGACCACCAGCTACATCCAGTTAGAGGGGCGTGTCCAAACTTTTGACTGGTAGTGTATGTATGTATGTATATATATGTCATGGTATGATTGACTAAAGATACTGAACACCACCTCAGTGACGGTTGTTGTTGTTTCTCAGAATCCATTGCAAAATTAAAGCAGCAAACATGCTGAACACACCAGACTTGTCTTGACTGATTGACTGCATTCAGAGCAGAAGAGAAAACTGTGGAAACGATTGGCTGAAACTGAGTTACATTTTTGGCTGAACGGTTGCCGTAACTCATGATGAACTGTGTGAAAGCCTGGAATATGACATTACAGCATTACAGATAAATCACTAATACACCAGACATGTACCTGATAGATTAACGTCTAATTAACACTCTGACTTCTTCTGGGCCAGTGTTGGACAGTAACACATATAAGTGTAATGTGTTAGTGTGCTGTAAGTAGTGTGTCGGTGTACGGTAACTCAGTAAGTGTAATGCGTTAGTGTGCTGTAAGTAGTGTGTCGGTGTACGGTAACTCAGTAAGTGTAATGTGTTAGTGTGCTGTAAGTAGTGTGTCGGTGTACGGTAACTCAGTAAGTGTAATGTGTTAGTGTGCTGTAAGTAGCGTGTCGGTGTACGGTAACTCAGTAAGTGTAATGTGTTAGTGTGCTGTAAGTAGCGTGTCGGTGTACGGTAACTCAGTAAGTGTAATGTGTTAGTGTGCTGTAAGTAGTGTGTCGGTGTACGGTAACTCAGTAAGTGTAATGTGTTAGTGTGCTGTAAGTAGTGTGTTGGTGTACGGTAACTCAGTAAGTGTAATGTGTTAGTGTGCTGTAAGTAGAGTGTTGGTGTACGGTAACTCAGTAAGTGTAATGTGTTAGTGTACTGTAAGTAGTGTGTCGGTGTACGGTAACTCAGTAAGTGTAATGCGTTAGTGTGCTGTAAGTAGCGTGTTGGTGTACAGTAACTCAGTAAGTGTAATGCGTTAGTGTACTGTAAGTAGCGTGTTGGTGTACGGTAACTCAGTAAGTGTAATGCGTTAGTGTACTGTAAGTAGCGTGTCGGTGTACGGTAACTCAGTAAGTGTAATGTGTTAGTGTGCTGTAAGTAGCGTGTCGGTGTACAGTAACTCAGTAAGTGTAATGTGTTAGTGTGCTGTAAGTAGCGTGTTGGTGTACAGTAACTCAGTAAGTGTAATGTGTTAGTGTGCTGTAAGTAGTGTGTTGGTGTACAGTAACTCAGTAAGTGTAATGTGTTAGTGTGCTGTAAGTAGCGTGTCGGTGTACAGTAACTCAGTAAGTGTAATGTGTTAGTGTGCTGTAAGTAGTGTGTCGGTGTACGGTAACTCAGTAAGTGTAATGTGTTAGTGTGCTGTAAGTAGTGTGTCGGTGTACGGTAACTCAGTAAGTGTAATGTGTTAGTGTGCTGTAAGTAGAGTGTTGGTGTACGGTAACTCAGTAAGTGTAATGCGTTAGTGTGCTGTAAGTAGCGTGTTGGTGTACGGTAACTCAGTAAGTGTAATGTGTTAGTGTACTGTAAGTAGTGTGTTGGTGTACGGTAACTCAGTAAGTGTAATGCGTTAGTGTGCTGTAAGTAGCGTGTTGGTGTACGGTAACTCAGTAAGTGTAATGCGTTAGTGTGCTGTAAGTAGTGTGTTGGTGTACGGTAACTCAGTAAGTGTAATGTGTTAGTGTGCTGTAAGTAGTGTGTAGGTGTACAGTAACTCAGTAAGTGTAATGTGTTAGTGTACTGTAAGTAGTGTGTCGGTGTACGGTAACTCAGTAAGTGTAATGTGTTAGTGTGCTGTAAGTAGTGTGTTGGTGTACGGTAACTCAGTAAGTGTAATGTGTTAGTGTGCTGTAAGTAGCGTGTTGGTGTACAGTAACTCAGTAAGTGTAATGTGTTAGTGTACTGTAAGTAGTGTGTTGGTGTACAGTAACTCAGTAAGTGTAATGTGTTAGTGTGCTGTAAGTAGTGTGTAGGTGTACAGTAACTCAGTAAGTGTAATGTGTTAGTGTACTGTAAGTAGTGTGTCGGTGTACGGTAACTCAGTAAGTGTAATGTGTTAGTGTGCTGTAAGTAGTGTGTAGGTGTACAGTAACTCAGTAAGTGTAATGTGTTAGTGTGCTGTAAGTAGCGTGTTGGTGTACGGTAACTCAGTAAGTGTAATGCGTTAGTGTGCTGTAAGTAGCGTGTTGGTGTACGGTAACTCAGTAAGTGTAATGTGTTAGTGTACTGTAAGTAGTGTGTTGGTGTACGGTAACTCAGTAAGTGTAATGCGTTAGTGTGCTGTAAGTAGCGTGTTGGTGTACGGTAACTCAGTAAGTGTAATGCGTTAGTGTGCTGTAAGTAGTGTGTTGGTGTACGGTAACTCAGTAAGTGTAATGTGTTAGTGTGCTGTAAGTAGTGTGTAGGTGTACAGTAACTCAGTAAGTGTAATGTGTTAGTGTACTGTAAGTAGTGTGTCGGTGTACGGTAACTCAGTAAGTGTAATGTGTTAGTGTGCTGTAAGTAGTGTGTTGGTGTACGGTAACTCAGTAAGTGTAATGTGTTAGTGTGCTGTAAGTAGCGTGTTGGTGTACAGTAACTCAGTAAGTGTAATGTGTTAGTGTACTGTAAGTAGTGTGTTGGTGTACAGTAACTCAGTAAGTGTAATGTGTTAGTGTGCTGTAAGTAGTGTGTAGGTGTACAGTAACTCAGTAAGTGTAATGTGTTAGTGTACTGTAAGTAGTGTGTCGGTGTACGGTAACTCAGTAAGTGTAATGTGTTAGTGTGCTGTAAGTAGTGTGTAGGTGTACAGTAACTCAGTAAGTGTAATGTGTTAGTGTACTGTAAGTAGCGTGTTGGTGTACAGTAACTCAGTAAGTGTAATGTGTTAGTGTACTGTAAGTAGTGTGTTGGTGTACAGTAGCTCAGTAAGTGTAATGTGTTAGTGTGCTGTAAGTAGTGTGTTGGTGTACGGTAACTCAGTAAGTGTAATGCGTTAGTGTGCTGTAAGTAGTGTGTAGGTGTACAGTAACTCAGTAAGTGTAATGTGTTAGTGTACTGTAAGTAGTGTGTCGGTGTACAGTAACTCAGTAAGTGTAATGTGTTAGTGTACTGTAAGTAGTGTGTTGGTGTACAGTAGCTCAGTAAGTGTAATGTGTTAGTGTGCTGTAAGTAGTGTGTCGGTGTACAGTAACTCAGTAAGTGTAATGTGTTAGTGTACTGTAAGTAGTGTGTTGGTGTACAGTAGCTCAGTAAGTGTAATGTGTTAGTGTGCTGTAAGTAGTGTGTTGGTGTACAGTAACAGGGACACTAGAGTCTCTTCACCTACACTGAGCTGATGAAGAGTCCTGTTCCAGAAATGATAATAGGACATTAGAGCCGTAATAAACCATGCTCCTGTTACTCCCCATACTTAAGTACATCTGAAGTACATACTTTAGTACTTTTACTCCAGTGGACGTCTAAAGGGAGGAGCTGACACTGACACAGGAGGAGGAGTTTATGTTGGGGATCTACATGCTTTGTTTAAGACTGTGGACTATGTAAATGTGCACTCCTTGTCAGTAGGAGGCAGCACAGACTGACAGATCATGGGATTGTGGGTTCACACTTGCAATGACACACACACACACACACACACAAACTTAGAGCTTAACACACATAGTCATAACCGCACACACAAATAAAGTGAGTGGTTTCAGAAGAGTAGCAAATGTCCTTGCCTCGGGCCTAGTGTTAGTACTGCCGAGAAGTTTTCCCAAACCCGTGCGCCGCACACACACATCTGTGGAGCAGATCGCATGGCTGCGGGCAGGGAGGACGGCAAGGGAAGGGTGACAGGCAGAGAGCGAGAGAGAGAGAGAGAGAGAGAGAGAGAGAGAGAGGCGGACACACAGAGAGAAAAGAATATGACAGATTGGGCCTACGTTGAACTTTCAATATGTGGACTACAGCTGCCATTGCTTTCCTCCCTCTCTCTCTCTCTCTCTCTCTCTCTTTCCAGTCACTACTGGGCCGGCCCGGGTTCAGCTGCTCATGTTGTTGTTTGTTGCCATTACATCGCCCTGGCCCACAACAGCGGTTGTTACACACAAACACACACATGCTAGCACACCCAGGGACCCGCACACACACACACACACATCTGTCTCCCTAAATCATCGACAAACGTTCCACACAGCTCAGCCAAAACCAGCAGTCAGCGGGGAGAAAAGTGTTTTGGGTGAGGCTCCGTTCATTTACCCCACCGCAAGTGCACTGTTAGGCCTGGAAGTGATTCTGTTTGAGGAGCATTCTCAGCCGAAAGCCCGATAAGCCTTCACTGTCCAGCCTGGACTACAGGTAAGTCGAGTCAAGTCAAATTGACCTGTAAGCTCCTTTTACAACAGATGTTGACACAAAGCAGCCTTACAGAGAATCCGGGTCCGAGCCCCAGTGAGCATGCCACAGGCGATGGCGGCAGGGCAGAACCCTCGAGAGGAACCAAGACTCAAAAAGGGAACCCATCCTCCTCGGGTCGACCCCGGATAGAACAAACTCAGAGAGGATCAGAGTTTAGAATTACAGGCCACCCTGAATCTGAGCTGTTAGTGACGGTTAGATAGAAGACTACAGTGATAGTCTATTAGAGAGAGAGTGTTGAGTGTTTAGGAGGAGTGTTGAGTGTTTAAGAGGAGCGTTGAGTGTTTTAGCAGAAGTGTTGACTGTTCTAGGAAGAGTGTGTTAGGAGAAGTGTTAAATGTTTTAGGATGAGTGTGGAGTGTGTTAGGAGAGGTGTTGAGTGTTTAGGAGAAGAGCTGAGTGTTTTAAGAGGAGTGTTGAGTTTTTAAGGACAAATGTTGAGTGTTTTAGGAGAAGTGTGGAGTGTGTTAGGAGGAGTGTTGATTGTTTAAGGAGAGGTGTTGAGTGTTTAGGAGAAGTGTGGAGTGTGTTAGGAGGAGTGTTGAGTGTTTTAGGAGAAGGCTGGAGTGTGTTAAGAGGAGTGTTGAGTGTTTTAGGAGAAGTGTGGAGTGTGTTGGGAGAAGTGCTAATTGTGTTAGGAGGAGTGTTGAGTGTTTTCGGAGGCGTGTTGAGTGTTTTAGGAGAAGTGTGGAGTGTGAGGAGGAGTGTTGAGTGTTTTAGGAGAAGTGTGGAGTGTGTTAGGAGGTGTGATGAGTGTGTTAGGAGGTGTGATGAGTGTGTTGGGAGAAGTGCTGAGTGTGTTAGGAGGAGTGTTGAGTGTTTTCGGAGGCAAGTTGAGTGTTTTCGGAGGCGTGTTGAATGTGTTAGGAGGAGTGTTAAGTATTTTAGGAGGAGTGTTGAGTGTTTTAGGTAAAGTGCGGAGTGTGTTAGGAGGAGTGCGGAGTATGTTAAGAGGAGTGTTGAGTGTTTAGGAGAAGTGCTGAGTGTGTTAGGAGGAGTGTTCAGTGTTTAGGAGAAGTGCTGAGTGTGTTAGGAGAAGTGTTGAGTGATTTAGGAGGAGTGTTCAGTGTTTAGGAGAAGTGCTGAGTGTGTTAGGAGGAGTGTTCAGTGTTTAGGAGAAGTGCTGAGTGTGTTAGGAGTAGTGTTGAGTGATTTAGGAGGAGTGTTGAGTGTGTGTGAGGCAGACGAAGGAATGTCTGATTGGGCTGTGATTGAATAGCACGACCATCTGATGGGGGCGCTGGATACAGGTGAAGCCCCTCACAGCACAAGACGAGGAGAAGCTCCATGGTAGGCGAACTGGTCGGCAGTGCAGGCCGGGAGTGGCTCCCAGGCGAGGGTGGTGAAGCAGCAGCACCAGAGCACCCAGGATGTGCGGTAACCCCTTATTAGACCACGCTGTTTGGGTAGTAGCTCATCTCAGGCAACGGAGAACTCACAGACAGCGGGACTGAGAGCGGGACGGTGTTAGCAGTTAGCAGGGAAGCTAATGACCAAAGGCTGGACTGAACAGGTAGGGTTTAAGCCTAGGCTTGAAGATTGGGGCTGTGTCTGAGTCCCGAACACTAACTGGGAGGTTATTCCAAAGTTTGGGGGGGCTTAGAAGGAAAAGACGCCGCCCCCAAAGAAGAAGACGAAGAAGAAGAAGCTGCAACAGACCGTCTCTCATGTAATGGAATGAAATCAGAGGTTTAAAAAGTTAACAGGGCCTCGTCTGAGAGGAGCCGCATGCACACCTCCTCACCTGTGTAATTGGGAGATTTGTCAGCCCTTCAAGGCCTAATCAGGACACAATGGTGTCGGAGAAGTGCGTGAGCCTCTAAGAAAGATTGTGCGGCTGCTCATGCAGCAAATTGGCTATTAGATATGAAGAGATGAGCCAGAGTAAGAGCGTGGAGCGAGAGCGAGAGAGAGGGATAGAACGAGGTGACGGATGAGCACATCAAGCCCAAAAATACACTCCAGCGTCTGTCTCTATTTAAACACATATGCACAGCCATTTTTTGCTCTGTAATTTTACGTTAGCAATTAAAACCTCCTGGTCTGTCCCCGGGGCATCGGGTAATTTACCGAAATAACGCCTTAAATCAAGCACTTCCCTCCCTGACAGCCTCCTGTCTCTCTCCCTCCCTCTCTCCCTCTCTCTCTCTCTCTCTCTCTCATGGGAGGAATCTGTGATTCAGAAAGAAGCGAGGGAACACGAAACCACAGTCCGCCATCTTCTTGTTGTCTCTCGCAATCACACGTTCTCTCCCACCACGGCTGACTAATGGCTGGCTGACTAGCGCCTGGTGTCTCCGGCTCCATGATGGCTGTCTTCTGCTCCTGCGGCTCCGTGTTTAGACAAAGCGCCTCACCCTTTCGCGTTTTTAATTACGGCTAATTTATGAGGCCGTGAGCCGGGGACGTAGGCGGGCGGGGCCGAGGCAGCGCCAGGTTCGCCTTCCCAGCGCACCGCAACTGTGTAGCGGCCAAAAAGAGTCAACAGTTTTCTCGTTGAGGTCAGGGAGGAGATGAGAGAGGCCTATTGTTTCCGACGAAGGCCAGACCAAACGCCTTTTCACTGTTTACACACATGATTACACCGAGGGCCGACCCAGTTATTACCGTTTCACAACCCGGCTTCAGACCCAGCTCTGGCTGCCAACCGGAGAACGCCTGACCTCTTTCACCTTTCACCTGAAATCATTTATGACTGAGCAACTGCTGGGGATTACGTTGCAGTTATTACAGAGGTAATGAGAACGTAGGGAGTCTGGGCTTTGATGGGCTTACTACGCTCATCATCACAGAAACAGCTGCACCTGGAAGGAGGTGTGGGAGTGCAGGTGTGTTGGGAAGGGAGATAAAGGTGACCAGGATCAATAACTGATGATAAATTTAGACTGATATGATCAATATTTCTTGAGCTACACATACAGAAGTCTGTCTCTCAGTATGGCGTCGGGCCGCCGTGTTCGCTAACCCAACACGCCAGACGTCTCGGTATGGAGCTGTAGAGGTTCCTAATGGTGTCCTGTGATAATCCATCCCATGCAGCTTGAACATCCTCACACAGTTCCTGCAGATGGTGCGGTAGGGGTGGAGGTGGAGGGACACCAGGCCTTCTGGGCGTGTGACGACAAACCGTTCATCTTGGTGCTGACCACGGTGCCTCCACACACGGATTCGTTGGGCGTCTCCACCAAGACTAAAGCGGGACTCGTCACTGAAGATGACCCGCTGCCATTCTGAGTCACTCCATGACAGTCTGGCACGACACCGCTGCACCGTTGGTGAGGGTGACGTGGTCAGTCGTAAGGACAGTTGTTGTTATAACTGGCATTGCTTCTGCCCTGGCGCTGCGAGGCTAACGTAAGCTAGGACACAGTGGTAAGTAACTGGACACCTAGCTGAACACAGCAACACTGGCCATCGTGAAGCTTCCTTAAAGGGCAGTGGCACGATGAAGCCACCAGCACAGCAGGTCTCACCAATAGATGCCTTCCCATGGTTAATGGCTAGCAGACACATCAACGTTGGACCAGCACCGTGATGCCACATCCCCAGTGACCTCCCCAGAGTCCTTCACCAATCACTCTACTCCAGCACCTCTCCTCGCTTTCTGTTTCACTCTGCGTTTTTTTTATTACCGTAAGCCGGGAACGCTGGGCAGGGCCGAGGCAGCACCAGGTTTGCCATCCCCGCGCACCGCAACTGTGTTGAGGTCGGGGAGGAGATGAGCGAGGCCTATTGTTTCTGATGAAGGCCAGACCAAACCAAACACACATGATTACACCGAGTGCGACCCAGTTATTACCGTTTCACAACCAGCTTCAGACCCAGCTCTGGCTGCCAACCGGAGAATGCCTGACCTCTGTCACTGATGTAAAAGGTGGCACAGTGGGCTGTCTGCCTCTAGCACAAAGGGTCCGGGTTTGATTCCAGGCTGGGGTGTCCGGCTTTTGCCGTCACTGTGTGGGCGTCCTCCTCCAGGTGCTCCGGTTTCCTCCCACAGCCCAAAGCAGTCACGTGAACTAGAGATGCTAAATTCCCCCTGTGGTTGTGACTGGCCACCTTGTCCAAGGTGCTTCCTGCCTTTGGACCACTGAGGACTGTGATAGGCTCCACCACCTCCTGCATCCCAGAAGGATAAGCTACCTGCATACCAATAATGGCTGCTCCACATCAACGTTCGGACTCTCCCACATCATAGGATTGGTCAGGTGGTCCAGATTTGGTGGATGCCTTCCCTGGCACAATTCCGAGGAGGATTCCCTGTAGACTGGGATTGTATCCACTGCTGGTAGACCCGTATGACCGTACGCTTCCATACACCTGCAGATTCAGCTACTTCCTCACACTATGGTCTTTGGCCACGCCCACATGCAGTCCCTCCTTTTAGCCAATCATTAACATCTGCTCTGGAGCGTTTTCCACACATGGAACGAGACATTCCCTGCACTGTAGCACCTCTTCCCAATCTATGGATCCCATCACTCACACCCCACAGGGATTTATAGCCCCATCATCCTCGTGCAGCAGCGCCATCTGCAGGAGCCTGAAGGTACTACCACCAAAGTGACTATTTCTTTGCTCTAATTATAAATAATATTTAAGGAACGTTTACGGAATGGACAATGGGACAACTTTCCAACCCTTTAACCCTGGGAAAAGGAGCTGATACTGAGCAAGATAGCCGACTACCCTGCTAGCTTTATATTTGATACTGTTGTGCTCCTGACCTGATGAGCCGTTTCTGTTGATTGAGGTTGCGAGGCGATATCCGGCTGCACAGTCCATGATGATAGGTATCTGGAATTCCTGCACATTCCCGAGCTAATAAAGCAAAATCTCCTCGGATCTTTGAGGGACAGGTTTCCTGGCCTTTAAACCTGGAGAGGCCACGGCAGCGCTGTGTAGCAGGCAAGACAGTCAGCCTTTATTCAATCAAGCTTTATTTAAAATGAACTCGGAGCATGGTGAGGGAGACCCTCGTTTACAGTGTAGCCCACTCAGTGCAGAAATGGGGGATTGGAACAGTGTAAAAAGCATCCAACATTCAAATCAAATCATGTTTACTGTGACACATTTGCACAGGTGTGCAGGTGAGTGAAAATCTTAGGTGTGCAGTTACTAAATATAAAATATCCAACAATTAATATATACACAATCATAAACACCAGAACAGCTCTGTCTATCAAAATATACAGCATTAAATAACATTATATATAATTCTTCTGAGATATAATAATATAGAGTATATAATAATATATATTAAAATATAGAGTTATTAGAATAATAATAATAACAGGCATAAAACTACATTTATTAATAAATTTAAAATTAATAATCTATTTTAAATAATGGCTATAAAATAGCTGTTGAACATCAGACTTCTAGAATCCTAATTAACTTTTTATGTTTTATTTATTTAATTTATTTAATTTAATTATTTTATTATGTTTACTTTTAAATAACAAACGTTTTACTGGATCTTCTCAGTCTGATCTAGAGACCTGTCTGATCTAAATTCTGGACTTTTTTTAGGCCTGATTATTTCAAGCAAAAATGACATATTTAATATGATAATAAATCTAATGTTTAAAAAGTATGGCTTTATTTCTATCCTCCCACGTCTGTTTACAAATTCAGTTGTTTAGAATTATCCTTGTGTTTTCTCACACATGGCCGAGTGGTGCTTTGTAGAGCACTTTGAATGACTGCAGTTTATGGGTGGTGGAATATAAATAGATCTGCTTAGTCTAAATTCAAATAAATTGGATATTTGAACAGAATAATGCTAAAAATAATAATAATAATTAAACTGAAAAAATAAAAAAGAACAGATCAAATTGTTGAATTTTTTAAAAAGCTAATAAATAAATATAACTGAATAAATAAAAACATAATTTATAGAATAGATATTTGAAAAAGAATGTAAACAAAAATTAATAAAAAATAAAAAACGATAATAATAATAATAATAATGCTAATAATAATAATACTGCTAATAATAATAATAATAATAATAATAATAATGATAATGCTAATAATAATAATAATAATAATAATAATAATAATAATAATAATAATAAGCATTTGTTGTAATCATGGCAACGTTGTCATCCTCCTGTAAAGCTTCATTCTGGAGGGTTTTAAGGTGGACTGTATAATTCCATGAGTGCTATAGTTTATACTTTCCATTAAGGTAAACAGAAGGAGAACCTTTATGAGTAGCCGTGTCTAACCTTTTGACTGGTCGTGTCTGCAACTGTTCCGCATCAGCAGATGATTATAAACAATGTGTTCTGTTATAAATAGAAGGTTCTAGTGTTCAGTGGAGCTTTATCTCCGGTCCTAGTCGAAGGTTAAAGGTCTGAACCTTATTGGTCCAGCTGCCTGTCCGGTTCCACACCGAGTTCTGACCCAGAGAGGGCAGGTTATTCTAGCAGGCCGAAACAAAGGAAGGAACAGAGAGCTGAACAACACCGCGGCACCTCCAACGGCATCAAATGCATTCCCCCATCCACCACTTCTTTCTTGGCAGTTCTTCTGGTGTGTAAATAAGGGCCTCGCTCTCCGAGTGCCACCACTTTCTCAGACGGAACAATAGGAAAATATTATAAAATGGCCCTATTTTAGAGGGGGGGGTGGGGGGTAGGGAGAACGCCCCCCGATAGGCACGCACGAAATGAAACCCATGGCCACCCATAAAAGTTAAAAGTGATGTTAGGCCTTTTCCCCCTCTTTAATGATAAGAGGAATGTTATATGCGGTCACCCGTATGGTCACGCATTCGAATGCCACCTGCAAATTATTGCCCCGTGTGGCAAATTTTTACCCTGCTAACACACTCGAGCAGCGCGAGCGGCCAAAAGGAGAGAGGCGAAAAAATAGAAAAAGAGCGAGAGAAAAAAAACAGAACGCAGTCACTAATCTGAGCCCAGTTCAAGCAGAGTTCGCCCACCGCCAGCACATCTGTGAAGCAGCTGAGTGAAGAGTGAGCCGCTGCCCAAACCGACACTCTCCCGCCTCAGCAAATCACACAGCCTAAGGGTGCCTTGGCACCGCTACGCTAGTTGTCCTTTTTATAAAAGACAAATAAGCACAAACTCCGGGCCGCCGGCCAACGCGGCCGTCTCTGACACCCATGTTGAAACGAGGATTTCGGCTGCCTGCCTGACGTGTGATCTTGGCATGTTTTTTAACAGAAAGAGAGAAGAAAGAAGGAAAGAAGGAGAGAAGGAACAGGCCGCAGCGCTTGTCGGTTGTCAGGACGCTTTTTCGGCCTCCTTCTGGTGTAGCCACACGCTCCCTAATTAGTCCGTCCCGCCCCTCTTAGGCGCTGGGCCGCTTGCTACACAACACAATTTGCACAACCGCTTGATGGCATCAAAAGGTTTAGCCAGGCAGCTTTGGTTGGTCTTTGTGGGAGGGAAATAAGACAGTATGGAAAGTGTTAGCGTTAGCGCTAGCGTTAGCTCTAAGTGTGTGGTAGCAGTTTTAGGCCTGACAGTCCGGTTTTTCAACTCCCAGTCCTCCATCCAGGGGCCTGGACGGACACCCATGAGTCCTCTTTTCAGGACCAGCAATATCATGTGTGCCGTTGGCTCACGTCCGTGTCATACCTTGCATTCCATTGGTTTACCAAGGTCATGTGACTCGTGAATTGGCTCCCGGCTAACCGCAGGTCAGCCCTCTAAATGCTATTCAATTAGGAAGCTCCTGTCTGACAGATATCATCCAGTCCACCCAGTTCGATGAGTTAAGCATCCTGAATCAGTCATATAGGTCAGACTATGACTTTAACTCTAGGGTCAGGGTTAGTTCTAGTATCGTAGTACCGACCCTCCCTCCTCCATGATGCCCCCCTTGTTGGGGTTATGAAAGTGGCCAACCCAGCGGTAGGCCTCTCCGAATTCTCTCTCCCCACTTTCTACAGCACGTGCACGCAAGTTCCCCCGGGGTCAAACGTGTTGCTGGAGCGGTGATATCATAGGGAGTATCGCAAATTACCGCCCGCTATCAAACAAACTGTCACCGCGGCGCTTGTTTTCCTTCGCCTTTGTCTCGAGGTGACGCTGGGCTTGGAAAGAGAGTGACGAATGGAGCGGGAGAGGCTTTGAGGAGCCCACACTAAAGTAAGCAATCAAACCAGAAAGACAGTTACAGTCATGCGAGTGATTAAAGGAGGAGAAACGGGGGTTTGATTTCGACAATGAAGCTAATGACGATGGCGGTTATGACGAACAGGACAGGCCTGCTGATGTCTACGATGGCGGCGATGATACAAGTGACTGTAACGATGCCAGCATTGTTGATGATCCACAGGCATATCCATCTCTCTCTCCGTCTCCCGTTCGGCCTCGTGCGCACTCAAAAGTTGCGCTAAATAAGCTCATCATTGCTTGCTAATAAAAGGCATCATGTCGAACACATGCAGACAACACAACGCTTCCACTGAGTCAGCGCTTGCACAACAACAGCCTTTAAATGGAAACAAGCAGCTTTCGGGTTTTAGCATCAAAGCCATTAATAAACGATGGATAACCAGAAGCCACTCTCAAGCCCAGGCCAAACCAAACACACAATTAAACACATGCCGAGTGGTGCCGGAAAACTGCTTTCAATACCGCTCAAATTCAGCACAAGTGGTTGCTGAAAACCTCAAACCCGAGCTAATGGAAGACGACGTCGCTCCATCCCCGTAGGAGGAAATGTGAGGCCGCGGTTCAAGCAAAAAAAGACCCAGAGAGTTTAAGTCATGGGGACATTTCCTGAACAAGGTCTGATGATGTAAGGCAGCCAATCGGAGAGGAGCTCATTTGCATATAGCACCATAGCTAAAACAGCCCTTTTATCTGAACTGAATGCCCAGGAAATACAAAAAGTTGTCACAATGTCTCCACATCACTCCATCGCCATAGTCTCCACGTCACTCCATCGCCATAGTCTCCACGTCACTCCATCGCCATAGGAGGAAATGTGAGGTTGTGGTTCAAGCTATAAAAAGATGCAAACCAGCCAATCAGAGAAGAGCTAATTTGCATATTGCACCATAATCACTTTTTCAGTTTCCAGGAAATACAAAAAGTTGTCACAATGTTGTCTCCATTATTGCCACACAGCAACAACATTGTCAAAAGGCGGCGTCAGCACTCAACAATTTTGCCTCAATGACGCTGTCACAGCCTCAGCATTAAGTAACGCTGCCATAGGGTAAAAAGATGCAAACCAGCCAATCAGAGAGGAGCTCATTTGCATATATCACCATAGCTAAAACAGCCCTTTTATCTGAACTGAATTCCTAGGAAATACAACAAGTTGTCACAATGTCTCCACGTCACTCTATCGCCATAGTTACAACGTCACTCCATCACCATAGGAGAAAACGTGAGGTTGTGGTTCAAGCTATAAAAGGATGCAAACCGGCCAATCAGAGAGAAGCTCATTTGCATATATCTTGGTTTCTAAAATGACCTTTATATCTGAGCTGAATTCCCAGGAAACAAAAAAAAGTTGTCACAACTTTTTTGTCACAACAAGTTGTCTGTCTCCTTGGTACACTGCTACAACACTGTCAAAAGGTGGTGTGGGTCACGTCGTCTCAACAACGCTGTCACAGCCTCACCGTGAAGTTACGCTGTCGTACAATGTAGTGCCCTCAAACCTGTGGTAGAGAACATTAGCCCATCACAACAGGAAATGGGCAGCTGCAGTTCAAGCAAAAACCAGACCCAGAGAGGTTTTGTCACCAGGGACATGTTCTGAATGAGGTATAGTGCGAGGCAGCCAATCAGAGATGAGCTCATTTGCATATAGCACCATAGCTAAAACAGCCTTTTTATCTGACCTGAATTCCTAGAAAACAGAAAGGTGTCACAACGTTGTCTACCTTCCTATAACGCTGCTATGATGTTGCCAAAAGTTGGTGCCGGTTACGGTGTCTCAAGAAGGTTGTCACACCCTCACCATCAAGTACCACCACCATCACCTCACCATCAGCAACCTCGCTCCATCCCCATAGGAGGAAATGTGAGGCCGCAGTTCAGGGGGGGGGGGTGGGGGGGGGGGGGGGGGGGGGGGGGGTGGGGGGGGGGGGGGGGTGGGGGGGGGGGGGGGGGGGGGGGGGGGGGGGGGGGGGGGGGTGGGGTGGGGGGGGGGGGGGGGGGGGGGGGGGGGGGGGGGGGGGGGGGGGGGGGGGGGGGGGGGGGGGGGGGGGGGGGGGGGGGGGGGGGGGTGGGGGGGGGGGGGGGGGGGGGGGGGGGGGGGGGGGGGGGGGGGGGGGGGGGGGGGGGGGTGGGGGGGGGGGTGGGGGGGGGGGGGGGGGGGGGGGGGGGGGGGGGGGGGGGGGGGGGGGGGGGGGGGGGGGGGGGGGGGGGGGGGGGGGGGGGGGGGGGGGGGGGGGGGGGGGGGGTGGGGGGGGGGGGGGGGGGGGGGGGGGGGGGGGGGGGGGGGGGGGGTGGGGGGTGGGGGGTGTGGGGGGTGGGGGGGGGGTGGGTGAGCAAGGCTTAGTCATGGGTGGTGTCCTGAAAGGGGTTTGATGCAAGCCAGCCAATCAGAGAAGAGCTCATTTGCATATAGCACGGTATTCAAAACAGCCTTTTGCTAGCTTTAGTATTCCCCGGAAACTCATAAAGTTGTCACAACATTGTCTGCCGTCTTACAACGCTGCTACAACACTTTCAAAAGGTGGTGCGGGTGGTGCAGGTTGTCACAGTTGCTCTATTAAGCAACAGAGTCATATGGTATTATGGTCTGTTGGCAACATAGCAAACATGAAGGATTCTGGAAGGTTGTGACAACACACTAACAACATTGCCACTAGGTTGTCACAACGTTGTCAGATAACGCTGTCAGGTTCCATTTCAGCTGTCTGTATTGCCCTGGAGCTATGAGGCTAATGTAGTTCCCACGCCAACTGGCACTGTGCCCGCATGCCTACATCGCATCAAACCAGCCTCAGACTGTGTATGACGTCTGTACAAACTCAGGCTCAAGTAACTGTAGCAGAAACATTTATTTAATGATAAATTATGATACGTGATGACTCCTGGATGATCCTTTGAGTCTCGGATACGTATACAGACAAGTCAGACCTACCAATCAGACCAAAAGGGTGCCCACTGTGCCCATGTCCCAGGTTCGTAATTGTATTTTTGGGGGTCTCCTAGCAAAGGTTTAGACAACCTTCTGCAAATACAGTACCGTTATCTCTGACAGACAGACAGAGCTCCTGTAAACCCTGCCCACCAATGAGCCCGGCTCACCCACTCTGTTCTGATTGGTCAACCGCCAAAGCTGTACCGCCTCCATTTCTGTACCTCCTGTACCGCCTCCATATCTGTACCTCCTGTACTGCCTCTGTATCTGTACCTCCTGTACCGCCTCTGTATCTGCTGTACATCATGGAAAGGGGTAGGGGGGTGTGCTGAGCTTGCTGGTAGGCGGGCAGTAGAGCACTGTTACGCGATGATGTCACCTTGTAACGGAGAAATAGGCTGGAATTCCAATGAGGTGTTTCAGGCAGCTGGGACAAGTGGAAAAAGGGAACACTAACGGAAAAAGGGAAAAGACGGAAAAGGGTAATAGATCTCTTTCGATCTATGTAGTCTTCACAGGAATTTGACTCTGTTGTTAGATAGTGGACTATACTGTATATGTCTTATTCTGGTGTATGGACGCGTACGGTCATACGGGTCTACCAGCAGTGGATAAAATCCCAGTCCACAGGGAATTCTCCTTGGAATTGTGCCAGGGAAGGCATCCACCAAATCTGGACCACCTGACCAGTTCTGAGACGCCAGAGGGGCTGAACATTGATGTGGCTACATCCAGAAACTTGTCCAGTCCATGCCCAATCCAGTCCCAGCCGGTACTGGTGCTGGTGGAGGCGTTACATGCTACTATGTGAGTTATGTTTTACTTGGTCAGCTTATCAACACCAGTACCCAATATGGCCGCTGTAACTGCAGGGTGACCTTATCGCTGTTGTTGGGATTCGATGGGCTTCATCTATCTGCCTGCTTGAAGTGACTAGCGCTGGTCATGTGACCTGCTACACTACAACCAGGAAGGTAAGTTCTAACGGATCGCTCAGCGGAGAACACATGGAGCGCTCCGGGACCCAAGGGGTTAAGAATGTTGCTGGTGAACATGTGAAATGTTTGTGTTGTATAAGCAGCAGGACTCTGAGTTTCATTACGAGTTGATGAGAGGTCGGTATGTACCGTACCGTGGCTGAACGTAATGCGGAATGACTACAAGGGCATCAGAAACGTTGGGAAACATCTACACTCGGAGCCCAGTGTCAGTGTTTATTAGTGTTACTGATTGGGAATCATAACACTGTTATCTTCCCCGCTGCAAAAGCCCTTTCCACGTTTACACAAGAGTAAGCGTGAGCTCACCAGTTTAACACATGCACGTACGGGCGAGCGAAGTATCTGTCAGACCTGACGAGAGGAGGCCCTCGCCCTATTTATTTCCAATGCCACTTCTCCAATAAGCCTCTTTGACGGCGGGCTAATTCATGTATATTATTGCAGCATGAAAGGACGTGAGCTAATTTGAATTAGCGCTGATTGAGTTCAAGTTTGATTGGCGGGTTCTGGACAGCTGCTGGACTGAATTAGAGTTTTAATGAGTTAAAAATGTTTCAGAGACTTTGGTGTAGCGAAAAAGACGATATCATAAGCATGATAATATAGAAATATTATATGACTGGGCAAAGATCGAGGCGAGGGGAAACATCGTCCTGTTGAATATGGCAAAGGGAAGGACCTGAGGGCCTGACGACTGAACGGTGGGGTGGAAATCTGGTCACCAACAGCCTCGCAGCTCTTGCCGAAGGTAGACACCAACACTGCACCAAGCAGGATGATACAATAAACACCCACCGATGACTTTATTAGCTACACCTCCCTGTATCTACTCTCATAGTCCATTTTATCAGCTCCACTGACCATACAGGGCACTCTGTAGGTGTACAGGTCCAGACTGTAGTCCATCTGTTTCTCTGTATACTGTATTACCCTGTTCTTCAATGGTCAGGACCCCCACAGGACCACCACAGAGCAGGTATGATGTGGGTGGTGGAGCATTCTCAGCACTGCAGTGACACTGACGTGGTGGTGGTGTGTTAGTGTGTGTGGTGCTGGTGTGAGTGGATCAGACACAGCAGTGCTGCTGGACACCTCAGTGTCACCTCTGGACTGAGAATCATCCACCAACCAAAACTGTCCTGTGGGCATCATCCTGTGGGCATCATCCTGTGGGCATCCTCCTGTGGGCATCGTCCTGTAACCACTGCTGAAGGACTAGAGGATGACCAACACTGCCCTGTGCAGCAGCAGATGAGCTATCGTCTCTGACTGTCCATCTACAAGGTGGACCAGCAAGGTAGGAGTGTCTAATAGAGTGGACAGTGAGTGGACACAGTGTCTCAACACTCCAGCAGCACTGCTGTGTCTGATCCACTCACACCAGCACCACCCATACTAACACACCACCACCACGTCAGTGTCACTGCAGATCCACCACCCACATCATACCTGCTCTGTGGTGGTCCTGTGGGGGTTAGTGAAGGGTGGTCTCTAATTTTCGCATGGTACTATATGTAATTACCCACACGTGCATGCTAATTCTCTGTCCACCTATTGTCATGTTGGTTTGGCGGCTGCTTACAGTGCAGTACTGCGCGTGTTGGCGAGCGGAGACGGCCTCATAAAAGCTAATGTGAAACATTTGCCTTCAAAGAGTTGCTTTTAATATCCCTTTAACTCTGAAGGATCACATTATGGCACTTAAAGCTTTTGTGTACCGTGTTCCTTTGATCTGAGTGGCTCGATTTAGCGGGAGTTCAGCAGGATGACAATGAAAATAGTTGGCACTTTGTACAGCCTGCCAAGTAGCTGGGGTCCTGGACTGTGTTTTCTTTCAGACGGGGATGTCCAAGTACAGGGAGTGGGTTAAATTTACACCCTTCCTCAAACGAACAGCTGCACCCAGAAGTGGGAGTGCAGGTGTGTTGGGAAGGAAGATAAAGATGACCAGGATCAATAACTGATGATAAATTTAGACTGATATGATCAATATTTATTGAGCTACACATACAGAAGTCTGTCTCTCAGTATGGCGTCGGGCCGCCGTGTTCGCTAACCCAACACGCCAGACGTCTCGGTATGGAGCTGTAGAGGTTCCTAATGGAGTCCTGTGATAATCCATCCCATGCAGCTTGAACATCCTCACACAGTTCCTGCAGATGGTGCGGTAGGGGTGGAGGTGGAGGGACACCAGGCCTTCTGGACGTGTGACTGCTAACGGTTCATCTTGGTGCTGACCACGGTGCCTCCACACACGGATTCGTTGGGCGTCTCCACCAAGACTAAAGCGGGACTCGTCACTGAAGATGACCCGCTGCCATTCTGAGTCACTCCATGACAGTCTGGTACGACACCACTGCAGTGTTTGGTGACGGTGACGTGGTGTTAAGGACAGTCGTGGTAACGGTCTGTGTGCATGTAGCCCTGCGTGGTGCAGCCGTCTGCCGATGGTGCTGCACTAACAGGAGGACCCATGGAAGACACCACTGCTCGCTGGATGTCATTGGTTACGTCACATGCTTGGCCTACCCCCCAAGTTTCACTCCTGCCGGTTGATTCCTTCTGGGTGCAGCTATTGGTGCAGCTACAATGAGTGTAACTGAGAGCATTTCAGCTTTCACAAAGCCTTTGTCTGGCAGTGAAAAGCACCTGAGAGGCCGCAAGGAGCTGAAGACGACCGATAGATAATGTGCTCCAGCTTGAGCAGTCAAGGAGACGGACGGCAAAAGCAGACAACTCGGAATCAAGCGAGTTCAGCGCCTGTTGTAAAGCGTTGTAATTCTAGGAGGAACAATTATGGCCACCTAACCGTTTTTTTTTCCCCGCTGAAGCACAAGAGGACGTGTGTTCCTCCGTATGGAGCGCCGTCCTAATGTCTTTCAGGCCGCCGTGTTTGCAGCGAGGATGAAAACAGGGGCTCTTTTGTATGTCAGGGCTCACGTTTTAATGGAGCGCCAATAAAACTGCTCCCTGATCATGGTATTGAAATCACAGGGTCGGCGGAACGCTTCCCTCTCATGCCGTCTGGAAGCCATCCTAGCCGGGGAGGTACACCACATCTTACAGCAGGCTGCCTGCGCTCTGCTGCGGTGGTTGCGTCTGTGTGTGTGTGCGCGGGCACACGCGCGTGCGATGGTTTACAGGGGCTGGATCCACATGCATTAAGTGGTGAATGCATTCCGTGAATCAGTCTTTATGGTCTCCGGTCAGAGCTTTGTGCCGTGGCCAAACAGGTCGCGACGGAGTGCGGAGGCCGCACCAAACCAAGGGCCACCGTGGCATTCAAAGGAACCTTTATGAGCTCAAATTTGGGTCTATTGGTCAGATGCTATTGTGAGATGCAGTAAATCCTGGGAATTATCTTGTGTGTGTGTGGAGGGACGCACAATTCCATACCTGAACGCATGTCAGACCACTCAGTTACACTCAGGGACTGCTGTGGTAGCTGTAACTGGGTGACCGTTTGTCCTACATCATTGAAAACCATCATTAAAATAATTTATGTTCCATTAAAACCTCATAATTCTGATTTAAGGCTTCAAACATCACTACAGTAGTGTGCAAACACTCCCAAGACCTTAAAGATACATTGGAACTCAGCAGCTAAAGCAGCTCCATGAATTCAGTTATAGTCATATCATCGCTGTCCAGTGAAAACCATGTATCTCCAATTTGACTTTTATACATTATTCGAACACACCAGCTGCTGTCTACACTATGTGAGAATTGCATGATGAATGGACCAATAGAAATGGCCCAGAAATGTTTGGAAAGACGTCTGGTTCCATTGACTTGCATTAAAATTGAAAAGGTTTTTGGCCTCTCCTGTAAAGTTGCCATTTTGGAGGTACTTGTTTTTCTTTGGACAGCGACGATATGCAAATGGTGAATCAACGGCAAATGTGTTATCAGTGCCGCTGATCAAATTGCACACTTAGTTAATTAGAAGTCAATAAATGTTAACACATCCTCTACAGAAATGAATAAACATAATATGACATAATATTCACACTGGCCACACAGTGTGTCGTACTGTTTTACCCATATACATATTAAATCCAGCAAGTGTGCACTGAAGTGTGCGGACGTGAGCTCTCATTAGAGGCTGTGTTCACTCAGGTACGCTTATCTACACAGCGGTAACACCCGTTTGACCTGAAACCCTGTAAGGTCTTATGCATGTGACTGTAGGTTTCTATTATTCACCCTACAGGAGCTGGTGTTGTATTTACACTGAGGTTATAAGGACTTTGAATGAGGCACAATAAAGCATATATATATAGATTGGGTTCTAGCTTTACTGGCAGATACAGTGAGCGTCTGGTTCATAAGAACAAGGTCCAGCAGCAAACACACAGGACAACACAGCTACAGACTGGCAGAGGGCCAAACCCGCTCTCTACTGACCGTGATGAGCGCCACCTCATTCCAATGTCCCTTACCCACCGTAAGATGACCTCGAGTGACCTACAGAGAGACTGGCGAGCGGTGGCTGGGGTGAAACACACAGCGAGCATGGTTCTAAAAACAGGCTTCTGGAGGTCATTAGTGATTTTCTAAATACACAGATCTAATACAATATCTGATCTGGAGTTTGGGGGACATGCTTCCAGTAGTGTAGAGAACCAAACAGAACCAACACAAACCCAGAACCTGAACACCTAGAGACACTGATGAGTCTGAGGTGGTGATTTTTCCAGAGCTGTATGTATATATGTAATATTAATGTGAACTTCATGGTGTTTAACACTGGTTGGGGCCCCGTTAGCTTTTTGCCTGGGGCCCCAACATGCTGCAGAATCACCACTGCCTTAAAGAGCTATGTCTTGTTGTGTTTACTCTGTATTTAGTAAACAGCTAATTAGAGTAATGAAAACATCTTAATCAAAACACTGAGTCGTTCCAAGCCTCGTCGAACACTGGCACAGTGAGAGTGAAACAGGAAGACCGGACTGGATGGCACCTCCGTTTAAGGTGGTAAGAGGCAGCAGGACTCGGCACTGTGTTGCTCGTTGCATAATTCCGGGTTCTGGAATTCCACACCGAGATGTTTAGCATCAGTGACTTCCAAAACAAATCAACATCCAGTTTATTTCAGCGCTGCGGTCGACGGCAGTAACCCTAGAAGGGACGTTCGGCGTAGCGCTGCGGACTTTTCCATCATGTCTCCGTGGGAAACAAGGTCCGTCTACCGCCAGCGTGCGAACACAGACAGCATAAGGTTACGCTAACACTAGACTAGCCGTGAAACGTGTGCAAACTTTCCAAAATGGCCGTGGTTGGTTATAACAGACTCCGTCTTCAGGTTTTAACGTGAAGTTTACAGAAAGGGTTTGAACTGAGGGTGTCTGGTGTCTCGTACTCGGAGCATCGTGATCACGAGCCATGAGTTCTGATGCCCTTCAGTAATACAACCGTGTGTCTTATATATTGTCCCTGTCCAAAGAAAAACAAGCATCTCCAAAACAGCAACTTTACAGGAGAGGCCAAAACCCAATTTAATTCTAATGTAAGTCAATGGAACCAGACTTTTTCCCAGTGATCTTTGGGCCTTTTCTTTTGGTCCATTCATCATGAAATTCACACACAGTGTAAAGGGCAACTCATGTCATCAAATGATACATAAAAGTCAAAATCATCAAAAGTGGAGATACATGTTTTTCATTGGACAGTGACGATATATACTGTTAGTTTACTAGGTATGTACCTCTATCCCACTTTTAATTTCTACATTTACATTTTACATTTTATGGAATTTAGCTGACGCTCTTATCCAGAGCAGCTTACAAGGTTTATCAATCAATTTCTAAATGTATATAATCTCAATTCATATTTTTAAATTGCTTTTAAATTATAAAAAAAACCCTCATATTTACTGAAGCATATTTTCAGTGAACTATTAGTTTTACAATTTTTAAAACTGGTTTTTGTTTGTGAAAAAACATGTTTAAATATACTTTACATCTAAAATCAGTAAACTTATTATATATATATTATACACCTAGTTTGAATCCAAATATTATGCTGTGTTACAACTATAACAAAAGTAAAATCTTATATATATACACACATATATATATCTATATATATATCTATATATATATATATATATATATATATATATATATATATATATATATATATATATATATATATATACACACACACACTCATATATACACACTTATATATACATAGAACTCATATACCTAGTAAACTAACAGTATATCTATATATATATATAGACATATATACACATACTGTTAGTTTACTAGGTATATACTTCTACCCCACTTAATGTACTACTTGTTTTAACATTTTTTAAATTTGAACTGCCTTTAATTTACTAAAATACACTTCTAAGCATACTTTCAGTGAAATATATATATATATTTTACATTTTAAAACAGCTTTTAGTTTATGAAAGTAAACTTTTAAGGATGCTTTTGTGTAATAGTAGTAAACTTTGAGGACACTATTTTACATTACTCTCAATATACTACCAGTTTAGTAAGCATTAAAACTGCTTTTAGTTATGAAAGTACACTTTTAAGTATAATCTTAATAAACCACTTTTTGGTTTAAAATGGTTAGGTAGTTAAAAACCATTTTTTAAACCGCAAGTAAAAGTTTTTTTACGTAACTTAACATACATTTTTTTTACGTAACTTAACATAATTTTTTTTTTACGTAACTTAACATGATTTTTTTTACACACTAAAGAATATGAGCAGGTTTAGATTTATTTAGTCTGGTTCTTTTTAATTTGCCTTTTACTGTATCTGTAATTATAGAAGTCTTACATAACCCTAACCCTAACCAAACAAACAAGACATGCTCATACTCAGGTTAGTATGGTCGGAAATCTGCTAAAAGCCATACATGTAAATTTCTAAACAAATATTGTACCGGATGGTTTATAAATATTCATTAAACCTATTTAATTATGCTTTTCTATTGGTTGGTCCAGCATGAATATTCACTAAACTGAAAGGAGAACTAGAGCTTTTACACTGTGCAGAAAAAGAGATCAAAGTTTTTACACCACTAAATATATATTAGAGGTGGAGATATGGAGGAGTACCATACTGTGTACATCAGGAGTAGATGTGGTGGATCAGGATATGGACTGGTTCAGACTCTCAGCAGGTGGAGCTGTTCAGTGTACCACTGTAGAGTCTATAAGACCACCAACACCATCCAGTTAGAGGGGTGTACCTAAACTTTTGACTGGCACTGTATGTAATCTCTGAATCCTCGGAAAGACCACCCACCGAAGCCCAAAAACAAAACTGGCACGAAGTACAAAGGAGACTTAAAGAAAGAATGAGGGAAAAAAACGTCAGCGAAGAGACAAGAACACATCGAGTCAGCAAGAAAAAGAAACGGGCGCCTAATCGGCCGCCTGAAGACTCCAGCATGGAAGGCCGGAATAATGGAGTTCAGGTTTGATATAACTATTACTGCCAGGGAAAGACGCTTTGATGTTAATTGAAACCACTGGGCAGCAATCTGCTTTACAGCACTGACAAATAACAGCTTCCTACGGCTTATCACCGAACGCCGGGGCACGGGAGACGCCACGGTCGCTCCACATGCCCATTCCGTGCACATACAGTCTTCTTCTCCCTGCCGGGGAGTGTGCCCCGTCGGGTAGGGATCGGGGGGCATCTGTAACAATGCCCACCGCTTTGCTAACGCTACTGGACGATGTTCTACTCTTTTCTTTTTTTTTATGACTTCTTTTTTATGTTTTCAGGCCAGACTTTTGAGTTTCCCCGGCTTTTGAAGAAACCACATCACAATTCCGCAGCGCATTCATAAAGCATAGGTGGCCTGATGTAAAAAACCCACATGGGAAGTCTATCATTATTTGTAACAGAGGTCCTCCTTAAACGTAGCCTAGGTTTCAAGGCATGCATTAGGCAGGCGAGGCGAGGCGAGGCGAGGCTCTGGTTCTAATATATACATGGACCTCCACACCGGCCTCCTGTTTTTTTCTTCTTCGTGACGAGAGCGCGTTTCACCTTCCTCTTCCTGCCTCTCGTTCTTGCCTCCTCTTTCTCCTCTCCTCCGTTAGACGCTCATTATATCATCTGCGGCTAAAAGAGAACCTTGCGCGAGGGTCATCCGGCGCTGATGCAACACACACAATAACACAAAACATCCCCCACTGGGCGCAAAGTGGGAACAGAGAATTGGCCAGACAATAGACGTGGAGGATTTGATGGGCTACAGAAGGTCGTTCCCTACCCCATTCCCCCTCCACCGCCTCCACAACGCCTGCCTTTGCTTCTCTTCCCCCCAGCTAAGCCGTGCTTATGCTACACTCGCGGCTAAGCTAATGTTAGCGCGCGTGCTACAACAGAGCAGCCATCGCTGGTCACTCTCAGGGACTCCAAGGCCCCTAAGTGACTGACAGCTGTAATGCACGCATCATGAGGATGTAGAACATAAGCCGTACACGCTCACGGATCGGGACGACGTGCCGGAGACGAGACGCATTAGCGGACGCTAACCTCACCCACCCCTGGAGAAAAACACGGCGTAACAGAATAACAACTTCCTTTGTGTTAGTCCGAGACTTGAGCTTATCCCCCCCCCACCGCAACTCCAGCGCTCATCCAGGAACCATATTCCCATATGGTAATGCCGGTTTATGCATGTGGATCCACTTTGGCCTAGGTATATCTCCGACAGATCCTTTCTTCTCCAGCGCGAGGGGAGAGGAGGAAATGTAGGTTATAAATAGGAATCAAAAGAGCCCTCCCGTTTATTGCAACAGGATGCCAGAGACACCGACGTCTTTGGAAGTATGAGAGCTTTGAGCTTTTTACAAGACAGGTGAAGGGAACACATGTGTTAAATCACCGTGCCCGCCTGGCCTTGGTCAGCCCTACCATAAAAGCCTGGAGATTACAAAGAGGTCTAATGAAGACACTGATCAAAGCCTGTAATGGTAATATGTAGCAGGTGTTTTCAGACCTTCGGCACCGACGCAGCGAGGGAAGGAGGGGGGCCGCCGAGGCTTATGTCTTTCGCAGACCGTGTTCTTTTGTCCTGATGAAACGGATAACCAGCAGAGCGCTTTTCAACACTTCTCCGGGAGAGATTATGAGGTATCCGCTGACCTCGGGAGAGCTACGGGAGTTTGCAGCGTGTGTTTGATATAGAAATGTTCCTACATATTCTTTCGCAGCTCCGTGGAAAAACGAACACAGCTCTGGTTCGGGGCCCTTTTTACCTTTGGCTGTGAAGCACCTGGGCGTAGGCTGCGATCGACGGAGGCTTGAAAGAGACTTGGCAAGGTTTGCATTTGGAATGTGTTCAAAGAGTGACTGTGCGTGTGGGGTTGCTCTTTTTTACGCGCCTTGCAAAGTGTTGCTTCTGTTTTTCATCTATCCAAGTGGAAGTGAAGCGAGGCTAAGCGCTCGCATAACTCAGCATTCGGGGAGATTTATTAAATACACTCATCGTCTAAAGAAGAGCTGCACTCAGAAGGAGTCAAGCAACAGGAATTAAACTTGGTGGGTAGGTAGTGAGACATGCTAATGAGGCAAGGACGGGCCTTATCTCTGTACCTGACTGACCCAACAGCCACCATTACAGACATCCAGTGAGCAGTGGTGTCCTCCATGAGTCCTCCTGTTAGTGCAGCACCATCGGCAGACGGCTGCACCACGCAGGACTACATGCACACAGGCCGTTACCACGACTGTCCTTAACACCACGTCACCGTCACCAAAGACTGCAGTGGTGTCGTACCAGACTGTCATGGAGTGACTCAGAATGGCAGCGGGTCATCTTCAGTGACGAGTCCCGCTTTAGTCTTGGTGGAGACGCCCAACGAATCCGTGTGTGGAGGCACCGTGGTCAGCACCGAGATGAACGGATTGTCGTCACACGTCCAGAAGGCCTGGTGTCCCTCCACCTCCACCCCTACCGCACCATCTGCAGGAGCTGTGTGAGGATGTTCAAGCTGCATGGGATGGATTATCACAGGACACCATTAGGAACCTCTACAGCTCCATACCGAGACGTCTGGCGTGTTGGGTTAGCGAACACGGCGGCCCGACGCCATACTGAGAGACAGACTTCTGTATGTGTAGCTCAATAAATATTGATCATATCAGTCTAAACTTATCATCAGTTATTGATCCTGGTCACCTTTATCTTCCTTCCCAACACACCCGCACTCCCACACCTCCTTCTGGGTGCAGCTATTCATTTGATAGTTGGTGTAAAAAAAAATTTCCATGTGCAATTGATTTAAACCCTGCCATCTTGGAATACCGGGCTAGGAATGCTGTGTTCCTCGGTAAGATGATGAGCAAAAGGGGACACCTGGTTGTCCATCAGTGGTTCACATTTACTCTCACTTCAATTCCTCTTAATTAAAACACCCCCCGAACATCACAGAGGGGTCTCTCAACGGCTCTACTTCCTCAGGCGGTTGAGGCGAGCTGGGCTCGGGAGCTCGGTCCTCACCTCCTTCTACAGATGTGTGGTGGAGAGCGTCCTACGCTCCAGAATCACCGTGTGGCACGGAAGCTGCTCTGCTGCAGACAGGAAAGCTCTGCAGAGGGTGGTGAAGGCTGCACAGAGGTCTGTCGGAGTCAGCCTCCCCACCACCACAGACATCTACACCTTCAGATGCAGGAAGAGGGCCACCTGTATCATGAAGGACCCCACTCATCCAGCACACTCACTGTTTGTCCCGCTCCCCTCAGGCAGGAGGCTGCGGAGCAGTAAGTGTAAAACGAACAGACTGAGGAACAGCTTCATTCTGGACTTAGTCAAAACCACTGCACCGACACTTTGAGGACACTCAGTCACTTTAAATACACTGCTGCTACCTTTTCATTTCCTGCTGCTCTTTCTCTCTGTATTTTTAAAATATTTTTATATATTTATGTATATTTTATTTATTTAAGTTCTGCTGTCTGGGTGTAACTGGGTCCTGGAGTACTACAATTTCGTCATGTGATGCGAGTGACAATAAAGTCTCCTTAAATCCTTGAAGTTTTGGTCTGGCGAGATTATCTGCCCGTCTAGGAGTTTAATCCCACACATCAGTAAAGCTGGTACAGGTTGAGGTTCAGCTCTGTGGTCAGCCCTCTTGTAACAGTGCACTGTAAGTGTTTGGGGACCGGGGAGACGATAGACTGTAGTTCTGAAAGCCTAATGTTTTCCATTCTTGCTTGATATCAGATTTCATATTCCACAGTTCCTATTTTTCCTTTACAGTGCCCCAGATGTTGCAATGGGTGACCAGTGGTCTGGACTGCAGGCAGGTCAGTTTAGCACCCGGACTCTTTCACTACGGAGTCATCCTGCTGTGATGTGTGCAGAACGTGGTTACTGTCCCCTGGAAAAGACGCCACCTGGATGAAGAATGTGTTGCCCCAATGGAGATTCACAGATCTACAGGCCACCCAGGCCATGTCCACTAATGGTCCCCCACATATACTGGCTTTCAGAGCTTTGTAGCCCGGAGGATCCACAAGGTCCAAACAGAATTTCAAAATTTCATTCCAATGACACATATGCTTTTCCTCAGCATGGGGAACGTGTTTGTGGCGCAGTGATGGACTGGGTTTACTGATGACGGTGTAGGGAACCGTTCCCGATTCCATGCAGCGATACCACTACAGACCCGGGTCTGTTTTTAAAGCAGTGCCATCTGAGAGACTGAAGACCTCGACCATCCAGTACTGGTTCTGGTTTTTGTCCCTTGTGTCCCGAAGTCCTCTGGATTCCCTGGATCTGTTAATGATCTCGATGGTCTAGATGATGATTATCTCCAAGGTCTTTGCTGGTTTATGTTGAGGAACGTTCTTCTTGAACTGCTGCTCTATTTGGTGGCGTAGTCATTCACAGAGTGGAGTCCCTGCCCCCTTAACTTCTGAAAGGCTCCGCCTCTCTGGTAGGCTCTTTATACCCAATCATGTGATTGTCCTGCTGCCAGTTAACCCAATTACTTGTGAGATGTTCCACCAGGTGTTTATTTATCATTACACAACTTTACCATAACTTTAGTTTATGTCGTCTCTGTACTATATTCGATAAACCATAGGGTCTGAATGATCTGCACACCACTGGATTCTGTTTTTATTGACAGTTTGCACCGCACACTAACAGGACAGTGTAGGAGTCACTGACATCATTGTGTTAGGTTAGGCCTGCGGTAAATGGGCTGTTATGTGGTGTAAACATAAATGAACTGCAGGAAGGAAGGAATATTATTTTAATGTTTTGATCTCTGCAGAAACACAACCCCTAATCTGGAATCACAAAAATTCCGAGGAATATATCATCCCTGTCCAAAGAAAAACATGTATCTCCATATTTGTTGATTTTTACTTTTATGCATCATGTGATCACTTGAGCTGCTGTTAACCCTGTGTGGAAATTTCCTGAAGAATGGACCAACAGAAATGGCCCAAAACTGCTTGGAAAGACGTCTGGTTCCATTGACTTCCATTCATATTAAATTCAGTTTTTGGCCTCTCCTGTAAAGTTGGCATTTTGGAGATACCTGTTTTTCTTGGACAGCGATGATATTATGGAATCCTGAGGAAACACTCCACCTTTAGTACTTTGTTGCACCACCCTGGCTTTTATAACAGCTTGAATTCTCGGAGGCATGGACCTAACTAATGACAAACAGTGTTCATATGTCCGTCTCCGACTGTCTCTTATTGCTGTTGCCAGAACAGCTTTGAAGATTGGAGACTTGTCATTGACCATTTTCTTCCATTTCCCCCAGAGATTTTTAACTGGACTAAGATCTGGGCTACTTGCAGGCCATGCCATTCACATTACCTATATTTCTTGAAGGAAAGTTTTCACGCCCTTTGCCTTGTGGCAGGATGCATCATCATCACCATCGTCACCAAACATCCTTTCAGCTGATGGAATAAGAAAAGCGTCCACAATTGACGATGCAATGGCCGCCATCTGCCCCGTGCCGCTACCTGACACGCAGCCCCGCATCATCAGTGACTGTGGAAGTTTACCTGTGGTCTTCAGGCAGCCATCTTTATAAATTTCATTGGACCGGCACCAAACTAAAGATCAGGCATCATCACCTAGCCCAATGCTGACTCGCGTTTCTTCCCTGAGGAGTACTTTGATCCAGTCATCCACCATCCAGGACTGCCGTTCTGTAGCCCACGGTAGCCTTGTTCTTTGTGTTAATGATGGCTTTCGATTGGCTTTTCCGGATGTAAATCCCGTTTCTTTTAGTCGATTCCTTACAGTCCGGTCCCAGACACTGACTCCAGGTTCCGCCCACCTGTTCCCCGTTTGTTTTGTTGTGCGTTTTCTGTTTACTACATACGACTTTAAGATTTCTATCTTGACGCTTTGATGTTTTCCTTGGTCTACCTGTATGCTTCCCTTTTACTACCTTCCCATTTTGTTTGTACTCTGTCCAGATTTTAGACACTGCTGACTGGGAACAACCAACATCCTTTGCAGCATTCCTGGATTGTTGACCTTCTTGACGAAGTTTTAGAATTCTCTGGTGTTGGAGTCATGATTCATGTCAAGCCACTAAGGTCTAATTAGCAGATAATAGCAGTTTTGCAAATTACATAGCCATTCCATAATATTTTCCCTCAGAATAAAGTGATTCTATATTTTCTTCCCCTACTTGATCTATAAACACAATTGTGACTGACTACACAATTTTATTTCTTTCTGTTTATGTTGTGCTCTTAATGCCAGAAGGTTGGAATTTTGAGAAAAGATAGTTTTAGAATATATCCACTGATTAACCACCTCCTTAAATCTCCACTGATTGTCCATGTTATCATCTCCACTGACCATGTAGGAGCAGTCAATGGTTTCTCTGTATACTTCGTCAAACCTGTTATTCATGTGGTGCTGCTGGAGTGTTTAGACACTGTGTCCACTCACTGTCCACTCTATTAGACACTCCTACCTTGCTGGTCCACCTTCTAGATGGACAGTCAGAGACGATAGCTCATCTGCTGCTGCACAGTGCAGTGTTGGTCATCCTCTAGTCCTTCATCAGTGGACACAGGATGCCGCCCACAAAACGCTGTCGGCTGGTGGACAATTCTCAGTCCAGCAGTGACACTGAGCTGTCCAGCAGCACTGCTGTGTCTGATCCACTCACACCAGCACCACACACACTAACACACCACCACCACGTCAGTGTCACTGCAGTGCTGAGGCCCCCAGTGGGGCTCCTGCCCATTGAAGAACAGGGTAATACAGTTGGACTACAGTCTGTACCTGTACACCTACTGAGTGTCCTATATGGTCACTAGAACTGATAACATGGACAATCAGTATAGATACAAAGAGATGCTTTTAATGTCAGGCTGATTTGTATACATATATATATTGGACATGACATCTGACAGGACACAGAGTTGGGCAGACTTGTGCTTGTTTTGACAGAGCATTCATGCTTGTGTTAAACAAGTTCGATTGAAACGAAGACTAAACTGCTGCCATAAAACCACACAGCCTGATTATGTTCTTGTAGCTTAATGCTATTGTGAAATATAATGTGGAAAATGTTTGCAGTCATTGTAAAAAAATGTTATTAGGTGTTTATAATCATTAGGTCTGTCACAGTAATTATATAAAGTTTGTTGTTGTTGTCTAAAACATAAACAAACAAACAAACAGCTTTATAAAAACAGATAAGTCTTCCAAACAAACAACAGGTCATACAGGTATATCATAAACCACAAAAATACACCCCATAAACATATCAAGAGCAAATATTTACATGAAAAACAAACAAACAAACAAACAACACACACACCTCATACAGAACACACAAACACTGTTCATTAACACTTTTAGAAGTCCTCTTTAAAGCTCAATGTCAGCAGTCAGAAGCCCTTTTCCTTCACACACTACTACACCACATGAACTAAACGCTATTTTTCGTTTAATTTAATCACTTTTTCTTAATCTCTATCTATTATTATTTCATAGTTTCGCGCTGGCTCCGCAGCTCCGTGCACAGCATTCGCGCATCACGACTTCCGGCTTCAGTCACATGACCAGCGTGCCCTCTTCCTGGCGCAAGGCTTCTGGGACATGTAGTTCGCGAAACAGAAAGAGGCGCGAGTATCTTAATCTAAATTAGATGAAACAAAAAACTGAGGAAAATATCCAATGGAATATAATACGAGTCACGACGGCACGTGCATCTGCCGTTTTAAATATCACCAGAAAAAGATGTTTGAGAAGCTCGAGGAAGCGGATATGAACTACATCTCCCACCGCCGGCGCGTAATGGAATCGAGGCAGTGTAAACAGTAGCTACTTCAGGAACATGAAAAGATCGGATGACAGTGAGAGGGAAAAGAGGAGAAAGGTATCGCTTGCAGTTTTCTCTCAGTTCGCCAAGCACCACGTGCCGTTGCCCACGTTTTGAGGAGTGTTTCTGTGCGTCCTGGTCGAGGTTGCATGCGCTGTGTCGTTGTGTGTAGAGCTTTGCAAGCCTACGCATCTTCCCATGCTGCTGGTGCTTTCTGTAGGGTTTCCTGTCTGCTCTGTCAGATTTCTCTCTCCATGCACAAACGGCAGCGTGCAGAGGTGATAGCCTGCGATAAACTGAGGCGTGTGCTCGTTGTCTGGCTGCTGTCATGAGCTACTTCTGTGGATGGGTCCTGCGTGGCCACGTAGAGACTCCTGGCTGCCCTGCACACTGTGGCTGTGCAGCCAAAAGCGTGACAATGAATGAAACCACGAGACACAACGTCAAATCCCGCAAAGCAGTCTGACAGTCAGGCTGACAGGACGTGCTCAGGAGATGACACCAGTCCAGCCACACTCTCAGGGGAATATGAGGGTTAGATTTTGGCCTCAGGGATGGGGACACAGACCCCAAGTGGCTGAGATACCTTAAATGGGGTGTTGGCATCACTTATATGGCACTAGTTTGCGTTTGGCATCATGGGACTAACAGAACACCAAAGACATATAAACACAGCACATGAAACATTGCGTCTCGCCTCGTTTTGCCTTATTGTTGGAGTACAGGGGACCCCCAAGAGCCCGAGCCATCCCTCAGACCAAGGGCCTGATGCCAAATGATGCATTGTTGAGAGACCCACTAACTTTCCCCATAGTGGTGGTGGTGGTGATGGTGGGAACCAGGGGTTTGTGATGCGTACCAAACAAATATCCCCGCTTTATTCAGGATCTGAAGGACCAGTGAGCTTAACCATGTCATCTGAGTGTTGACGTGTTATGTTGATCATGGTAATGTAGTGATAGATCTGGCGTTAAGCCCCAGTTATCAAGTGGATGTGGGCCACATCTGGCAAAGATATGGCACTGCTGGCCCACTGTCGGCACTGGCAGTCTGCTGGAAGCCAGCTTTGACCCACGTATTTACAACATGCTTTTGGCCCACCTGTTCCAAAACAGGTCTGGTCCACTTGTGGCACAGAAAGCGCAGAGTTGCCTACTTTTGGCTGAGGGATGGCTCTGATGGTGTAGTCCATATGTGGGCCAGATTTGGGCCAGAACAGTTTTGCTGTCTTGAGCACTTGAGACGTCTGGTTCCGTTCACCACTGTGAATGTTTCTCACTCGGTAAGTTTCTCTAGAAGGGCGCATTTCACATCGTACCCCTCCGCATGGCTTTGTGTACATTTTAACACCTTAATTATGCAGAAATATGCAAAACAGCAGTCGGTCCCCCTTTGAAGTAGTGACAGGCGTGATAATATTTGAGTGTATATGTATATTTCTGGGTTTTTCACCCAGTGCAGATTCACGCACATTAACGCAAGTCGGCTATGTGTGTAGCTCATCAGTTTGAGTGTATTAATGAGGTCTTGACGTTTTGCTCACTGCTTGTTCACTGTGTTTGGTAGTGTTGGACGCATGTGTTTGGGAACTGGGTTGTATCTTAGGCCTTTGGAAATATGCAGCGTCATCAGAAATGAGCTCTGGCTAAAGGGGGGATTCATCCACTCTTCATCTAGTTTTTCACCATAACACACCGCCCCTCCCGTATCCACCCTCACTCACTGTCCACTGTATCAGCTCCACTGACCATACCGGACACTCTGTAGGTGTACAGGTCCAGACTGTAGTCCATCTGTTTCTCTGTGTACTGTATTACCCTGTTCTTCAATGGGCAGGACCCCCACAGGACCCCCACAGAGCAGGTAGTATGTGGGTGCTGGATCATTCTCAGCACTGCAGGGCCACTGACGTGGTGGTGGTGTGTTAGTGTGTGTGGTGCTGGACTGAGAATCGTCCACCAACCACCAACTAGAGGATGACCAACACTGCACTGTGCAGCTGCAGATGAGCTATCGTCTCTGACTGTCCATCTACAAGGTGGAGCAGCAAGGTAGGAGTGTCTAATAGAGTGGACAGTGAGTGGACGCAGTGTCTCAACACTCCAGCAGCACTGCTGTGTCTGATCCACTCACACCAGCACCACCCACACTAACACACCACCACCATGTCAGTGTCACTGCAGTGCTGAGAATGATCCACCACCCACATAATACCTGCTCTGTGGTGGTCCTGTGGGGGTCCTGCCCATTGAAGAACAGGGTAATACAGTATACAGAGAAACAGATGGACTACAGTCTGGACCTGTACACCTGTGTCCTGTCTGGTCAGTGGAGGTGGTTTCGTGGACCTGCTGTAGTGCCTGGTGGTAGTTGCTTGTCGTTATTCTGATACAGTGCCAGATCAGACACTGACAGATATGAATTGTCATTGTGGAGGAGCGTGGAGCTCTGCTGTAATTCATCTGCCACACTCTAATTCTGGTGCGGTTAGTTTGTTATCAGCAGAGAGCGTGATTGAACGATAACCTGAGACCTGAGAGCAGAAAATGTCCTCGGAATATCATTACCAGGAATGATAGATATGATTTAATACCATCTGGAACAGTGCAAATGACATTTCCTCTGTAATGGGCAGATAAGGTAGCAAATGGCATCACTTAGCTAATCTGTGAAAAGGCCACATTTACTGCATAGCAGGCCTTTCTTCAGTCCTGGAACTGAACTAGACGCCTCCAGCTTCTTTAGATGGTGAGGATCACAGTCATGCGTCACGCAAAAGTGATGCATATGTGAATTATATAGGACAGCTCCACCCAGAAGGAGGTGTGGGAGTGCAGGTGTGTTGGGAAGGAGGATAAAGGTGACCAGGATCAATAACTGATGATAAATTTAGACTGATATGATCAATATTTATTGAGCTACACATACAGAAGTCTGTCTCTCAGTATGGCGTCGGGCCGCCGTGTTCGCTAACCCAACACGCCAGACGTCTCGGTATGGAGCTGTAGAGGTTCCTAATGGAGTCCTGTGATAATCCATCCCATGCAGCTTGAACATCCTCACACAGTTCCTGCAGATGGTGCGGTAGGGGTGGAGGTGGAGGGACACCAGGTCTTCTGTACGTATGACTACAGACCGTTCATCTCGGTGCTGACCACGGTGCCTCCACACACGGATTCGTTGGGCGTCTCCACCGAGACTAAAGCGGGACTCGTCACTGAAGATGACCCGCTGCCATTCTGAGGCACTCCATGACAGTCTGGTACGGCACCACTGCAGTCTTTGGTGACGGTGACGTGGTGTTAAGGACAGTCGTGGTAACGGTCTGTGTGCATGTAGTCCTGCATGGTGCAGCCGTCTGCTAACAGGATGTAATGGTGGCTGTTGGGTCAGTCAGGTACAGAGATAAGCCCCGTCCCTGCGTCACATGTGCGGCCGAGTGTGAAACTTGATTCGCTGGCGTGTCTCACGATGTCCAACCTCGTTTAATTCCTGTGGGTATAAAGAAAGCACATCAAACAGGCTCTTTGGGAACGCCGTCTACTTGTGGAATGTTAGCCGTAGCATGAATTATTTCTCCTCCATCCCTCTTGTTTTGTTCCTTCTGTCCGTCTCTCTGTCTCTCTGCCCTCTTCCTTAATGGCACATATGTTTGGATGATGTGTGACAGCAGTGAAACTATGTAGGACGTGGTTCCTCCTGTTTATTACCAAGAGCCATAGAGACCAGATGAGCCCCTGGCTCGGATTCCTCCCTGCAGCTGGAGGTCAGACAGATAAGATCCACCAGAGTTCCACCAGTGTTTCTAGATTTCTCCATAATTCAGTCGTTGGGACGTAAAGGGAGAGTAGGGTTCCTTAAGCTTCTTCATAAACATATACATGCCACTCTGAGATGCCAGGGGTTCTCTTGTGGGTGAGGCTGGGTGAGGCCAGCGTGCCCAAGGCAAGGAGACGTTACTTATGAGTTTGGTTGAGACATGAGAGTGGAATTCCTTGACTGGGCTCATGGAACTCTCGGGAAAGCTCCTCGAACCAGTTCTGGACCCGGTGGCACCTGCTGGGGCATCCCAACTTTGAAGTCTGTCACGGGCACCAGTCAATGCCATGTTTAGACGGATCAGTGGACCCAACCCATGCCATGAGAAGATGAGAACACCACCACCCACAAATATGGAACCACCACCAGCCTGCACAGTGCACTAACCGTACCAACAGCCCTGGGCCACTGATACTGTGCCTCAGACCATGCCACACTTTGCCCGTCTGCTAGGGTCCACTTAGTAAGCCCAGGTGAGGTGCTGTGTTGGGTGTGATGGCGTAACAGAGGCACTCTGGTTGGTCTTCGGTTCCCGTATCCCATGGACCCCAAAGAACGCCACACTGACCTGCGGGAGTCGCTCGTCTGTTCACATGGACAGTGCTAGCCAGACGCCGCCGGTCACCATCATTAAGCACCTGTGGACGGGCACCACGCTGTCCACTGTGGGTGGTAATGCTTTTGTTGACGTATACCAGGTACAGACGTCACACTGTGGGTGGAGGAACGTTACGTGCATGCACAGCTTCAGAAATGGAATGTCTGGAACCCGCTATCATGCCTCGATTGAACTCCCATAATTCATTCCTTGCCATGGACACACTGGGCAGTGTTCAGCATCACTCACGAGATACCACCTCACAACAGGTGTGGGCGTTCCCAAGCGTTCCCGAGGTAACACCACTTCATAAACAGCTTACATACAGCCATCCCTTAACGTTTAGGTGACACGCCCACTACTCCCTGGCCTACATTAGTCTTATTAAAAGTCATCCACGTTTATTGGATCACATGGGAATACTTGGAGGCGCTCACCAGGGATCTCTGGGATTTGCCAGGATGCTCCGATTAAAGGGTGTAGTGCATTTGTGATGGAGGATTAGCTCTTTCAGCTCTGGGATGCTGTGACGGTAGTATTCCAGAGGTTATTGCTACTGCACCAGGACGAAGACTAGGAACCAGCCCCGTTTCCCTGGAGAGCGTAAGGAATACGCTCAGGGAATCCCGGCAACATGACTGGAAAACCGCAGATGAGTGGGACTGTTTATGCCTGTGGCTTGTCACACTGAGAAACTGGTTATCATAAACAGTAACAAGTGGGGACATGAGCTGTAGTCGTGAAGCGGGGACGTGTTTGCAGTTACGGCGGGTCATTGGATGCGGACGGATGTGTCCTTTTGCCATGTCTTCCAAAGAAGCTGGGAGCGATTTGCCTATAACCCGTCTCCTTCTCCTTTTTCCTAAACGCCGCGTCCTCTCTCCGGCCCTGCCGGGGGTTTCCTAAGCATATGCGGTGCATGTGCCCGATGAAAAAGCCCGTTCTGATTATCATCCTGTCCTATAAAAGAGGCATGTTGTTGGCTAATAGACCATTAAAGGGTGACTTCATCCCTCAAGAAATGCCCTTCCATGGCGCTCCGCCCGTAGGGATACTGTCAGCGGTGTTATTTGATCTGAGGACACGAAAGTAAGAGTCGCTGGTTTCGGCCGATTGGCTAAACGAAACCAACTGTGGGGCTCAATTAAAGTGTTTTACTGTAAATACTGTTCGCTTTATTGGACATGCTGTTGTATGTACGGGTTTGATGGAGTGGGCCTGTGTGTTTTCCAAGGAAAGCTGAAGCCTGCTCTGCTTTTTTCCCCCTCCATCTGCTGAACGCGATTTATAACTTCACACTTGTAACCCCGCCGAAGGATCCCGTGTTTCTTTTGACACCACGTCTGATGTCCGCCTGATATTTTGTTGACAGGATAGCCCTCGTCCGGTGATGAAATCCGCTTTAGACACACTAAAAAGAGCATTAACGGAAAAAAGGGGGCTCCGAAAAGAGATAAAGGAATTTCACCCCCCCCAAAAACCCCCATCACACCGAACGGACTGTAAAGTAATGATAGCATAGGGTTGCCAGATGTTCCAGAGCTGCTCTTTTTGCCCCCTCCTCCTTGCCTATCATTCGAAGTGGCTCTGGCTCATTGGTTTCCCGGGCTCGTGTGTTTGCCGGAGCAAGCTGTTTAGGCTATTTAATTCCTAAGCACTCATTAAAATGGTTTGTGTTCCCCTTGGCAATTCCGTTAAATTAACAACTAGCTACGGCTACAGGCTGATTATGTGACCACACAGCCCGTCTCGGTTAATCGATCCCCCCCACCTCCCTCCCCACCTTTTGCAAAATGGTTCCCTGTAAATAAGTGTAAAGCTAACGATTTATGGACGCTAACGTCCGGGCGCTGTCATGTCGGAGCCGATGTTTTAGCGGGAGGTGGTGTCAGTTTCGGCCTGATCAGCAGCTTTCCTCCCGGTTTCGCCCGGTTCCCTCACTTTCTCCGGCACCCGACACGTGGCCGGCCTCTATTAATGGCTCCATAATGGAGAAATAGTGTGGGGGTGTTGACATAAAGTGCACTCAGGAATACGGAAGACCGGCTACACGCGCTACACTGGATTTACATCCGATGGGATGAAAACGAGGGAACGAAAAAAGCCAGAGGGGAAGGGAGGAAAGAGTGGAGAGAGGGGGTGACTGCTCAGTGGCCCCTGACTTCAGGCTGGGGTCCATAAAAAGAGAGAGAGGAAACAAGGTGGTGTTGGGGTGGAGGTGGGGGTGGGCGGGAGGGGTTAGAAAAATACTGCCCCGGCTGATAATGATACCATTACACTAATGGAGGCAGCAAATGAAGTAGCCGGCTGACACCCTGCTTTATGACCGCGGGGGGCCACTTCCTGCCGCATTCCTAATAGCTGGAGCAGCGAGTATTGATCAGGCCATCATGCCGCTAATCCGCGCGGACATTACTTGCCGCAACGAGGTGTCAATCCTGCCACTGGTCGCCACTAGCCGCTAGCTACGGCTCACCGCGGCACCCTGCTGTTAGCCCTCCCCGCCCCTGCTCCTGATTTAGGGCCGGAGAGGGAGCGTGAAGGGGAGGTTCTCAGCAGGGGTAGGTCTCGTAATGATCCTCAGTTGGGATGGCTTGGTTTGGAGAGGGAAAGTAGCGGGTGGGGAGGGGTGATTAACTAAACGCGTTAGGATTCGTTTAATTAAGACGCTGAGCGTTATCTGCTCTCCTGCCTCTTTATGGCTGTGTTGGACGGAATTCCCGCTTAAGTAATGAGGGAGCTGCCGTCTTCGCTAATGACCTTTAGCTGTAAATAAGGACACGCTTGGAGGAGCTAAGGGTTGCCAGGTGCCACATGTCATTAGGTCCTGCAGATGATGTAGATGTGGTTGTGCAGGAGAGGATTACTGAGCACGGCGCTTTCTTTACATACAGGATGAGGTTACGATATGCTGATACAGGTGGCAGTAACTTCAGGCTCCTGCAGGTGGCGCTGCTGCACAAGGATGATGGAGCTATATGGTGGGGTGTGAGTGACGGGATCCATAGATTGGGAAGAGGGGGTACAGTGCAGGGAATGTCTCGTTCCGTGTGTGGAAAATGGCTCCAGAGCAGATGTTAATGATTGGCTAAAAGGAGGGACTGCATGTGGGCGTGGCCAAAGACCGTAGTGTGAAGGGAGTAGCTGAATCTGCAGGTGTATGGTCTCGGTATGGAGCTGTAGAGGTTCCTAATGGTGTCCTGTGATAATCCATCCCGTGCAGCTTGAACATCCTCACACAGTTCCTGCAGATGGTGCGGTAGGGGTGGTGCAGCTCTTCCTTTGATGATTGGTACATGAATATTATTGCATATACACAGTATATATATGGTGATATACGGTGTAGGTCTACTCCGCTTGTCGGTATTGCCGTTGTTGTTGGGTTTCTGAATTCGTGTGAGACCGCAGCCCTAGTTCAGTTGACGCTACACCTTGTTTGCACAACCTCCTGATGATGGAGAGCTTTGGGCTCCATCACAAATGGCTTAAAGCACGATTAACAACTCGGCAGCAGGCCTGTCTCCGGTACGGGTCTGCTCTCCTGTCACGCGCTCCTGGCCTCTGCCCGGCCCAGGCGATCACTCTCCGCGAGCGTCGTATCAGCACATCTAGCGCTAACCTTTGCTCTGCTGCTAATCAAACGGTTTAGCTTAAGGGGGGCACTCATTCAGCCTCCTCATTATGAATGCTCCTGTAGCCATAAAGATGTATATTTATATTTCCCCATCTCGGGAGGCTGTCGCCGGGGTAACTAGTTATTGATCTGGATATTTAGTCATTTCTTTCTGCTCGGCCATCAATACTGGGCTAACGCGGCGTGTGTGCTATGCTTGACCCCGGCCCCTGCCTCTGTCTCGGATCCCATCGGAGTTTAGTGATATACTATTCTGAAAAGCAAATCAATGAGTGAATATGAAGTTTGCGGTGTAATATAGGGCGGCCCTGGGGCCTGTGGCCCTCGCATTGATCCGATATGTGGACTTAGGTTGATTTGTCTGTTGTGAGGCTTTGCTTTCTATATCATCTACGGACCGGTGGGGCGGGGTGGGGGGGTTGCATGGCCTTATGTGCATATTGTATATCTGTGTCAGCCTGATATCCTGGAGTCGTGTCGAAGGTGTGGACGTCTAACCTCAGGTTTTCACCTTGTTTGATGGAAACAGCCCCAGCACAGGTCAGCTCTCTACTGGTCCAAGGCTGTCATGGAAAGACACTTCAGTGAAGGTCATTATGCCCACCAGTAAGGATAAAAGCCGGGATATGAAAGACCCCAAAGTTGATTCACATTATTATGACCATTTCCCATTTTCGAGGCACTCTCTGAGCTCACTCATCCATGTGGAAGGCACTCTCAACCCATTTAAGGCAGGTCATGTACTCCCATACATGTTGATCGGCTTCCCTGAGGCGGATGGGATCCTTCAGCAAGACCATGTCACATGGCCAATGTCTGACATTAGCTAAAAGAGCTTGACCAAGACTTTCAAAGACTACCCCCAGCCCCCTAGTTCTCCGGACTCCATGGAGGGGGTCATCTTCAGTCCCGCTTTTGTCCTGGTGGAGACGGCCAATGGGATCAGTGTGGGGGGCGGGGCACCTAGACGTCTAGAAGGCCTAGGGTCACTCCACCTTGTAAGACTCTTACGTTCACCATTAGACTCTTCCATGCTGACATAAACAACAAGTGTAAGGACACACAGCTAACGTTGGGATTAGCAACCCTGTGCATTTTATCGTAACACCTGTATCAGGATGCATATTGTATCCCAAGGTCTTTCCTAAGACGCAGCCCTAATTGGGATATGCTGGGTACTGTGATTTACACATACAGAAGTCTGTCTCTCAGTATGGCGTGGGGCCGCCGTGTTTGCTAACCCAACACGCCAGACGTCTCGGTATGGAGCTGTAGAGGTTCCTAATGGTGTCCTGTGATAATCCATCCCATGCAGCTTGAACATCCTCACACAGTTCCTGCAGATGGTGCGGTAGGGGTGGAGGTGGAGGGACACCAGGTCTTCTGGACGTGTGAATACAGACTGTTCATCTTGGTGCTGACCACGGTGCCTCCACACACGGATTCGTTGGGCGTCTCCACCAAGACTAAAGCAGGACTCGTCACTGAAGATGACCCGCTGCCATTCTGAGTCACTCCATGACAGTCTGGTACGACACCACTGCAGTCTTTGGTGACGTGGTGTTAAGGACAGTCGTGGTAACGGTCTGTGTGCATGTAGTCCTGTGTGGTGCAGCCGTCTGCCAATGGTGCTGCACTAACAGAAGGACTCATGGAGGACAGCACTGCTCGCTGGTTGTTGGGTCACTCTGTGTATGTTGGCCGATCTGTCGGCCGGTTCTCGGTCTCTGTGGTTGGAGTAGGTCTCCCAGAGCACATTTTGCTTGTGTATATCCCTCATTGATCTCTGTATGCGGGGCTCTATATCGTGTATATGTAATTCATTATCTGATATGTGTCTCTCAGAAATGAGTTTTAAAAAAGCTGCTACAGTTTAAAGTCTATTTGATGTGTCACTCATCCCGTTGTAGAGTCTCAAGAGCATGTCTCTGTTTACCGTAATAATTTTCTTCCCAGGCTCTGTGTAAAATTAGCCGTCCAGAGAGGACGAGCTTAGCTAGATGAACTTTACAGATCACAGTAACATCTGGCGTGAGAGGAGCGAACTGTGGCACGTGCTGCCATGGAAACAGCTGTCAGTGTTAATGGAGCTGGATAGCTGTTTACTGAAACATCAGCTTTGAGAAATTCACGTTTGTTGTTTATTCATGGAAGACCTTGAGTCTGCTGGTGGGAGAGGGGGGCGGAGGATCGTGGGGGGTGTGGTCTCCTTTTCAACTGCCCAATAATCTGCTGTTTGATTTTCCTGCCCACCGATTTGGCAGAATCTGTGATTTGAAGGACTGATGTCCTGCACGAGGTCTTGTGCTTTTCAGCTTTCTGATTGGCTCTTTCTTGGAGCGACAGAGTTGCAGAGGAATTGGGGAGCACCTTACATTGCGCAACTCGCATGCAATTTAGTGTCATGTAGGTTTCAAGCAACTAAAATTGCATGAAAGTTGGACTGGGCATACCGGGTCTGTAAATATTGAGTATCTCGATGTTATGTTTTGATGCTGTGCCGATTCTCAAAATTCCAGTATTGATTATTAATTATTAGTCCAATTACTAATGCAGAAGAATGGAGGCAGATGTGGGTTCATTCTGTGTTGAGCTTGAGATAAAGATGAACTGATTATCGATTGAATTGATCATTTAAAATTTAAATTTAGAAGTACAATCCATTTTCTCAACAAACGAGTCGTAAATGTGGTGTTAGGGTTGGTTTAATATCGTTTAGTTTCATATTAAGTTTGTAAACTACCTGTTAGACCAATCAGAATCCACCAAACAGCTATATACTGTGACATCACAAGCATGGCTAAATGGCAGTTTGGCCAGTGAGAAGTCTCAGGCCTACAAAGCGGTTCTGTATTTGCCGTCCAAAATAATTCAGATCTGGAATTCGAATAACAATTGCTATTAGATATTCCTCTCAGATCGTTCGGCCCTAAATCTGTCCCAGGCTCCTCCACTCCAACATAAACGAGCAACTTATGGATGCATCGCTAATGTTAGCATTAGCAAACCTGTGCTTATGGGGGTGTGTTTTTTATTATATAATCGTAACCCTGCAGGTCCTGGACACTTGATACACTCCTGGGCAATCTAGACACTCTTTGACACTCGATACACTCCTGAACATTTGATACACTCCTAGACACTCGATAGACTCCTAGATACTCTGGGACACTCTAATTAATCCTAGACACTCTAGATAATCCTGGACACTTGATACACTCCTGGGGACATCTGGACACTTGATACACTCCTGGGGACATCTGGACACTTGATACACTTCTAGACCCTCGAAAGACTCCTAGACACTCCCGGACGCTCGATACACTCCTGGACACTCGATACACTCCTGGACACTCAATACACTCCTGGGGACATCTGGACACTTGATACACTCCTAGACACTCCCGGACACTCTATACACTCCCGGACACTCGATACACTCCTGGACACTCGATACACTCCTGGACACTTTAGACAATCCTTGACAATCATTACACTCCTGGACACTCCATACACTCCTGGACACTCCATACACTACTGGACACTTGATACACTCCTGGACACTTTAGACAATCCTTGACAATCATTACACTCCTGGACACTCGATACACTCCTGGACACTCGATACACTCCTGGACACTCGATACACTCCTGGACACTCCATACACTCCTGGACACTCGATACACTACTGGACACTTTAGACAATCCTTGACAATCAATATACTCTTGGACACTCAATACACTCCTGGACACTCCATACACTCCTGGACACTCCATACACTCCTGGACACTCCATACATTCCTGGACACTCCATACACTACTGGACACTCCATACACTCCTGGACACTCGATACACTACTGGACACTTTAGACAATCCTTGACAATCAATATACTCTTGGACACTCAATACACTCCTGGACACTCTAGACACCTTACTTAAACACTAATATATGCAGATGTTCATTTGGTGCTAAATGTCCTTCAGGTTCTCTCTGTCTGATGATGAGTGAAGTGTGATACCCTTGTGTTAGCTGGGTGATGATGTTACTAACACTGGCGGCGTGTATGAGAATCAGTGGGCATCCTGTTAGGGGTCCGTGTCTGCTGATTTGCTGAAATGCTGAACTGGCTGGACGGTATGTAGTGTGTTATGAGGAAGACCATGGTGACCAGTACACATCGTGTGCTAATGAAACATGTCAACTGCGGTGAGTTACCAGTCTCGCTGACCCGTCCATTTAGAGTTCATCTGTCAGCATTGGTGTGATCGGCACTAATATATAGTCAATAATCAATAAGGCTCGGTAACCATAGTAGCATCCCTGGGGACCACTGAATAAACATAGCATTGATCTGCTAAACTGGACCGGGACATATTGTGCCCTGTGTGTGTGGTTGTGTGTGTGGTTGTATTCAGCCTTTTTATCAACACCGTTCTAACCCCGGAATGTTCGGTCTGACCGGATCCAGTGTGCGGTTTCTGGAATGGCTCCATTTTTTTCCTATTAGGAATGAATGGGATGGAAAAGTGCATGCCCATCTACTATACTCCTCCTCCACCACCAAATGCTGTTTCACTTACACTAGCTCACAACAGACCCCTGAGCACCAAAGCAGTGTTGGTCCAACCCACACTCGTCTGTCTGTCTTTATTTCTCCATCCCTCGTTCCTCCCATAGACTCCCATTCATTTCCGGTCGCTCCACAGGACAGTCGCTTTTCTAGTTCTGTAATTCCGTTTGGGTGCTTTATCCAAACCTGAGAGAGAGATTCCGCATCGCTCTTGTTTTGTTCGGTGTATTCTTCCCTCCTCCTTTCTTCCTTTCACCTGCTCTGGCAGCACAGCGGGGCCCATCTCTGCTGTTTATTTGTGAATTTATTTTCCTCCATAACGTCTCACCTTCTCTTGTAAAGGGAAACTGCCTTACGACGGCCCTTTGCCCGACATCTGCTTCCCATCTCTGGGCCAAAGGCCCCTCATTCACTCCAGCTACAGGAGGCCTCTTTCACAAGGCCCTGTAAATGCAAACCGTTAATTTGTACATCATAAGTCCTTTTCCATAAATAGGAGGTAATGAAAGTGGGTGGAAGTACCTGGCCGACTGTGTGTGTGTGTGCTCCTGCCAGGAGCGGGAGATACCAGCAGTACCCCGGTGCTGGATGGAGAGAGGGAGAGAGCACGAGCCGGTGCCAGTTAGGGAGGTGTTTAGACTGGAGCCTGTGCCAGTTAGGAAAACCTAAGCATGCCATGATCCACCTGCCCAGAAACACAGGCCAAGTCAGACTTAGCTTTATAGACCTGTTTTATGGCGACTAATGGAGTAAGTAGCTTCCTGTTGTTTATAAAGAAAGAGGTTCTTGTTGTGATGGATGATGAACACGGTTCTGATTGTTCAGGCAGGTTTTCATTATCACCAGAAAGGCTGCACAGATAGGAAACAAGAGGTCCAAACCACCAGATATAACAAATAGTCACTTTTACACATAACACAAAACTAGTCACTTTACACATAACGAACCTCCATCAAGTAAACTTTACTTTACAGACTCACTTTACCAGACTGTAGAGGAGGAACAAAGTCACTTTACAGATATATTACACAAAGTCACTTTACACATAACACAAAGTAACTTTACAAACTGTAGAGGAGGAACAAAGTTACTTTACACATAACACAAACTAACTTTACAGACTCTTTACAAGAGGAAACTAAGTCACTTGACAGAACATAGTCACTTTACAGAAGGAAATTAAGTCACTTAACAGAACAAAGTCACTTTACAGACTGTAGAGGAGGAACAAAGTCACTTTACAGACTGTAGAGGAGGAACAAAGTCACTTTACATATAACACAAAGTAACTTTACAGAATATAGAGAAGGAACAAAGTCACTCTACACATAACACAGTAACTTTACAGACTGTAGAGGAGGAGCAAAGTCACTTTACACAAAACACATAGTAACTTTACAGACTGTAGAGGAGGAACTAAGTCACTTTACACATAACACAAAGTAGTTTTACAGATTGTAGAGGAGAAACAAAGTCACTTTACACATTACACAAAGTAGCTTTACAGACTGTAGAGGAGGAACAAAGTCACTTTACACATAACACAAAGTAGTTTTACAGATTGTAGAGGAGGAACAAAGTCACTTTATACAACACAAAGTAACTTTACAGACTGTAGAGGTGGGACAAAGTTACTTTACACATAATACATAGTAACTTTACAGACTGTAGAGGAGGAACAAAGTCACTTTACACATTACACAAAGTAGTTTTACAGACTGTAGAGGAGAAACAAAGTCACTTTAACACATTAGGAAGTACAGTAACACAATTGTATAGGAGGATGAAATTAACTTTACACAAGAAACAAAGTCACTTTACAGAGGAAACTAAGTCACTTGACAGAACAAATTCACTTTACAGAGGAAACTAAGTCACTTGACAGAACAAATTCACTTTACAGAAGGAAATTAAATCACTTAACAGACCAAAGTCACTTTACAGGCTGTAGAGGAGGGACAAAGTCACTTTACACGAAATACTTTACACAAACCACAAAGTAACTTTACAGAGGAAACCTAGACTTGAGAAACAAAATTCACTTTGTAGAGGGAAACTAAGTCACTTTTTCAGAGAAAGTCACTTTACAGTAGAATTTACAAGTCACTTTACACAAAATACTTTACACAAACCACAAAGTAACTTTACAGACTGTAGAGGAGGAACAAAATCACGTTGTAGAGGAAACTAAGTCACTTTTTCAGGAGAAACTAAGTAAATTTACAAGACAAATACAGAAACTACTAAGATAAACTGAATAATTTTACAGGTGAAACCAAGTCACTTTACAGGAGAAACCCAGTAACTTTACAGGTACCGACCGTAGTTTTAATCAGCCTTAGATTTAACAGCCCTAGTGGAAGGTCTCTGTGCTGATAGCAGGCCGGGTGGTAGTCTGCTCGTCCTGTATGATAATGATTTCTACGCGACTCTGTCTCTGAGACGTCGACAGCGTCTTTCAGTGTGGGTTTCTGGAGTGGAGCTTTTCACTCAAACCTGTGGCATAGAAATGACTTTATTTACATCTGAGACCTTCAGTTATGAATGGAAGTGTGGAATCTGGGTAATATGTCTTTGGCTGGGTCGGATTCTTTATCTCAGATCAGATCGGGACAAATATTAGCCCAGGCTTTGTTTCCCAGTCCTGGAGAGCCCATCAGTCTTTGAACTACTCCAGGTTAGGTCTCTCTCTCTCTCTCTCTCTCTCTCTCTCTCTCTCTCTCTCTCTCTCTCTCTCTCTCTCTCTCTCTCTCTCTCTCTGTCTCTCTCTCTCTCTCTCTCTCTCTCTCTCTCTCTCTCTCTCTCTCTCTCTCTCTCTGTCTCTCTGTCTCTCTCTCTCTCTCTCTGGCAGGCCCTCATCTTCCCCTTTTACGCTTTGCCTCTCAGCATAACATTGACTCATGTATTTCAAGGTTGGTGTCACCATGCCGACAGTTTGATGGACAGCCTGTCAGGAGCACGCTTTGTGTAGCAGTGAGATTGTGTTTGGGAAAGAAAAGGTGCACTTGAGTGGTCAGTGGTGCATAACACTCACCTCTCAACACTGTCTCCTCTTCACTTAACCTTTGACCAATCACACACACACACATACACACACACACACACTCTCTCACACACACATACACACACACACACATACATATACACACATACACACACACACACACACACACGCTCTCTCACACACACACACACACACACATACACACACACACACACACACACACACACATCTCTCTTTACTCCCTCTCTCTGTTGAACCGGCCATAAGTTTATCCAAAGCTAGTGTTAACCACACAATCAGGCTTAAACAAATGCTGTCTGTCTGTCTGCCTACCTGCCTGTCTGTCTATCTGTCTGTCTGTCTGTCTATCTGTCTGTCTGTCCATTCATCTCTGGTCAGGTTCTTCTGTTGATCTGAAGTAGACCAGCGGGGGTCGGTAGGCCAGCTGCTGTTGCTAAGGTGATGAGCGCTGGTGTGTGTGTGAGCTGCTTTGGCTCCTGATGAAGTGGGTATAAAGGGAGCAGTCCCAGCATGCTTTGCTGTGGAATGTCTGTGCTGTTTCTAGTCTGTGTAAGTTATGTGAGTTATCTCTGATGCCTTTTTCTGCCACTCAGTCTCACTATATATAATCAAAACAACCAAGAAATAACTTTACAGGAGGAACAGAAACTTTACAGGAGGAACAGAAACTTTACAGGAGAAACAGAAACTTTACAGGGGGAACAGACACTTTTCAGTGGGAACAGAAACTTTACAGGAGGAACAGAAACTTTACAGGAGGAATAGAAACTTTACAGGATGAACAGGAACTTTACATGAGGAATAGAAACTTTACAGGAGGAACAGAAAGTTCACAGGGGGAACAGACACTTTACAGGAGGAACAGAAACTTTTCAGGAGGAACAGAAACTTAACAGGGGAACAGACACTTTACAGGGGGAACAGAAACTTTATAGGAGGAATAGAAACTTTACATGAGGAACAGAAACTTTACAGGGGGAACAGACACTTTACAGTAGGAACAGAAACTTTTCAGGGGGAACAGAAACTTTACAGGAGGAACAGAAACTTTACAGGAGGAACAGAAACTTTACAGGGGGAACAGACACTTTACAGGAGGAACAGAAACTTTGCAGGGGGAACAGAAACTTTACAGGAGGAACAGAAACTTTACAGGAGGAACAGAAACTTTGCAGGGTGAACAGACACTTTACAGGAAGAACAGAAACTTTGCATGGGGAACAGAAACTTTACAGGAGGAACAGAAACTTTACAGGAGGAACAGAAACTTTACAGGAGGAACAGAAACTTTACAGGGGGAACAGAAACTTTACAGGAGGAACAGAAACTTTACAGGAGGAACAGAAACTTTACAGGGGGAACAGACACTTTACAGGAAGAACAGACACTTTACAGGGGGAACAGACACTTTACAGGAAGAACAGACACTTTACAGGGGGAACAGACACTTTACAGGAAGAACAGACACTTTACAGGGGGAACAGACACTTTACAGTAGGAACAGAAACTTTATAGTAGGAACAGAAACTTTACAGGGGGAACAGAAACTTTACAGGAGAGGTTTAGTAACTTAATAGGAGAACCAAAGTGACCGTGTTGATGATGTATCCCTGGATGTTTCTCGGTTCCAGTAGAAGTTGGTGCAAACAGAGTCTGGTTCCCTGGATAGCACCGAAGTTCTACGAAGCCTGAACAGAACCTTTTCACGAACCAGGGTTCTATTGTTTGAATAGAGCTATGGGTGTCGCCAGTGGTGCCAACCGACATGCCCACAGATCTCGTCACGGTTTGTGGTGAAGAACCGGGTATTCCTTGGTTCCAGCCGGGAACAAACTTTTCAGGTTCCGAACCAGAACGGAACCCGTTTCACGTTGGTGGGCCAGGCCTGACTGAAAGCTGCGGCAGGCTGTGATGCAGGCACGCCGGGCAGGGTGTGAGGTGCCGCACGCGGTGATATGAGCATTCCTCATTATAATCCGCCTGGGATGCTGTACTGTGGTGTGTGCAGACGTGTATGCGTGTTAGGCATGTACACACCCCTCCCGGATGCGCGCTCATACTCTGACAGTGCCGCGACTGACGGCACGTATGGCTGCCTTTAATCTAACCCGCTGATTTGGTGCCCAGGCGCGTCACACCCGCGTGACATCGCTGTCTCCGCCGCCTCAGTCTTTCGACAGGCCGTGTTGAGCCTATCACTGTTTGGAAGTGTCGGAAGTGCTTCCGCCGCTTTGCCGCAACAATAGGGATTAATACGGAGGCTCTTAAACTGTGTGCTATGCTTGCTTGGTGTGTGGTTGTGTGTGTGTGGTTGTGTGTGTGTGTGTGCAAGCTGCCTTATCAGCTCAAACAGGATCCAGCGTCGTCCTCCTTCTCCTCCACTGCCAATTACACAGCGGATCATTAACTTCAAGGGTTTAAATGTTCCAACACTGGTATTACCACATCGAGCTTAGTGCCTGACAGATGTACCCACTTTAATTCACTCCTATTTTTTTTTCCTTTCGTCCTTTAATTAATTTATGTATCATAGCCCCCCTCCCGTGTCATTCCTGGTAATCAGGGTTGCCATAGCAGTAGCAAAGGAGCTTCTCTGTTGTCATGATGGTGATTTATTCCGAGGTTCAATCGGCTAATGTATTCAGTGAATGAAAGGTAAACAGGAGATAATCGAGGGAGTGTGTGTGTGTGAGAGTGTGTGAGAGTGTGTGAGAGTGTGTGCGTGTGTGTGCGTGTGTGTGCGTGTGCGTGCGTGTGCGTGCGTGTGCGTGCGTGTGCGTGCGTGTGCGTGTGTGTGCGTGTGTGTGCGTGTGTGTGCGTGCGTGTGCGTGCGTGTGTGTATGTGTGTGTATGTGTAAGTGTGTGTGAGTGTGTGTGTATGTGTGTGTATGTGTAAGTGTGTGTAAGTGTGTGTGAGTGTGTGTGTGTATGTGTGTGTATGTGTAAGTGTGTGTGAGTGTGTGTGAGGGAGAGACAGAGCACTATAGGGTAACGTCCCCTAACATCGGCCACTTGCATGTGTTGCGTATTTCCTCTCTCTCTGTTTGAACCTGACGCTTGGAGGAAGTTGAGACAACAGAAGCTCTGGTGGGAGGAGACCATTTACACTGTTCCTTAAGAACATCACATCGGGAACCGTGTCTAAACATGGAACACACCGTTAGGACATCTCCCAACACACATTTGTCCACTAACCAACCCTGCCCACTTACCAAGCCTGTCCACTAACCAAACCTGTCCACTAACCAAACCTGTCCACTAACCAAACCTGCCCACTAACCAAACCTGTCCATCAACCAAACCTGTCCACTAACCAAACCTGTCCACTAACCAAACCTGTCCATCAACCAAACCTGTCCACTAACCAAACCTGTCCACTAACCAAACCTGTCCACTAACCAAACCTGTCCACTAACCAAACCTGTCCACTAACCAAACCTGTCCACTAACCAAACCTGCCCACTAACCAAACCTGTCCACTAACCAAACCTGCCCACTAACCAAACCTGTCCACTAAGCAAACCAGCTCATCAACCAAACCTGTCCACTAACCAAGCCTGTCCACTAACCAAGCCTGTCCACTAACCAAGCCTGTCCACTAACCAAGCCTGTCCACTAACCAAACCTGTCCATAACCCCAAACCAACCATAAACCAAACTGTCCAACCAACTCAAACCTGTCTATCAACCAACCTGCCCTCTAACCAAACCTATCCACTAACCAAACCTGTCCACTAACTAAACCAGCCCACTAACCAAACCAGCCCACTAACCAAACCTGTCCACTAACTAAACCAGCCCACTAACCAAACCAGCCCACTAATCAAACCTGTCCATCAACCAAACCTGCCCATCAACCAAACCTGCCCTCTAACCAAACCTGCCCTCTAACCAAACCTGCCCTCTAACCAAACCTGTCCACCAATCAAACCTATCAACCAAACCTGTCCATCAACCAAACCTGTCCACTAACCAAACCTGTCCACTAACTAAACCAGCCCACTAAGCAAACCAGCTCATCAACCAAACCTGTCCACTAACCAAACCTGTCCACCAATCAAACCTGTCTATCAACCAAACCTGTCCATCAACCAAACCTGTCCACTAACCAAACCTGTCCACTAACTAAACCAGCCCACTAACCAAACCTGTCCACTAACTAAACCAGCCCACTAACCAAACCTGTCCACTAACTAAACCAGCCCACTAAGCAAACCAGCTCATCAACCAAACCTGTCCACCAATCAAACCTGTCTATCAACCAAACCTGTCTATCAACCAAACCTGTCCACTAACCAAACCTGTCCACTAACCAAACCTGCCCACTAAGCAAACCAGCTCATCAACCAAACCTGTCCACCAATCAAACCTGTCTATCAACCAAACCTGTCCATCAATCAAACCTGTCCACTAACCAAACCTGCCCTCTAACCAAACCTATCCACTAACCAAACCTGTCCACTAACTAAACCAGCCCACTAACCAAACCTGTCCATCAACCAAACCAGCCCACTAACTAAACCAGCCCACTAACCAAACCAGCCCACTAGGCCAACCTGTCTATCAACCAAACCTGTCCACTAACCGAACCTGTCCATCAACCAAACCTGTCCATCAACCAAACCTGCCCTCTAACCAAACCTGTCCACCAATCAAACCTGTCCACTAACCAAACCTGTCCACCAATCAAACCTGTCCACTAATCAAACCTGTCCACTAACCAAACCTGTCCACCAATCAAACCTGTCCACTAACTAAACCAGCCCACTAACTAAACCAGCCCACTAATCAAACCTGTCCACTAACCAAACCTGTCCATCAACCAAACCTGTCCATCAACCAAACCTGTCCACTAACCAAACCTGTCCATCAACCAAACCAGTCCACTAACTAAACCAGCCCACTAACTAAACCAGCCCATTAACCAAACCTGTCCACTAACCAAACCTGTCCATCAACCAAACCTGTCCACTAACCAAACCTGTCCATCAACCAAACCTGTCCACTAACTAAACCTGCCCAGTAACCAAACCTGTCCACTAACTAAACCAGCCCACTAAGCAAACCAGCTCATCAACCAAACCTGTCCACTAACCAAACCTGTCCACTTGCCAAACCTGCCTACTAACCAAACCTGTCCATCAACCAAACCTGCCCATCAAATTTACTTGCCCACTAACCAAACATGTCCACTAACCTGAACAACCCACTAACCAAACCAGCCCACCAAACAAACCTACCCACTAACCAAACCTGTCCGTCAACCAAACCCTCCCACCAACCAAAGCAGGCCACCAACCAAACCAACCCACTAACTAAATCTGTCCATCAACCAAACCTGCACACCAATCATGCAGGCCCCATGTGCAACCCCTGGGTCTTGAGAGAACAGAGGAAGCTCATCTCCACCAAGCTGCACACCATGCTGGTGAAAGCCCGGCTCTAATGGTTTCACTTCATAACTGCTGTAAACCCATTTCTGGACCTGGTGTGCTTAGTTGGAAGTCATTAGAAGCCGACTGTGCCGTGGTCCTCGGTGTCTTGATGAAGATTTCATTATCATGCAGGAACAATCCAATTACGCTACTTGACTTTCAATAGGCCTAGTCCCATTTACCCAGCAGGCCTAGTGGCAGCGGGCGCCGGAATCCGCTTCGTGGTTCCACACTCAGACTGCATTAGTGTGTGAGGAACCCGTGATTTAACTCTACTGGCAGCTTTTTCAGGTGTCCAGCAGTAAAGCGAGGAACCAAAATTTGCTGTACTGTTTCCATCTGGTCAGGACCCCTAAAGGACCACCGCAGTGTGAGTGGATCAGACACAGCAGTGCTGCTGGAGTGTTGAGACACTGTGTCCACTCACTGTCCACTCTATTAGACACTCCTACCTTGCTGGTCCACCTTGTAGATGGACAGTCAGAGACGATAGCTCATCTGCTGCTGCACAGTGCAGTGTTGGTCATCCTCTAGTCCTTCATCAGTGGGCACAGGACGCTGCCCACAGGACGCTGCCCACAGGACGCTGCCCACAGGACTCTGCCCACAGGACTCTGCCCACAGGATGCTGCCCACAGGACGCTGCCCACAGGACTCTGCCCACAGGACGCTGCCCACAGGATGCTGCCCACAAGACGCTGCCCCACAGGACACTGCTGCTCCAAGGACAGTGCCCCAAAAACGGTGCCCCACAGGATGGTGCCCCACAGGACAGATCCCCACAGGAGGCAGCCCCACAGGACGCAGCCCCCAAGTTGCTGCCCCCAGGACGCTACCCCAACGGATGCTGCCCCAGTACGCTGTTCCCAGGTCACTGACCACAGGACGCTGTTGGTTGGGCAGTTTTGGTTGGTGGACAATTCTCAGTCCAGCAGTGACACTGAGGTGTCCAGCAGCACTGCTGGGTCTGATCCACTCACACCAGCACCACACACACTAACACACCACCATCACCACGTCAGTGTCACTGCAGTACAGAGAATGACATACCACCCACATGATACCAGCTCCGTGGTGGTCCTGTGGGGGTCCTGACCATTGAAACAGATGGAATATCACATTCCTGTGTTACATATTCAACGTACAGACTACACCACTACGGTGGGCTCGTATTCAGCGCCCCCTTTGGCTCCCATTAGCAGAGCGTATTTGAATCTTGTAGCCGCTGTAGGCCTGATATTGCTCTGTGTATGTGTGATGACTTGAGGATATTACTCAGTCTCCAGTAGGCTATAATTTGCCCCCCCCAGCTGCGGCGGTGGTACGAATTGACCAGGCTTGACCGCTGGTCATGCGGCATTACATGGGTCAGATTGAGTAATTATTTCTAGGCCACTGACTACACGCAAGATGAATAGATTTTGAAGAGAGCATAATGGGAGGCTGACCCTCGCTGACACCCGCACTATTTCACCCTCGCCCTCGACTCCCATCTCTCTCGCCCTACAGTACCCGCGAGCCGTGATTTATACCGCACGCCTGTGTGTGTGGGTGGAAGAGCGGGGAGGGTGACGGCACTCTTGACTCAGCCTTGTCTCCGTCTTTATTACGGGACACAGGGAGAACGTCAATATGCACGCTCGTTACATTTAGTCAGCGCCCTGCTTCGTTTGAGCCGCACCGGCTTGATCCGGCGGAGGCAGCTCAGCCCCACCGTGTGAGCGGTTAACGAATGTCTGGTAAAGGCTGTATACGGAGTTTATACACATTCATATCATGTAGCTGTGAGTCATGAGTTTAGGTTAAAGGTAATTAGTCATTGAGTGGTCTGTAGCATAGCCACCATTGTTCACAGTGGTGGTCATGGAAACCAGAGTTTGATGGCTTCCGTTAAAGAAAGCGACTTTGTTCAGTTGTTCTCTCTGTTAATTAGCAAATTCATTAAAGAACTTAAGTTATTTGGTGACTGAGCGATTCCTAGTCTGAATAATCGATTATTCGCTCCAACGATCAATCGATTATTCGCTCCAACGATCAATCGATTATTCGGCTACTGAAGTAGTCGTGTGTTGCAGGATATATGTTCACATATCTTTGGTTTATTTTCTTATCCTGGCAGCAGTCTTGCTCCCGTACCCGATATTTTAAAACGAATAATCGATTATTCGTTTTAATAATAGAGCGATGATTCGACTATCTAAGTATATGTTTGTTGCAGCCCCATTTACATGATTTTCTATGATTATCTACATATCTATGTGTATTCTCTTATCCTGGCAGCCTTTTTACAGATGCATTTGATATTTTGAAACGAATAATCGATTATTCATTTTTAATAACTGGTTGATTATTCGACTATCAAAGTATGTGTTTGCCGCAGCCCTATTTGTATAGTGTAAGCCACATCTGTGTCTATTTTCTTATCCTGGTAGGCTTCTGTTGTGCCTGATATTTTACAACGAATAGTCGATTATTAGTTTTATTAACAGGCAGATTATTCGACAATTAAAGTATATGTTTGTGGCAGCCCTGTTTATGATGTAAGGCTACATGTCTGCGTTTATTCTCTAGTAGTTAGTTGCGTTTAATATTTTAAAATGAATAATTAATTTTTAGTTTTAATAATTGGTAGATTATTCGACTATCAAAGTAGTTGTTTAATGCGACCCTCTCTATATGGTTACAAATCTGTTTATTTTCATGTCGTGGCAGCAGTCTCGCTGTTGTTCCCGATATTTTAAAACGAATAATCGATTATTCGCTTTAATAATTGATCGATTATTCGACTGTCAAAGTTTGTGTCTGTTGCAGCCCTGTTTGTATGGTATTAGCCTCCACACCTGTGTCTATTTTCTTATCCTGCCAGGCTTCTTGCAGTTGCGTTCGATATTTTAAACAAATAATCGACTATTCGTTTTAATAGTAGATCGATTATTCGACCATGAAAGTCTGCGTTTGTTGCAGCCCTCTTTATATGGTGTAAGACTACATAACCACGTTTATTTTCTCAACACCAGGCATGCTTTTGCTGATCAACAATTTAAAGGGGAACACAGATGGTACGGGATTGTCACTAGGCCATGACAAATGGGTCGAGGGCAGCAGGGTGTGGATGGGTTGGATCTGCTGGTTCTGACTAGTGAACTCAACGGCCGAGTTGATCACCGTGATGCTCATCTTACTGGGGCAATGCAGCTCGTACAGCAGCATGAAGCCTCTTCTCAATCTGTGAATCCCAGCAAACAGCCCGCAGGTATTTATGGCCCCATCCTCCTCGTGCAGCAGCGCCATCTGCAGGAGCCTGAAGTTACTACCATCTTAAACACACAGGGTTACTCACTTAGTTAGATCCGGTGCGTATATGGGTCGACATGCATTCTAAACACTGGTATATTCAAGTAGCCGGATCAACATCTGTACAGCTGTGCTTATAAGTGTTGGGTTACAGAGGAGCATGACGTGTGAGGGGGCCATTGTGGTTAATGAGCTACAGCTCTGGTGGCGCTGAGGGACCGTTAGCCTGTCCAGTTGCACTGGTACTGAAGCTCCCGAGTCGTCTCCTAGAGGGACGTGTCTGGATAAGGTGATGTCCAGGATGAGAGGGGTCGTAGGTAGACCACGTCCGCTGATCTCCTCTGCACCCTCAAAGTATTAGCATGCCTGTGTTTCCCTATAGGCCGGGCAGGTCTGCTGGCTCCTGTCCACCGCTGTTCTGCACTGTGCGCCTCCTCCTCAAGCGGACAGTCAGTCGGCTGTCACTAGGTGGCAGCTGGACATCACGAATCCTCTTCCTCCCTCTCTCTCACACCAGATCTAGCGGTAACAGTAAAGAGCTCCAGGTCGTGACCCTGCCCCTGTTAGCTCTGGGTCCCGATTGGCCGGCACAGGGAGCAGCGGAATCGAACCGCAGTGCTAACAGTCCAGATACCTGGACGCTAGCGGTGAGCTTGTGTGCCGTGGCTGAACACCGAGGCCCGCACACACATCATCGTGTTAGTGTCACTTCTGTTTTCACCGGCTTCATATTAACTTAAGTGCTTAAGGCAGGCTGCTCAATATGCCACCGGCAATTACATTTTCAAATGGGTGGGTTTGCGAACATCATTCGCCTTAAGCTGTCATTGCTCGCTGCTCAGGCTAGCGCCATGGCAGAAAGAGGATTAAGTTATTCAATCCCTGGAAGAGTATTCTCTTTTGTTCGGCTGACTGAAGGAGAAATAAATAAAGAAACAAGATTACTTCCCGAAGAAGAGGGAAGAAGGGGGGGTGAAAAAATAGCACAGTCCGTCTGTCATGTGTGCTGGATTTGGCTAATGCCGTTCAGACAAGTTGTCTTGGCGGAATATCCGGAGGGAAGCCGTATAAACACCGCGGATTGTTCCGGGTCCGGAGGTGCGGGAGCTGCCTGCGTTTTAGATTAGGGAGGACAGGCTGAAGGCCCATCAGGAGCTAACCGAACTCGGGATGTAATTCTCCTGAGGAACGTCTGTTCCTTTTAAGGCCTACCTGAAGTCCCCGGCAGACACCCAGCACCGTTTAGGCCCCCTCACGCCGGTGTGTGTAGCCGTGGCGTGTGTGTGGTGAAGATTAGGATGCACAGTCATAATGCAGCCTTGTCGACAACAGTTCTGAGTATTTAAGCCATATAATAATAATAATAATAATAATAATAATAATAATAATAACTTTTTTAGACGTTTGTTTTGTGATTTGTTGGCTTTTGATGCTTTCTTATGTTTTTTAAATTTATTTTCTGTATGATTTGTAGTTTTACATAATTTTTTATATTTTAAATCATATGTTTGAACGCCCATGGCCATGTATTATATGTTGTTTAATATCTTAGCACTAAAATTAAACTTAAAATAATAAAAAAATATAAGCATAAACTTAAATAAAGTGTATTTTTAGTAAAACAAAATGCACATGAAATATGAAATATGCTCATTTATATCAAACACTATATATATTAAAATATGTAGGATATGATACAACTAATTTAAAAAAAAAAAAATTATAATATAAGGTTGCATGTATGTGTATGTATGTATATATATATATATATATATATATATATATATATATATATATATATAGGTACATACACATACATGCAACCTTTTTTTTACATGTGCAGAAATTTTCAGAGATTTATAAAGTATTAAAAAGTGTAACTATTTAAAACGCGTATGATCTAGGGGCCCAAACTTTTTCTCAGTTGTCAAGGTGCAGTTCCTGAACTAGCAGCCAGTGTACACATCCTCATCCATCAGTCCAAATGAGCTTCTTATCACCACCATGAAAATGGAGCTCAGACCGTTTCTGCTCTCAGGTTGCGTTATTGAAATGACGTGTATATTATTGAAAAAGAAACACAAAATATAAAATATAACTTTTGTTCCGATCGCATATTATATAATATTGTAATATATTTTAACATATTGGAGTTAAAATGTGGCCTATGCAAAAGTTGACATTGATTTTTTGCATTTTTTTTAATATAAATATGCACATATTTTACTTTTTTTTAAATAGAATTTATATATAGATTTTATTTTTATTTATAGAAAAAATTGTGCAGAAAATTTTCAGATATTTGTCAAGTTTTAAAAAGTGTAACTACTTATTACTATAAATTATTATTATAAACGTATTAAAACCATATTATCTATGGGCCCAAACATTTTCTCAGTAGTCAAGTGTTCCTGAACGGTCCTAATGAGCTTCTTATCACC
>JAMWET010007064.1:0-2500 GCA_024036415.1 Prochilodus magdalenae | reverse complement strand
CTGCAGAGTCCCGGCTGATTGGTGGTCTAGTCTCCACTCGGTGTAACTCTGGGGCAGGTCCTCCCTGGTTACGTCTCGGCTCTGGTGTGTTCCCTGTACGGTCAGTGTTTTTTGATGGCTAAGGGGTTAATATGTGTCATGTGCACATTAGACTCGTGCGGTTGATAAAACGTGTGCGGAGTTCCTGACAGCTCCTCATCACCTCTACCGGAGCCCCGCCATCGCTCTTCATGTGCCGAACTGGAGGGGCGTGTGTGGTATGTGTGTGTGTGGTGCTTCCCAAGACGGATGGACATCAGTGAATATTAATAGCCCGGGTTGCTGCGCGCCGTGCCGCGTGTTGCTGCAGTAGAGGGGTGTGTATGTGCGTTGCGGTGGTAGATGGATGGATGTGGGTGGGTGAATATTAAGCCCCCCCACCTGTCTCTGACCTGCTGGGGAGTGAAATGAACAATGATGAACAGAGGCCCCCTCACGGCTTAACAACTATCACAAGCAGGAGCCTGACCCTGCGGCTATTTTTCACCGCTACGGCCTGTACGGTACAGTACCGGCCCGGAGTCAGAGTTCCTCTGAATATTACGTAATGGTCATAATAATGTGACTCAACTGTGTAGCTACTTCTGAGACGATAAAAAAGCTTATGCCAGGTCTTATAATGCGTTATGCATGCTGTATAATGCATCATAAGTGCATGCATACAGGCTTCATAGGAAGCGTGGCCCGTTGGAAGCGGCTCGTGGTGGCAGCCGGCTTGGCCGATGTCCCGGCTGTTACCTGGAGACGCTAACACACTCCATGTGTTTCCGTTTCAGCTTGTGCGCGAGTGTATGCGAGTGTGTATGTGTGTTTGAGCGAGTGTGTAACGGCACCTAGGTGCTGTGTTCTCGCGGGCCGGCTCCATGCTGTCACCCACGAGTTTTCGGCATGAGCTACACACGTTCCTCTCCTCGGCTCTTGTTTGCCCAGGTGTTCGCCTCACCCGCCACCCCCTTTTTTCCCTACCCCTCAGCAAGAAGGGCATTCCCTCGCTCTTCCTGCCCTTCGTCACATCCTCCGCTCCTTCCATCTTTCCCTCCGACACCCAGGGCACACATTCTGCACCCCGGTGCCAAATGGGAGGACCGGAGGAAGCGTTTTTGAAGACGGTGCTGCTGTAGGTGTCTGCTTGTCAGGCCGTTTGATTCAGGATCACTTTAGCAGGACGGAGGAGGCTTCGCGGTGGGTGCCACACAAACGCCAACTGTGTGCAGTCCAAACACTGAGCTCTATTATACAGATAGAGGTACATCAAAGAGGTAGTTCTCTTTTAATAAATCATAGTATTACTTTATTAATATTTATTAATAGGCTCATTGTGTGGGGGGCTCATCGTGTGGGGGGCTCATCGTGTGGGGGGCTCATCGTGTGAGGGGCTCATTGTGTGGGGGGGTATATGAAATCAGAGACGTTTGGTAAACAGTTCTCTGGTTGAGTTAATCTGCTCCACCCCTGATTCCTAATCCAAGCACCGGACACCGACTCCAGAGCGACTCGTCACCTCAGCGGTCAGTACCACCGTCTGCCTGAGGGTCCTTACTTGGACCGCCGTTGGGATGTCCAGCTCCGGCCGCTCCTCGCTGGAGGACCAGTGTTGGGGTTCGGCCGGAAGGAGCTTTATGAACTTTGGTTTGAGGTATAACGTGCGGAGATCAGCTGGTGAGGTCTGAAAGCAGGCCGTCCTGTGATTTATGCCTCGACTCTGGAAGTCGGAGAGAGAGACGTGCGGCTCCGAGTCCATCTGTGCAGTGGAGCTGGTCTGTCTCCTGTTTTCGCTGGAATTTGTGAGCAGCTTGATGTATTTGACATGTGCGTGACAGACCGCTGCTCTTCAAGCCCAGCACAAGCACTCTGCTATCTGGCCCAGCTGTGAGTGTGTGTGTGTGTGTGTGTGTGTGTGTGTGTGTGTGTGTGTGTGTGTGTGTGTGTGTGTGTGTGTATGTGTGTATGTGTGTATGTGTGTATGTGTGTGTGTGTGTGTGTTGCTTTTACATCAGAGCGCCTGAGCGTTTGCACTGGGTAGTGAAACACACACTCACACACACACACATACACACACACACCACACACGACTTCACACCAAAATCAGACTACCACACCACACACACACACACACACAGCCACACACCACCACACACACACATACACATACACATACACACACACACACACACACACACCACACACACACCACACACACACCACACACACCACACACTCACACACACACACACACACACAGGCTCTCGTTTACAGTCCTGGTTTCTGTCATAAGATGAAATCTGACTCCAGCAGTGAGACTGAATCAGATTATCAGTTTATCTCACTTTCTTCTTCTGCCTGCATCATGTCCCTTCTCTCTCTCTCTCTCTCTCTCTCTCTCTCTCTCTCTCTCTCTCTCTCTCTGTCCCTCTCCCTCCCCCTCCCTCTCTCTCTCCCTCCCTCTCTCTCTCCGTCCCTC
>JAMWET010007063.1:0-69828 GCA_024036415.1 Prochilodus magdalenae | reverse complement strand
TGGTTGGTAGGTGGAGTGAAAGGAGCATAATGATCGATTGGCACGATGGGTTGAGAGGAGCATAATGATTGGTTGGTAGGATGGGTGTAGAGGAGCATGATGATTGGTTGGTAGGGTGGGTTTGGAGGAGCATGATGATTGGTTGGTAGGGCGGGTTTAGGGGAGTGGTGGGATGGGTTGAGAGGAGTATAATGAGCGGTGGGTAGGATGGGTGTAGAGGAGCATGATTGTTTAGTAGGGTGGGTTATAAGGAGCATGATGATTGGTTGGTAGGGTGGGTTTGGAGGAGAATGATGATTGGTTGGCAGGGTGGGTTATAAGGATCATGATGACTGCTTGGTAGGATAGGTTGAGAGGAGTATAATGATCGGTGGGTAGGATGGGTGTAGAGGGCTATAATGATTGGTGGGTAGGGTGGTTTTAGAGGAGCATGATGATTGGTGGGTAGGGTGGTTTTAGAGGAGCATGATAATTGGTGGGTAGGGCATTGTCCCACTAAATGACCCTTCTTGGTTATATTTGCCCAGACCTGGCTTATACCTCTCCAGCCAGCACCAGCATATAAGCAAGCCGGATAGATTTGCTTCCCGCTAAACCTCAGCTCCTATAGCTCGACAGAGGCTGCTGATGTTGCAGCGTCTATAGGGCGTATGAGGACTGCTGGTTAGCTGATAGAGCGTCACGACCAAAAGGCAACGTTGCATATTTCTAGTTCAGAATGAAAATCAATACTGTGTAGGGGAACGGGGCTTTAATCAAGAGGAATATCGACCGATGACAAACAAGCCACTGACAGCTGGCCTAATGCGACAGGTTGTAAACGAAGTCACGGTTTGACAAGCTGCCGAACTCAAACGCCTGACTCTCCTGGAGCTGCGGGTCAGAATCAGAACGGGTTTCACTGACCTGGTACAATCACTGACTGGTAATGCATGCTGCTGTTTCTATACGTATGACAGCTGAAACGATCGCAGTGGCGATTTTCTCACCTGAGGAAGTTTTCCAGGTCATCACGGCTACAAGTGGACCAGGACAGGTCGCTGGGGTTTCGGCCTTTGACCCATTCTCCGGACATTATGTGGGAGTGGCCGGTGCAGGTGGCATGGTCATCATCGTGGCTCATTCCCATACTGTAAAGGAGAAGGAGATGTGTTCACATTCACATACATCAACGCCTGTACCAAACTGACCATGGGTGGACAGTGAGACAGTGGCCGTGTACATCTGGCATTTCCATGTCTTTCAGTTGCATCACTAGTGACCACCGACTGTGCCCCCTAGTCATCACCAAATAGTGATACCATCATTCTGGAGTGATACTGGCAACAGACAAGCAGGCAAACTACTGTTCCTTGGTATGGCAGTTCTAGATATGGTTTGGTAGTTTCTGGCCTAATTTGGTAGCTCTTGATATGGTTCGGTCGTTTGGTATGATGTGGTATGTCTTGGCATCCTGATTTAGTAGTATGATTTGGTAGCGTGATTTGGTCATATCTAATGTGATTTAGTAGTTTCTGGTCTGATTTGGTAGTATGATTTGTTAGTTCCTTAGATGGTTTGGTATTGTCTGGTTTGATTTGGTAGTTCTTGATGTGGTTTGGTGGTTTCTGGTCTGATTTGGTAGTTCTTGATGTAGTTTGGTAGTTTCCTGTTTGATTTGGTAGTTCTTTATATGGTTTGGTGTTTTCTGGTTTGATTTTGGTAGGATCACTTGGTAGTTCTTGATCTGGTTTGGTAGTTTCTGGTCTGATTTGGTAGTTCTTAATGTGGTTTGGTAGTTTCCTGTCTGAATTGGTAGTTCTTTATATGGTTTGGTAGTTTCTGGTCTGATTTTGGTAGGATCACTTAGTAGTTCTTGATATGGTTTGGTAGTTTCTGGTCTGATTTGGTAGTTCTTGATATGGTTTGGTAGTTTCTGGTTTAATTTAGTAGGATAATTTGGTAGTTCTCAATGTGGTTTGGTAGTTTCCGGTCTGATTTGGTAGCTCTTGATATGGTTCGGTAGTTTCCGGTCTGATTTGGTAGTTCTTTATATGGTTTGGTAGTTTCTGGTCTGATTTGGTAGTTCTTGATATGGTTTGGTAGTTTCTGGATTAATTTAGTAGGATAATTTGGTGGTAGTTAGTCCGCACGCGGTCTTGATTTGGTAGCTCTTGATATGGTGGTTTTTGCTGGCTGATTAGGCAGTTCTTTAATATTCGAGTTCGGTAATCTCTCTTTGATTTTTAGTAGTAATTTTGGTTTCTTGTCTTGATGTGTTTTGGTAGGTTTCCGGTCAAGTGGTTGGGTCATGTTTTTCATGTGGCTTGGTAGTTTTTTGCACTGATTTTAGGCAGCATTTTTATGTGGTTTGGTAGTTTCTGGTCTGATTTGGTAGTTCTTGATGCGGTTTGGTAGTTTCCAGTCTGATTTGGTAGTTTCTGGTCTGATAGTTCATGATATAACATGGTAGTTTGTGGTATGATTTGGTATGTCTTGGTATGGTGTGGTAGCTTTTGACATGATTTGGTGGCAGGGTTTGCTGTTTCTTGTTATGCTTTGGTTGTTCCTGGTATTGTTTTTTAGATTCGAGTATGATATGGAGGTATAAATTGGTAGTTTGTGGCACGGTGTGGTCGTTTTTCGCTTTTTGACTTGGCAGATCTTGATACAGTTTGGTAGTTCTTGGTGTGTTTTGATCTAAACTCCTGGCATCCTTCGGTAGTTGTAGTCTGGTAGCTTTTGCTATTTGAACACCTCTTGCAGGCTGTGTGTTCCAATGTGTTCGTAAACTTTGGAAACATTAAACGATTCAAATTAAAACTATGTGCGACACAGAAGGAAAGCGCAGCGATCCCGAAGTGGTGCTGGAAGGCTGAACCGTACAGAAACAAAGGGAATTCGAGGCAGGGCAAGCAGAAACAGCCTTCTTTCTCTGAAGCCCTGACCTACATTTCCAAATTAAAAACAACAACTGAAAAACGAACTAGCAGCAGCAAAACGCAGGAACTAATAAAGAACGTGGCGGGTGGATTTCCAGGGCGCGTCTCTTTCCCAACTGAAATAAAAGCAATAAAAGACTGAGGACTTGCAGCGAATGCCGCAGAAATCCGAAACATCACATTGGAAGACCGTTTACGGAGAAGAAATGTGATTTTACTGCGACATCCTTTAAAGCAGTGGTACCGCTGGGGGGCTCAGTCAATAATGCAGCTCTCAAATCTTCATCAGCTGCCCGTATGTGGGTTTGTGATGGATGGACGACGAAGGCCTCGCATGAAAAGGCCAAATGTGTGTGCAAGCTCCCGACTGAACCGAGCAGGCTTGGAAAGCCATATGCAAACTTCACTGCCAAGCTAATAACATGGCCCACAGCAGCAGAACCGGTTCATAAAGCAGATAGCTCCATCAGCGATTCGCTTCAGTGCTGATCTAGGACCTAAACCAAACCTACCACACTTCACAGACAGAGAGAGAGCAGTGCTCTAGATAAGCTGAAAACACGGACATGTGTTTCATTTTTGTATTTTATTTTGGTAGGATCATTTTGCTGCTGTGGTTGAAAATGTGTGTGTTAATCTTCCTTCCTCTGGGCACTAGGGGGCGCTGCAGAAAGAGGCTTATTGTGTTAAATAAATACATATATATAATATCACAGTTCAGTACAACATCAGATCCTACCATCCTGTTCTCTTCAGAAGGAAGAAGAAAACTGCAAACGCCACATGAACTTTACCATCCGATGATGTGGCGTTTGCGGCTATGCCGAGTAAACCCATTTGTCCGAGAACTTTTCATGTGACGTTAAATTGTAATTCAGAGCTGAAGATATTTTGTCTGGTGCCTGAAACCTGATACTGTGGTCTGTGGCTGGCCTCAAATATTCACCATAATAGAGGCAGTTTGGTTATTCCTGGTATGCTTTGATAGTTCTTGGTATGTTTTGTTTTTTCTTCTACCATTTGGTGGTTCTTGCTAAGTTTTGGTTATTCCTGGTATCACTTGGTAGTTTTTGGTAAGGTTTTTTTTCTGGCATGCTTTGTCTTTTCTTGGTATCATTTGGTAGTTCTTGGTATTTATAGTTTTTGATATGATTTGGTAATTCTTGGTATGTTTAGCTAGTTCTTGGTATGGTTTGGTAGTTATTGGCATGTTTTGGTGGTTTTTGGTATGGTTTCGTGATATTTGTATGTTTTCATACCTAGTCCTTGTATAGTTCTTGGTTTGCTTTGGGTATTCCTCCTATGATTTAGTAGTTTTTGGCATATGTTTTGGTTATTCTGGGTATTGTCTGGCAGTGATTTGGTAGGTCTTGGTGTGGTTTAGCAGCTCTTGATATGGTTTTGGTATGGTTTGGTAGTTCTTGGCATTGTTTCATGGCTTTGGTACGATTTGTTAGTTATTGGTATGTTTTGGCTATTTGTGGTATGGTTTGGTAGTTTAGTAGTTCCTGGTACAGATCACTACGTCCTGGTTTGGTTGGCCATGATTTGGCAGATTTGATACAGTTATTTTTATTTTTTAGTTTTTGGCAAGGTTTGTTGGTTTTTGGTATGAATTTGGTAGATTTTGGCATGGTTTAGTAGTTCTTGGTACAGTTTGCTAGTTTATGTTTGTTTTGGTCATTCCTGCTATGATTTGGGAGTTTTTGATATTTTGATACTGAGATATTTTGATAAAGAGTTTTTGGCATAGTTTGACAGGTCTTGGTACGTTTTGGATGTTCCTGGTAGAGTTTTGAAGTTTTGGTATGATTTGAAAGTTCTTAGTTCTTGCCTAGGTTTGGTAGTTTTTGGCCAGGTTTGGTAGATTTTGGCATATTTTGACAGGTTTTGGTATGTTTTGGATATTCCTGGTACAGTATTGCAGTTTTTGTATGATTTGAAGTTCTTGGCAAGGTTTGGTAGTTTTTAGGATGAACTAGGCAAGTTTTAGAATATTCTGTTCCTTCTCTGAAGGTTTATAATGTCGGTAAGAGATTTATTACAGGAGGTCACTTTCTTGTAGTGTCATGAGTGGGATCTAGGAAGTGTAAAATCCTCTTATAATGATGGAGTCACTATATTTCCATTACGTAAACATAATTCTTATTGCAGTAACAGAATTATTTCCCCATCAACACTTGATACACCCAGTCATTATGAAGCCATGCACTGCTCCAGCTATCCCGGCTCTCCACTTTGACTAACGACCACAATAGAGAGGTAAAATCCCAACGAATCATTCGGGCAGGCCCGAACATGAAGTCACCGAAGCGAGGAAATGGAACTGCTGTATAAGTAACTCCGGCATTCAAGATAAGAGCTTTTTTTATTTTCGGTTTCTGGATGAGCTCCATTTCTGGCTTACCGGCACCGCTAAAGAGATTAGGTTCTTTTATGATCTCCGACTATAATTACACACTTTTTCAGCAGCTCTTCAAAACAAATGAGCATTTAATGGATCAAAAATCCTGCTGACGCGAGACAAATGGCTGCGTAATGAAATGTGAATCAGAGACGGTGCTAAAACCTGCTTAGTCTGTCACGCTGAAGCGAAAGGCCAGGCTACGTTTTATAGCAACAACTGATTGTATCCCCTAAAAGAGACTCGCCTAATCAGACAACCATCAGACAATGAGTTCCACCAGGCTGGTCAAAGACAACAGAAGCTTTTCATGTGTTTCAATCTCGGATGTCTCAAAGACCGAAGCGGATGCCAAAGCGCAGCGCCTGTAAATGCGTTTGAGCGTGTAAATGTCAAGTCGACATATTTAGCCCCTCGCGCTAACGCAGGTGAAAAAGCCCCAGTGACATGCTAGATTACAGCTTTCATATTACGCAAATACAGTTCCACTTAAACCCCTAATATTCCCGCTTTAATAGGTGTTTTACAGAGCGAGCACAATAGAGGCTTCTGTGTGCGCTAGCACCATGGCTACACACGCGCACACTCTTAGGCCCGGCACCAGTCGGACGCGCCGCGGGCCAACTCGCCGCTGCCAGCCTTTAAAGCTCCCGCTAGGACCTCGCCACCCTGCTGGAGCGCTCGCCGCGATAACTTCACGCTAAGCTGGCACAGCCACAAAGCCCACGCTAATGCTAATATAGCTTTGGCTATATTTCCAGGTGAATTTGATGTTGGCTACCCGAAGCTGGCCTATCAAAGGAGGCTTTCTTCAGGCTAGAAAGGATAATGAGTAGGCGCAGCTGTGGAAAAACTAATATCCACCTTCAGATAGAGCTAGCATGTATGTGTGGCTAATATGTTGGGTTTGGGTGTGGAATGGAGGTGGGATTAACAATAGGCTTATTCCTAAAGCAGTGAAAGCAAAGAACCTGGCCTGCAGAGTGAGGTGCAAAGTGTGGTTCATGCAATGCTTTGCTCAATAGGTGGCATTAGCGAACGAAAGCCAGCTAGCATAATGCTAATGCATAACCTTTAACCTATGACTATTGTACATTTAACCCATCCATGACGTGAAACACCCACATACACACATTGGGAGCAGCAAGAACACGTCCCCAGAGTGGTGGGCAGCCGTATCCATGGTGCCCGAGGGGCAGTTCGGGGTTAGGTGCCTTGCTCAAGGGCACTTTATATGGTACTGCTGGCTCAGGGAATCGAACCAGCGACCCTCCAGTCACACGGCTGGTATCCTGAGCTATTTAAACACTGTAAAGCCATATTTTAGATTAGCATAGCATTAGATTAGCATATACTGTGTTTTGGGTACTGGTATACTGGTATGGGTGACCAACACCATACCAGCTTGAACCAGCACAGAACAACGTAACCTACAATGGTTTACAATTTAATTTCTGCAGGGTTGCTGATGTACATTGATGCCCAGTTAATGCTAGCCAACCTCCAGCCACATGCCAGGCGCTAATCATTATTAATATTATTATGATAATCTGGTATTGTTTTTATTTGCAGTAGTTTAACTTCCTGCCTGAGTTTTATTTCTGGCTTCCTGGCTCCGTTAAGAGATTGGGCTTTTTATGATCTCCAGCTATAATTACATTGTTTTTCACCAGCTCCTCAAAAGCAAACGAGCATTTAATGGATCAAAAATCCATTAAAGGCGTGCGAGACAAATGGCTGTGTAATGAAATGTGAATCAGAGACAGTAATAAAACCTGCTCACTCTGTCATGATGAAGCAGAATGCCAGGCTACGCTGTCTACAACTGCGTCCACTTAGAAAAACAGACTCGGGCAATCATTTAATCACTTTAATATCTCTCCTCTTACCATCCACAGTGTCCGGAGGCACAGTGAAGGTGTTTCTAATAAAGCGGCCAGTGAACAGAGGTTCAAGGTAGGCGTTTCTAATGAAGTGGCCAGTGTCCGGAGGCACAACGGAGGTGTTTCTAATAAAGTGGCCAGTGTCTGGAAGCACATAGGAGGTGTTTCTAATAAAGTGGCCAGTGTCTGGAAGCACATGGGAGGTGTTTCTAATAAAGTGGCCAGTGTCTGGAAGCACATGGGAGGTGTTTCTAATAAAGTGGCCAGTGTCTGGAAGCACATAGGAGGTGTTTCTAATAAAATGGCCAGTGTGTAAATGCACAAGGTGGGTGTTTCTAATAAAGTGGCCAGTGTCTGGAAGCACATGGGAGGTGTTTCTAATAAAGTGGCCAGTGATTGGAAGTACAAAGTCGGTGTTTCTAATAAAGTGGCCAGTGTGTGGATGCACAAGATGGGTGTTTCTAATAAAGTGGCCACTGGGCGGAAAGTATAAGGTAGGTGTTTCTAATAAAGTGGCCAGTGCGTGGAAGCACAAGGTAGGTGTTTCCAATAAAGCGGCCAGTGTGTGGATGCACAAGATGGGTGTTTCTAATAAAGTGTCCAGTGCGTGGAAGCACAAGGTAGGCGTTTCTAATAAAGTGGCCAGTTAGTGGCAGTATAAGGTAGGTGTTTCTAATAAAGTGGCCACTGGGCGTAAAGTATAAGGTAGGCGTTTCTAATAAAGTGGCCACTGGGCAGAAAGTATAAGGTAGGTGTTTCTAATAAAGTGGCCACTGGGCAGAAAGTATAAGGTAGGCGTTTCTAATAAAGTGGCCACTGGGCGTAAAGTATAAGGTAGGCGTTTCTAATAAAGTGGCCACTGGGCAGAAAGTATAAGGTAGGCGTTTCTAATAAAGTGGCCACTGGGCGGAAAGTATAAGGTAGGCGTTTCTAATAAAGTGGCCAGTGTGTGGCAGTAAGAGGTAATAAACCGGACGGAGAACTTTGAGGAACAGAATGTGGAACAGAAGGTCTGTTAGATCATAGTTTACAGTGTGCGGTTTCTGTACTCACTTGTGTCCAAGCTCGTGAGCGATGGTGAAGGCCAGGTTGAGTCCGTTGTCCTCTGCCAGTACGCACTTCCTCTTGGCGCTGCAGGTGCCTCCCAGGTAGGCGATACCTGTGTAGAAACCAGACCCCACCAGCGTGAGCGGAACGGCTTCACTACAGACCTCAGACCTAAACACTTCTCCAGCTTTATACGGCCCTGCAATTTGTCAAAACCGACCGAACCTCTCCCCCCGCACCCCCGCCACTCTCCATCTCCTGGCCAGATGTGTCTCCGGGCCTGTTTTTCGTCCCTAGAAAGTAATGTTCTCAGCATTGATTACACAAAATGAGCCAGCGTCAAGGACGTTACGCTGTGGGTCTGCTAAATTTGCTCTGGGTTTCTCCGAGCTGTTTTCGGTTCCTTGGCCTCCTCATACCTGCGAGGTTTGTAATAGTGATCCCAGTTCTATGCCAGTTACACGAGTGTGATTCAGCAGCCTGGATAGCAGCGGTGCGGAAGAGGGGTTACGTCAGCTAGCGCTCTCCCGACCGGAGCACAGACGTGCCGGTGCATCTCCCACCATGAACCTGCATAACCCCTTAACGCTGCGGCCCTGGGTATGATTTAATGGGCAGTACATTATGTGAAGCAATGGCAGATGGAGATAACAGTAGCATGAGGGAGGGCAACCATTGTGGCCCTGCCAAGCATCCTGTAAGACATGCGGGCATCGTGAAACAGTACGAGGTGGTGCACTCGTCATAACAACGCTTGGCACGGCAGGTACCAGGTAAAGGCTGAACATGTGTATAGACTTCAGAAGGTCCAGGCCCTCCCAGCAGCCGATCTCCATCAAGGGGGTTGATGTGGAGGTGGTCAGGTCCTACAGATACCTTGGTGTGCACCTGGACGAGAGGCTGGACTGGTCAGTACAGAGCAGACTGTACTTCTTTAGGAGGCTCGGGTCCTTCAGGATCTGCCAGAAACTCCTGCTGATGTTCTACCAGTCTGTGGTGGCCAGTGTCCTCTTCTATGCTGTAGTGTGTTGGGAAGGCAGTATCAGCAGGAGGGATGCTGGACGACTCGACAGGCTGGTAAGGAGAGCTGGTTCTGTGCTGGGACTAGAGCTGGAGTCCTTAAGACCACTGGCAGGGAGGAGAGCCCTCAGCAAGCTGCTGCACATCATGGATAAGGTTCACCATCCTCTGCACAGCACGATCATCAGGCAGAGGAGCTCATTCAGTGTCAGACTGCTGTCCCAGTCCTGCTCCACAGACAGACTCAGAAAGTCTTCTGTCCCTCAGGCCATAAGACTGTTCAACTCCTCTCAGTTCAGGAAACGAAAACTCTGGACACTCTTCATTTCGGTCACTCCAACGGACACACCCCCATCTCTGCACACATTCCCTCCAACGGACACGCTCCCATCTCTGCACACACTCCCTCCAATGGACACGCCCCCATCTCTGCACACACTCCCTCCTCTAGACACACCCCCATCTCTGCACACACCCCCATCTCTGCACACACTCCCTCCAACGGACACACCCCCATCTCTGCACACACTCCCTCCAACGGACACACCCCCATCTCTGCACACACTCCCTCCGACGGACACACCCCCATCTCTGCACACACTCCCTCCGACGGACACACCCCCATCTCTGCACACACTCCCTCCGACGGACACACCCCAATCTCTGCACACCCTCCCTCCTAAAGGGCCCGGTCACTCCAATAGACACACCCCCATCTCTGCACACACTCCCTCCTAAAGGGCCCGGTCACTCCAACGGACACGCTCCCATCTCTGCACACACTCCCTCCTAAAGGGCCCGGTCACTCCAATAGACACACCCGCATTTCTGCACACACTCCCTCCAATGGACACACCCCCATCTCTGCACACACTCCCTCCTAAAGGGCCCGGTCACTCCAATAGACACACCCCCATCTCTGCACACACTCCCTCCTAAAGGCCCGGTCACTCCAATAGACACACCCCCATCTCTGCACACACTCCCTCCTAAAGGCCCGGTCACTCCAATAGACACACCCCCATCTCTGCACACACTCCCTCCTAAAGGCCCGGTCACTCCAATGGACACACCCCCATCTCTGCACACACTCCCTCCTAAAGGCCCGGTCACTCCAATGGACACACCCCCATCCCTGCACACACTCTTACCTCTGGACACACCCCCATCTCTGCACACACTCCAATCACTGGGGCCTTATAAACTGTGGGCTCAGCCGGAAATGCCGGCTGGAGCAACGGCGGTAAACTTCAGGGCGTAGAGGATTGCGCTTGGGACTCTCCCTCTTCCTTCGATGGACATCCCTCCATCAACGGATAAAAACCTGAACGCTACCATGAACGGAGCTTGAGCTGGCCGGCCACGGGCTCATGGACTGAGCTACGCCCCCTCTCAAGGTGATTCGAGGACCCGGACAGGTGAGTTGGTCTCTCTTTGGGTCCAACCAGTTAGACGCACACCTCTACCGAGGGTTCATCTGCCACGACAAAGTGCAGCTCGTAGAGGCAGTGTGTCTTCGTCACGGTCAGGGGCAGGATCCTCATTAAAACCCTAGACTGTTTTTATGTGGGAATGACTCAGTACCATTGGTCCCTGGGCTTGTGACACTATCTATCTAGTTGAGCTTGGTTGCCCATCAGATGCCTCCACGAGCACGTGCTAACAAAGCTACCCCTCTAGATAAATCTCTTCCCAGCTCCACAGAGACGTTTGACGAAAGCTCATTGTAACAAGCCCCCGACGAAGGAAGCCAGTGTTTCAGAACCCCATCAGTCTCCCGCTCTGCCAATAGAAATGACATCTTAAAGGCCCGTCGCATCACCGGGTATCGCCTTTCAACGTGTCTGCTCCCGCACCTGGTTTGTGTCTGTTACTGGACATTACCCAGACTCACTTTGGCCTCGGACCTCCATAAATTAAACCAATGACAAGGGAACCAAATCAAACCCAGATGGTGCCGATGGAAAAAAAGCAGCCATTCCGACAATTTCATCCGTGGATACCCGCATTCTGCGGGGCTGGTCCGTGACTGGCATGAGCCAGTGTGGAATCGAAGGTGCATGGACGAGTGATATGACGTCATATGGAGGGAATGGTGTCATTGCTCCGGCTCTCTGAATAGAGAGGATTTGCAGGAGGAGCTGAGAGTGTGGTGTAATGAAATCACAGCACCCCCAACACTCATCACAAGTAGCTGCACCCAGTAGGAATCCACCGACAGGAATGAAAGTTGGTGGGTAGCTTTGGCATGGTGAGACATGCCAATGATTCCAGTTTCACACTCGGCTGAGTGTGATGGAAGCAGGGACGGGCCTTATCCCTGTACCTCACTGACCCAACACCACCATTACAGACACTCAGCGAGCAGTGGTGTCCTCCATGAGGCATCCTGTTAGTGCAGCACCATTGGCAGACGGCTGCACCACGCAGGACTACATGCACACAGACCGTTACCACGACTGTCCTTAACACCACGTCACCGTCACCAAAGACTGCAGTGGTGTCGTACCAGACTGTCATGGAGTGACTCAGAATGGCAGCGGGTCATCTTCAGTGACGAGTCCCGCTTTAGTCTTGGTGGAGACGCCCAACGAATCCGTGTGTGGAGGCACCGTGGTCAGCACCACGATGAATGGTGTGTCGTCACACGTCCAGAAGGCCTGGTGTCCCTCCACCTCCACCCCTACCGCACCATCTGCAGGAACTGTGTGAGGATGTTCAAGCTGCATGGGATGGATTATCACAGGACTCCATTAGGAACCTCTACAGCTCCATACCGAGACGTCTGGCGTGTTGGGTGTCTGGATCCTATTCTGACTCAGCAGGTTTTCCAGGAAGGGAGCTGAGGAACTTCTTCGTCTATCAGAAGTTCGTCTATCAGCACAGGAAGTGAGGTTGGTTGGGATCTGTTCCTCTCATTTGGGACCGGTTTTATAAAACGAGGAGCCTGAAAGGTGAGCCGGATCCCAGAGCAGCACGGATGCTGTGACACCTCTGGTTTTTCTTCATCTGTGTTGTTTTATTGACTCTAGAGTGAAGTTTTTCCGCTCTGACTGATTTTTGTTTATGTCAGAGAGGCTTCATTATGGAGGAACGGAGCAGTTCTGGTTAGCCAATCAGGTACCAGGCTTCCTTTCTCTGCTGTATGGGATTTGGACAGTGCCTTGCATCAGAGTGGCTGGTGCAATGAAGGTAAGGGAGGCAACAGGCCACAACTGAAGTGCCCCAAGGCAAGGCACCTAACCCCCACCCATACCCGTCTCGGTATGGAGCTGTAGAGGTTCCTAATGGTGTCCTGTGATAATCCATCCCATGCAGCTTGAACATCCTCACACAGTTCCTGCAGATGGTGCGGTAGGGGTGATGGTGGAGTGACACCAGGTCTTCTGGACGTGTGACAACAAACCGTGCATCTGGGTGCTGACCACGGTGCCTCCACACACGGATTCGTTGGGCGTCTCCACGAAGACTAAAGCGGGACTCGTCACTGAAGATGACCCGCTGCCATTCTGAGTCACTCCATGACAGTCTGGTACGACACCACTGCAGTCTTTGGTGACGGTGACGTGGTGTTAAGGACAGTCGTGGTAACGGTCTGTGTGCATGTAGTCCTGCGTGGTGCAGCCGTCTGCCGATGGTGCCGCACTAACAGGATGACTCATGGAGGACACCACAGCTCGCTGAACGTTCGCAATCATGACCTGTCCTATCGTACGTCATATGAAACTTGAATCATTAGCATGTCTCATGAATCCAAACCCGCCCACCAAGTTTGATTCCTGTCGGCTGATTCCTTCTGGGTGCGGCTCTTTGTGGAGCTGTTCGTGTGTGTAGCTCAGAGGGCACCTGTAGGTCTACGACTGGTTCTATGCACCACCGAGAACATCTGAGCCTGCTAGACACACCAGACCACTCTAAATGACTTTGCTTACACTGCTGGGATTGGATTATGGGTTATGGATTATGGGTTATGGATTATGGATTATGGATTATGGGTTATGAGTTATGGATTATGGATTATGGATTATGGATTAGTAGGTGGAGGTCAAACACATTTGACCGAAAATGACGAAGGGTGGTGCATCCATAAAAGTGACCGCGTGAATATGGACGCTCCACCCACACGAGGTCCTGTTCTGAAGTCCTGGGCTGCTTGAAGAGGGAGATGACACGTGCCTTTACCCAACACGAAGTGAGCAGGGCACTGTCAATCTGCAGGTAACTCAACAATCAGAGGCAACACGAACACAGCTGAAGTGCCCCAAGGCAAGCACCTGCCCCCCAATGTACTCCCTGCCATGAAGATCGGGCTCTGCCACCTGTTCTCAGTATGGAGCTGTAGAGGCCTAGAGACGCTGTGATAACTGGTTCCCATGCAGCCCTATTCAACTCTCTCTCTCCCTCACGCTCTCTCTCGCTAGGTCTCTTTCCTCACCAGGCTCTCTCTCCGACAAACACCGTCCTCTCCTGGTGCCTCTCTCCTCCACACACCCTCTCTCCGTCCCACACTAAAGCTCTCTCGTCCACCACATGAAGATCCCCCGCTCTCTTCTGAGTCACTCCACTCCTCTCTCCCTCCCTCTGCAGTGTCTGGTCTCGGTGACACGCTCTCCCTCACACTCTCTCTTCCTCTCACCGGTTCTCCCTCACAACTCTCCTGCCTCTCTGCAGCCTCTCTCCGATGTGTGCTGCACTCTCTCTCTCTCTCTCACACTCTCTCCACAGCTCCCTCACATTCTCATTCCTGAGCCTCTCCCTCACGACTCTAAAGTCTCACTCTCTCCCTTAAATGCAAAATCAGATATGATAAACGAAAAAATCTCTCTCCCCACCAAGTCTCTTCCTGTCCTGATTCCTTCTGGGTGCGGCTCTTCCTCAGCTCAAATGCAACTCGTAGGTCTACTCTCTCTCTCTATCATCACATCGAGAACATCTGAGCCTGCTAGATGAAACCGTCTCTCAACCTCTCTCTCTTTGCTTATAACGCTCTCCTTATGGATATATGGATTGTGGGTTATCTCAAACACATCTCCCTCTCTCTCTCTGACCTGCATCTCTCCGCTCGCTCCCCTTCCTCTCTGGAGGGCTGCCCTCTCCCACACGTCTTATCACTTTACTCCCAACTCGAATCCAGAGCAGCGGCACTCTTCTCTCACTGTACTCTCACAATCTCTCTCCACACACACTCTCTCGTCCAGAGACTCACATTCCTCTAATGTGGTTAACACTTACTCTCTTCCTCTCTCTCTTCCTCTCCCTCTCTCTTCCTCTCTCTCTCCCTCACGCTCTCTCTCCCTCTCTCTTCCTCTCTCTCTCCCTCACGCTCTCTCTCCCTCTCTCTTCCTCTCTCTCTCTCTCTTCCTCTCTCTCTCTCTCTTCCTCTCTCTCTTTCACACTCTCTCTCCCTCACACTCTCTCTCCCTCTCTCTCTTCCTCTCGCTCTCTCACACTCTCTCTCTCTCCCCCTCTCTCTCTCTTCCTCACACTCTCTCTCCCTCACCCTCTCTCTCCTTCTCTCTCTCCCTTACACTATCTCCCTCACACTCTCTCACACTCCCTCACACTCTCTCCCTCACACTCTCTCTCCCTCTCTCACACTCTCTCCCTCACACTTTCTCTCCCTCTCTCTCCCTCACACTCTCTCACACTCCCTCACACTCTCTCCCTCACACTCTCTCCCCCTCTCTCTCCCTCACACTCTCTCTCCCTCTCTCACACTCTCTCCCTCACACTCTCTCTCCCTCTCTCTCCCTCACACTCTCTCCCCCTCACACTCTCTCTCCCTCTCTCTCCCGCACACTCTCTCTCCCTCTCTCTCTCACACTCTCTCCCTCTCTCTCACCTCCCTCTCTCCACCTCTCTCTCCATCTCACTCTCTCAACATCTCTCTCTCTCTCTCTCTCTCCCTCTCCCTCACACTCTCTCTCCCTCTCTCCCACTCACACTCTCTCTCCCTCTCTCCCCCTCACACTCTCTCTCCCTCTCTCCCCCTCACACTCTCTCTCTCTCCCCCTTACACTCTCTCTCCCTCACGCTCTCTCTCTCTCTCCCCCTCACACTCTCTCTCCCTCTCTCCCCCTCACCCTCTCTCTCTCTACCTTACACTCTCTCCCCCGCACACTCTCTCTCCCTCTCTCTCTCACACACTCTCTCTCCCTCTCTCCCTCACACTCTCTCTCACCCTCTCCCTCTCTCTTCCTCTCTCTCTCACACACTCTCTCTCCCTCTCTCCCCCTCACACTCTCTCTCCCTCTCTCCCCCTCACACTCTCTCTCTCTCTCTCTCTCTCTCCCCCTTACACTCTCTCCCTCACACTCACTCTCCCTCACCCTCTCTCTCCCTCACACTCTCTCTCCCGCACACTCGCTCCCTCTCTCTCTCTCACACTCTCAATCTCTCCTTTTCACTCTCTCTGTCTCTCTCTCTCACTTTCTCTGTCCCTTTCACTCTCTCCTCTTTCTCTCCCTCACACTCTCTCTTTCACTCATTCCCTCACACCCTTTCTCTCTCTCTCTCTCTCAAACTCTCTCTCGCCCTCTCTCTCTCTCTCTCTCTCTCTCTCAAACTCTCTCTCGCCCTCTCTCCCTCTCTGTCCATCTCTCTCTCACTCCACCTCATACACAGAGTCTGAGGAGGCAGCTGTTTATCATCAGAACCGTGATGAAAATGTTGGTTGTGAAATGAGCAACAAAGCAGGAGCTGAGAGCCTCGACGTGAACAGTACAGCAGCTTTAATGGCTTCATAAAGAAATCAAAACCTGGAAGTTTCAGACTCACTGAAACGCACTGCTCTTTCATTTTGTTTTATTTCAGAGTCATTAAAAACCATAACCGAGTCAGGATGGTGTTTACAACTACACAGAACATCTGGAAGCCGTCTAACATGCTAGTGCCGTGAAGAGTACGTTACCGCTGACACTAAGTAATATTTCCATGTGTGTGAGTGTTCAAAGAGGGTCTGGTCTGAAATGGATTTACCTTATGCTGCCCCACGTGACCAGGAGTGCCACACCGTGTGGAGGGCGCTACGCCAAAAAGACGGAACCTCCAGTCGTACTTTAGTCTTGTGTTTATACACCCTGCTCTGTACAGGTATGTGTACAGAAACCTTCAGCCCTGTCTTTAAATACACAACACAGTAACTCCTCACTCAGCTGTACCGTCCTCACCCTACTATCCTAACTCGACTGTACTATCCTCACTCACTCAGCCTCACTCACTCAGCTATACTACCCTCACTCACTCAGCCTCACTCACTCAGCTGCACTATCCTCACTCAGCTGTACTAACCTCACCCTACTATCCTCACTCAGCAATACTATCCTCACTCGGCTGTACCGTCCTCACTCGGCTGCACCGTCCTCACTCGGCTGCACCGTCCTCACTCGGCTGCACTATCCTCACTCGGCTGCACTATCCTCACTCGGCTGCACTATCCTCACTCGGCTGCACTATCCTCACTCGGCTGTACTATCCTCACTCGGCTGTACTATCCTCACTCGGCTGTACTATCCTCACTCGGCTGTACTATCCTCACTCAGCTGTACTATCCATACTCAGCTGTACTATCCATACTCAGCTGTACTATCCTCACTCAGCTGTACTATCCATACTCAGCTGTACTATCCATACTCAGCTGTACTATCCATACTCAGCTGTACTATCCTTACTCAGCTGTACTATCCTCACTCAGCTGTACTATCCATACTCAGCTGTACTATCCATACTCAGCTGTACTGTCCTCACTCAGCTGTACTATCCATACTCAGCTGTACTATCCTTACTCAGCTGTACTATCCTCACTCAGCTGTACTATCCATACTCAGCTGTACTATCCTTACTCAGCTGTACTATCCTCACTCAGCTGTACTATCCATACTCAGCTGTACTATCCTTACTCAGCTGTACTATCCTCACTCAGCTGTACTATCCTCACTCAGCTGTACTATCCATACTCAGCTGTACTATCCATACTCAGCTGTACTATCCTTACTCAGCTGTACTATCCTCACTCAGCTGTACTATCCATACTCAGCTGTACTATCCTTACTCAGCTGTACTATCCTCACTCAGCTGTACTATCCATACTCAGCTGTACTATCCTTACTCAGCTGTACTATCCATACTCAGCTGTACTATCCTTACTCAGCTGTACTATCCATACTCAGCTGTACTATCCATACTCGGCTGTACTATCCTCACTCGGCTGTACTATCCTCACTCGGCTGTACTATCCTCACTCGGCTATACTATCCTCACTCAGCTGTAGCCATCTTACTCAGCTGTACTATCCTTACTCCGTGACCTTATGCCGTAGTCTGACTAGAGTTTGCCTTCTGATTCGTTGTCCACCATTGCATCTGACACACTGGAAACTTTGGTCTGGGAGCCGAGAACCTGCAGCCGACACGTTTAGAAAGTGGAGAAGTAAACGTGGGATGAAGTCTTCACTTTTGTATTCACATCCCAACTTGTCTTGCCAGGAATATAGGTCGCTCCGGCGCTGGCCAGAAATCCGCGGTGGAAAAAATAGCCTTTCCTGAACAGCGTACAAGAACAGCAGGTTGATTGGAAAACAGATGTTGTACTAAATTCTTACATGGATCCCCCCGCACCCCCGCACCCAATTCATTCCGATTCCTCCGTCCTAAACAGCCACACGAATCTGAGAGCAGCGACTATACCCACCCTATCCCCACCCTCCCCTAGACCTACAGTAAACGCTCAGGCCAGTTTGTGTAGTGTTCATGCCCAGATGCAGTTCTGGGTTGATTGTGTGCGGGTTACTGAGCTTAACTGGGGTAGAAGTTGTTGTTACCGCACACTGCAGGTTTCTGGAATTCAATCAGGAGCACTGACGGGAGCTTACTGTAAAACTGAGATGATTGACAGGTAGATTTTACAGGAGCACCGCATTCAAACACACACATGTACTCCTCAGGGACTACAACAGTGCAAGCCAGGTATGAAACCAGCCAGTGTGGAGCCGTTAGCCTGAGGCGGTGCGCTTATTCCGCCTACACCCTATTCACCGTCTCCTACACATACGATACATACAGCTTTCAAGACTGTGCCTCAGTGCCTCAGTGTCTCCGCTGTCATCGGTGTGGGGTGGCTGGGGTGGCACTTGGACACACAGCAGCTTTACTCTGGCATTGCTATGTTTTGCTCTTGAGCTCCGCCTACATTTACACAGCGTGCTTCACTCTTACACCACAGTCGTAAACGTCAATCGAGCTTGAAGACCCACATGGACAGATGCATGCGTGCATGCGATCCCGAGTTGACACCCCCTTGGCATGGTGGGGGCCGATATGACAGATATCCGTTCAGGCTCTTGCTCGGCCGCTCTCTTTGCTAACCCAACACGCCAGACGTCTCAGTATGGAGCTGTAGAGGTTCCTAATGGAGTCCTGTGATAATCCATCCCATGCAGCTTGAACATCCTCACACAGTTCCTGCAGATGGTGCGGTGGGGTGGAGGTGGAGTGACACCAGACCTTCTGGACGTCATCTCGGTGCTGACCACGGTGCCTCCACACACGGATTCGTTGGGCGTCTCCACCAAGACTAAAGCGGGACTGGTCACTGAAGATGACCCGCTGCCATTCTGAGTCCCTCCATGACAGTCTGGTACGACACCACTGCAGTCTTTGGTGACGGTGACGTGGTGTTAAGGACAGTCGTGGTAACGGTCTGTGTGCATGTAGTCCTGCGTGGTGCAGCCGTCTGCCGATGGTGCTGCACTAACAGGAGGACTCATGGAGGACACCACTGCTCGCTGGGTGTCTGTAATCGTGGCTATGGGTCAGTCAGGTACAGAGATAGGGCCCGTCCCTGATCCAAATGGTCAATCAGTTTTCAAGGTTATGGTTTTCAGTGCACACATCATGAAGAACTCCACTGAGAAGAAACAAGCTCCCTCCGCCACACCATCCTCGATGGCTACCTCATCCAGTGCGCTGGAAAACAAACCCTCTCCCACACAGGCACAAACCCCGGCCGCTGGCTCGGCCCAGCCTGTGAGGTAATGCGTGGCCGTGTTGTTTGTGGCAGAGCGCAGAACCGGGCAGGCCAGCATTTCTGAAGTGCAAAGCCCGGGAACAATGAAACAAATTCACTGGCCTGTGCTATCGCAGCCTCCATCTGACTCAGCGCTCGCTAGAAACTCGCCTCCATCTCCCTTGCCTCAGCACGGCCGTCCCGCCAGACCGCGTCGACAGGGGCCAGCGAAAGCTCCCTCGGATGGCTGCACACGCGAACGCTCCCACGGGCCGGCAGCGATATTTTTCTAATTATTTATCCGGGGTTAATTAGCCGATAGCACACGACGAGCACTTCGCATTCAGCCCGCCGGCGATTGTACTAGCTCAGCAGTGCGTGGACCGCGCAGGACAGCTCAGCAGGCTTTGTTTGGGGCCGAGCAGCGGCAGGCCTCGGATACGACACTGACCGGCGCGAAGCGGTCACCCACACACACACCCGCACACACGTACGCCCGCACGCACACACCGAGAGGGAAGAATGAGTCAGCTGATTCCGGCCAGTAAACAGCTAATGGGTAGACGATATGACATCACTGTCCACCACGGAGACGAGCCTTATTTGGCTTATCTGTCCACCTTTCTGTCCATCCATCCACCCATCTACCCCTCCAACCCACCCATCTATTCACCCATCCACTAACTCATCCACCCATCCCTCCACCCATTCATCCACATCTATCTGCCCCCTCAGCCACCCCCTCAAACTCACACGCCCATTCAACCTTCCGCCCTTTCAACAGTCCATCCAACACACCCATACACTAACTCATCCACCCATTCATCCACCTGCACCCCCTCAAACTCACACACCCATTCATCCATCCACCCTTTAAACAATTAACCATCCACCCCTTTCGACCGTCCATCCATCCACCCACCCATCCAACACACCCATACACTAACTCATCCACCCATTCATCCACCTGCACCCCCTCAAACTCACACACCCATTCATCCATCCACCCTTTAAACAGTTCATCATCCACCCCTTCGACCGTCCATCCATCCACCCACCCATACACTAACTCATCCACCCATTCATCCACCTGCACCCCCTCAAACTCACACACCCATTCATCCATCCACCCTTTAAACAGTTCATCATCCACCCCTTCGACCGTCCATCCATCCACCACACCCATACACTAACTCATTCACCCATTCATCCACCTGCACCCCCTCAAACTCACACACCCATTCATCCATCCGCCCTTTAAACAGTTCATCATCCACCCCTTCAACCGTCCATCCATCCACCCATCCAACACACCCATACACTAACTCATCCACCCATTCATCCACCTGCACCCCCTCAAACTCACACACCCATTCATCCATCCACCCTTTAAACAGTTCATCATCCACCCCTTCAACCGTCCATCCATCCACCCATCCAACACACCCATACACTAACTCATCCACCCATTCATCCACCTGCACCCCCTCAAACTCACACACCCATTCATCCATCCACCCTTTAAACAGTTCATCATCCACCCCTTCGACCGTCCATCCATCCACCCACCCATCCAACACACCCATACACTAACTCATCCACCCATTCATCCACCTGCACCCCCTCAAACTCACACACCCATTCATCCATCCACCCTTTAAACAGTTCATCATCCACCCCTTCAACCGTCCATCCATCCACCCATCCAACACACCCATACACTAACTCATCCACCCATTCATCCACCTGCACCCCCTCAAACTCACACACCCATTCATCCATCCACCCTTTAAACAGTTCGTCATCCACCCCTTCAACCGTCCATCTATCCACCCATCCAACACACCAAACTCATTCACCCAACACTCCATCCGTTCATCCACCCCCACTGTCATACACATGCCCATTCATCCGTTCATCTGCCCATTTATCTATCCACCCCACACACTCACACACCCTTTCATCATCTGTCAGCCCATCAACCCTCCCTTTCAACCATCTGTCCATCAGTCCATTCATCCACCCAATCCATAATCCATCCATCTATCCATCCATCCACCCTTTCAACTGTCTGTCCATCAGCCCATCCATCTATCCAACCATCGACCCATCCAGCCATCCACCCTTTCAACTGTCCGTCCATCAGCCCATCTATCCATCCATCCACATCCCTCAACCTTCAGCCACTCCCCACCCATCACATCCACCCCCTCAAAACATTCACATCCAAGCCCTTCATACCGCCATTTCAACACCATCCAACACACCCATACACTAACTCATTCACCCATTCATCCACTGTTCACCCCCTCAAACTCACATTCACCCATTCATCCATCCACCCTTTAAAACAGTTTTCATCCATCCACCCCTTCAAAACCGTCCATCCATCCACCCATCACAACACAACCCATACACTATCTCATCCACCCATTCATCCACCTGCACCCCCCCTCAAAACTCATCAAACCCATTCATCCATCCACCCTTTAAACAGTTCATCATCCACCCCCTTCAACCGTCCATCCATCAGCCCATTCATCACACCACCCATTAACTCATCCACCCATTTCCACCTGTCAGCCCCTCAAACTCATCTGCCCATTCAGCCACTCCATCCACCCTTTAAACCCTTGTCATCAGTCCATCCATCAGCCACCCATCCAATCACCCCCTCAAACTCACACACCCATTTCCATTGACCTTCAGTTCATTCATGCACCCATCAAACCGTCCACCACCCCCATCCACATCCATCTGTAACCATCCACCAGTCCGTTTCCCACCCCTGTCCAACGCTATCAGCCCATTCATCCATCCATCTGCCCATCATCCACACCCAACCGTCCATCCAACCACCCCCAACACACCATACATCATCCACCCATTCATCCACCTGCAGCCCAAACTCACACACCATTCCATCTGTTCATCATCCATTCACCATCCATCCATCCAACCATTCAACACACCCATCACTTCATCATCCATCCATCATCCACCTTTTCAACATCTGTCCATTCACCTATCCCATCATCCATCCACCCATTAAATCTGGCCATCCATCAGCCCTTTCGAACGTCTGTCCATCTACCCATCTCACACAACCATCCACTCCCCCCATCCATCCACACACTTTCACCTCCTCAAATCTCAGCCCATCCATCCACCCTTTCCAACGTCATCATCCACCCCTCAACCGTCGCATTCACCCATCCAGCACCCATTCATCCACCCATTCATCCACCCCTTTCAACTTTCATCAACTGTCCACCCCACATCACACCCCATCCATCCACCTTTTCAACCATCTGTCCATCAGCCTATCCACCATCCCCATCCATCAACTGTCTGTCCATCAGCCCATCCATCTATCCATCCATCAGCCCATCCAGCCATCCACCCTTTAACTGTCTGTCCCCCCCATCAATCCACTCCAGCCATCAGCCATTCATCCCATCCACCCTCCCCATCATCATCATCCACAATTTCAACCTTCGGCCATCAGCCCATCCATCCACCCAATCCATCTGTCATTTCCACTGTCCATTCACCCCCCTTCATCATCTGGCCATCCATCAGCCCTTTCAAACCTCAACTTTTCAACTGTCTGTTCATCTGCCCAACCATCCACCCTTTCAACCTCCGGCCATCAGCCCATCCATCCACCCAATCCATCTGCCATTTCCACTGTCCATTCTTCAGCCCATTCATCCACCCATTCATCCAACCTTTCAACTGTCTGTTCATCTGCCCATCCACCTTTTCAACCATCTGTCCATCAGCCTATCCAGTCATTATTTTTGAACTTCTGTCCATCAGCCTATCCACCCACCCATCTATTTGGCCATCCATCAGCCCTTTCAAATGTCTGTCCGTCCATCAGCCCGTCCATCCATCCATACATCCTGGACTTCTGACCGCCCCTCTCTTAGCTTCTGGGTTGCTTGTAATCCAGTCAGATTAACAGGATGTCTCTATGGGATGCTGTTCTCTAAGCCCGTCCGACTTTAGATGTGTGTAAATAGGCAGGGTACTGATAAAAGCCAGCGAGATACCAAACACGAATAAAACTAAACACAGCCGTCCATTATGTCTGCTTCCTCCAAGTCCTGGGCAAAATACACAGCGTGCTGTTCAAACTATAACAATGTTCATTTTCATAAAGTCTCTCCTCCCAGGGCAGACAGAGGGGCTCACAAAGCTAAACTGGGTCACGCTTTGAATGGAGCGACAGAAAGGCTCAGAAAGTCTTTTGATTGAGGGTTTGCTGGAGGACTTTGACCTGAATGAGCCTCCGAATGTTCCCAAAAGCTGCACGTCAGCCCCCGGCCCCCTGTTCCAAAATCCCTCAGCGTTCTTTGGACTGTCTTAAATCTAACGGCAGTGCAGGTGGAGCAGTCGCAGAGGGTCTGCAGTGCCCTCTAACATCGCTACTGGACTGAACATACCATGACCGACTAGCAGTCTCACTTCTTGTGCTCATACCTTAGATACCTGGAGGTCCGACCACTCTACTGTGAAAAAAGACCACCCAGTCACTTCACCGTTCGTCCCAAAGACCAGAAAACAAGTAGTTCAGGATTGGCTCGCATTCCTACATCAGGTGGGGACGTAATGTTCTAGATAGTTCTTGGCGGTTAGCACTAGCTACATTACCAGCTAAGTTATTAACTGAGGTGCAATGTTTTAGCTAGCTCTTGGTGTTTAGCACTAGCTAAAGCTAACAGCTAAGCTAATATATTCACAGACATGTAGATCTTGATAGTCCTCGGTGTTTAGCACTAGCTAAAGCTACACCTGAGGTATTAACAGAGAGGTAATGTTCTAAATAGTTCTAGGTATTTAGCGCTAGCTAACGCTACACCTGAGGTATTAACTGAGAGGTAATGTTCTAAATAGTTCTAGGCATTCAGCACTAGCTAGCGCTACAACTGAGGTATTAAGTAAGAGGTAATGTTCTAGATAGTTCTAGGTATTTAGCGCTAGCTAACGCTACAACAGAGTTATTAACTGAGAGTCAATGTTCTAAATAGTTCTAGGTATTTAGCGCTACAAACTGAAATGTTTCTACAATAGTTCTGGTAGCGCTATTAACTGAACTGAGTATTAATGTTTAATGTTCTAGATAGTTCTAGGTATTTAGCACTAGCTAACGCTACAACTGAGGGGTAATGTTCTAAATTAACTGAGAGGTAATGTTCTAAATAGTTCTAAGCATTTAGCACTAGCTAACGCTACAACTGAGGTATTAACTGAGAGGTAATGTTCTAAATAGTTCTAGGTATTTAGCTCTAGCTAATGCTACAACTGACGTATTAACTGAGATGTAATGTTCTAAATAGTTCTAAGCATTTAGCACTAGCTAACGCTACAACTGAGGTATTAACTGAGATGTAATCTTCTAAATAGTTCTAGGTATTTAGCGCTAGCTAACGCTACAACTGAGGTATTAACTGAGAGGTAACGTTCTAAATAGTTCTAGGTATTTAGCGCTAGCTAATGCTACAACTGAGGTATTAACTGAGAGGTAATGTTTTAAATAGTTCTAGGCATTGCGCACTAGCTAACTCTACAACTGAGGTATTCACTGAGAAGTAATGTTCTAAATAGTTCTAGGCATTACGCACTAGCTAACTCTACAACTGAGGTATTAACTGAGAAGTAATGTTCTAAATAGTTCTAGGCATTACGCACTAGCTAACTCTACAACTGAGGTATTAACGGAGAGGTAACGTTCTAAATAGTTCTAGGTATTTAGCGCTAGCTAATGCTACAACTGAGGTATTAACTGAGAGGTAATGTTTTAAATAGTTCTAGGCATTACGCACTAGCTAACTCTACAACAGAGGTATTAACTGAGAGGTAATGTTCTAAATAGTTCTAGGCATTACGCACTAGCTAACGCTACAACTGAGGTATTAACTGAGAGGTAATGTTCTAAATAGTTCTAGGTATGTAGCGCTAGCTAACGCTACAACTGAGGTATTAACTGAGAGGTAACGTTCTAAATAGTTCTAGGTGTTTAGCACTAGCTACTGCTAATACCTGAGGTAATATATTCCCAGATATTTAACGTTCTAGATAGTTCACTAGCTAACGCTTCAGCTGAGGTAATTTTTTCCAGTCTGTTGAACGAATTCTCTGATACCAGATTACTTTTAACTACACTATACAGTACATAGATTCCAGCATGCTGTAAGTGCTTTAGCATGTTCGCTTGACGTGAGTTAGCATTTGAACAGTTAGCTTTGGGCTTTTATTAACAAAGTACTGGGTTTAATGGGATTTCAGTTTTTCCTGTAGGTAGGGTTGCCACCCAAAATACAGAATCGTCCTTTATTTGGCAACTAAAAGTCCCCAATAAGGGACGCGACTTGTTCCGTATCTCCGTAAATGTTCGATATACACGTGTGTCACACATGATTGTTCACAGTGTCCCCCTAACATCTCCCCATCCCACCCCACCACCAATCCGCTCAAACACGGGGTGCGATTTCGAACACGTCACTCACACAAGGCCACGTAAACCCCCACCCCCCCGTCCTTTATCATCATTTCTGAAAGGTGGCAACCCCACGTGTAGTATCAAAACGGTCAATAGCATCACCTACCAAACTGTACTGTGACAGCTCCAGCCCTTAGATGCCTCATATCCGCATTTCAACACAACATCTGCAGCATTGACAACAGACTCCCACCGTAATCAGGCGACAGATACAGATATCCACGTTCGTCATTTCCATCTCAATTGCATTTGGAGCCCGTGATGGCACTGCTGCGAGCGTCGCGGCACGCCACTCGTTCTGATGACTGATGGGCCCAGGTGGCTGGCATTTCACCTGATTACGGAAACTTGTCTGCCCTAATTAGAGGCACTTTAAAAAAGGGCTTAGAGCAGCCTCTCCGAACGACAAGAGCACGTCTGCTCAGGAGGCGGAGGAGAACCGCTTGATGCTTATTGTTCGTACGTACTTTATAAAGACCAAAAAAACTCAACCCGCATCTTTTCTTTCTTTCTTTAGTTCCTTTTCTTTGAACATCTTCACTTCTTACCTCCACCCGCATGCCTAACTACCAGACTAGAACCTTCCCCCGAGCCCACAAGTAGGTCACACATCCACTGTCACTCAGAAAACGGAGAGAAAAGACAAAAAAAAAAAATTATGTAACGAGTCGCCATAACACTCATACATACGGCTAATGTCAATATACACAGGTTGCCAAAAAGGAGGCCCTGCAGGCCAAGTAATCCCAAGATTCTCCAAACATGGAAGCTCCTTCGAAATGTTTAGGCTAAGTTTATGGCGCAGACGGCCCATACGCAATCTTCTCCGAAAGCTTCCTACGGTCCTCGCGGAACAGGAAGCCTCACAGTAAACCTCCCCGGCAGGGGAGCTTATAAAACCAGGGAGGCACTTCATAGCGGCAGATGTCAAGATCCTCTCCAGATTACACTACAGGGCTGAGCTATATTTCAAATGCCTCGTTTCCCCCCTCCATACGCCAAACAGAACACGGAGAACACGGAGAAGGACATAAAGCCCAGATCCCAAATGTCAATCCCCCGGCCAGACCTGAAAAGGTGAACGCGATTCCCTTCGAGGTGCTGATCAAAGAACATTTCGCGAGACGCTGCCGAGGCTCCTGGGGCCAGGGAAGCGCTGGCTTGGACTCTTTCTATCGGGGTCTGCCTTGCACTTTCTGACCTCGCGCTGGTATGTATCCATTATGGTAGCTGATGGGGGCATAAGGGCTTTCACAGACGCAAGGCCTGGTCACGGTGTGGCTGAGGAACAGCTTCTGTTCAGCGGAGCAAACATCAACAGGATATAACAAGACCATCCAGCTGACATGGAGGCGCTCACTGTGACCAAACAACCCTCATCCGTGTCAGGGCCGGGTGTCGATCCCCAGACAAGAGGGGAAAAAGTATCAGTGGGTGATAACAGCTACGGAGCTGCCACCTACCGCAGCGATTTCAGAGAGCTGAAGTCAGCAGGCCTAGCCGTTGGGTAGATCGGCTCCAGGGTTCGTTCGAGAGCAGTCCTGATAATGCTGAGCTGAGTGATCACTGCATTGCATCAATATGCACAGGCAAAATACATGAACAGGAAAAGGCAGACGTTAGCATTAGCATTAGCGTCCATTCTTGCCGCCATTTTGGTGGCAGCCGAACATTCAGTAAGCTGATGATCGTAAGCATGTACGGATCTGAGATCTGTAGATGGTTGGAGAGATTCCTCAGTGATGCTAATGCCACCTATCCATCATTGCTCTACAGGCTAATCGCGCATAGGGATGTGCACAGGTACTCTAGCACCTGCTTGGTGAGCCGGAGTCTGAATACTGAAGTCGCTATTCAGGAACTGGTCCCACGTCCAGTCCAAATACATTTACCCTTATCCAGAGCGCCTTACAACCGTGCTTAGTGTTCCATTGGATAATGTTTTCCAGCTAGTATAAGAAGGTTAGGGCCTAAAAGCTGAGAAGCTGGCTGAACAAGGGCCACTGCTGAAATACCACCTAACGAATTCACCAAAGACTTTATACTCTACAAATGTGACTGGTTAGGTCGTACTTGCAACCAATCATCTTTTGCTTTACCGGAAATTGCCGCCTTATTGATCAATTAACCCAAGTTTATGCCTGTAATGGCACACCCTAAACAAAAGGGGGTGCTATTCCCACATACTTAGCGCAACTGCACGTATGGTGGCAGAATTACCGACACAGGGCAACGGAGGGTTTCCGGCTGACTCGCAAACCCCTTCACTGATCAGTGTCCATTTCTAAAGTCTCCATCACCGTACAGATACAACAACGGCAACATCTCGTAGATTAGCTAGCGTAACAATGGTTTGACGGGATCCGAATCCTGAGATTCCAAGCCTCCTAAAGGTTCCCTTACATACCAAAAGTCACGGATAACAGGGAACACACACATGTATAAGTAGAGAAGTGTTTTCTTGTGAGTGAGTTTGAACGCTCGTTATCGAGGCGAGGCGAGGGAATGTAAATTATTGGAGTTATTCCACCAAGGCATGATAGTAGGACGCCTCCACACCTGATGCTTGGCCACTTGCATCAAGTGTTAGCTCAGGTAAGCCTCAGCCCCACATTCATTCTTCTTTGGTGTTCTCCATGGTTACAGACCCCCAAATATCAACATGTGCTCATCGCTAATCATTTGTCATGCCTGAAGGCGATGCATGTTGAGGCCATTGCCTGACCCCGCCCACCGTCCTCCTCCCACCGACGACATCCAAACCAGAGGGCAGTAAGGTGGTGCCTGAGGTTCACACACCGAAGAAGACTGCAGGAGGATGCCGGAAAGGGTGGAAGACGAAGACAACACGAATCCCAAACCCCGTCTCACAGGCCCCGCCTCCTGCTCAGTGTTCTATCTTACGTTTGATTCTGGTGGGCAAGCTGCAGAGTAAAGACGGTGCTTCAGGCGGCAGAGCAGCAAACTCTCCTTTGATGCTCGTTCTACTTCGGTAACCTGTCCCAGTTGAAAAGAAGCGGGAAGAGAAGGAGGACCTTCTGCCCCCAGGGTAGGAGGACCTTCTGCCCCCAGGGAAGGAGGACCTTCTGCCCCCAGGGAAGGAGGACCTTCTGCCCGCAGGGAAGGAGGACCTTCTGCCCCCAGGGAAGGAGGACCTTCTGCCCCCAGGGTAGCACTGGTGGTGCTATACATGTATGTCTGAAGTTCCAAGCCACCATAGGACCTTCTTCCTCATTTCCTCACTCACTCACTGACTCACTCTGAGGTAACGTTGTAGCAGAACCTTGTAGGAACCCTGTTGATTTTTATCAGTTGTGGTTTGTAACATGCATATGAACTTCTCTTGTCCAAGTCAACCGGAGCTCTGTCGTACTTTTCTACAATCCTCATCAAATTTAATAAGGATCATTTCTTGTATATTACGACTAAAGAATTCAACCTTATATGTCGGGATTCTGGCTGAACAGAATCTCTTCTTTCTCCCTATTGTCTTTCTTTCTCAGAAGTTTCACACTTTGAGGAGTTTGTTGACGTTCTCTTGTGTTCTCTGAAATGGCATCCCAAATTTCTCTAACAAACCAAAGTATCATATCGATGGTCCTTTTCCATCACTGGGCAATGTGTTCCGGTTCGTGCATCTAATTTTGAACCATTCAGAATATCCACCAAAAGTAAACGTAAAGTTTGGAATCTCAAATGTTTGTTCCCCAGCATGAACCACGGCGACTACGTCCGTACTTGCTTTCTGGAAATACACACCCTTCTGGAACAACAGCACAAAACTCCCACAGGTCATCTACATGCTCCGCCATCTTGGAACTACTGTCTGCTGTGAAGCGGCCTCTGTTGTCGCTGACGGCACATCCCTTGACGATTCTTGGTTCCAATAATAATAATAATAATAAAAACCTAATAGCCCCAAGGTTCTAAGAAGCCAGAATGGAACATGTTCAAGAACCAGGGTCCTCTGGTCGGAAAGAGCTTCGGTATTCCATTGGGGCGTCTCTATTCCATCTTTGATGTCGTTTCAACAGCTCACTCCAGGCAAAGAAAACAAGGAGTGTTCCAAAAGCCAGGAGGGACACCTGACACCTGTGCGCACCTTCCTGAATTTCTCTCCCCTGATTCAGATCGCATCTCCAAAGGTTCCTTGTAAATAAGTTGGATAAAGGCCCGTCTCTGATCCCTAAGATCTAAAAGATGAGATCTTCTTGTCTATATGACGAGTGGGAATTTCTCGCCATCCGTAATTACAGCTGCCAGATCTGAGAGATTACGCCGCGATTCAAACGTCGCCTAATGTGGTTTATGGGGAGTCACTTTGAGTCCCTCTTACAAGCTTGAAAAGATCACAGCGGAGGACATTACAAAGCCTTCACACTCAGATAATTCATTCAGTTGTCTGTCGCTTCATAGACGCCTTGTTTTTTTCCCCCTGCCATAGTTGCTTGAAAAGGACTGGGTGTTTTCCACCCGTTTATAAATCTAAATGGCCCTCAAAAGCGGAAAATGCAAGCTGACTTGGCTATTTAAGAGTGAGGACAATTTCTGGCATCGAAACACATAAATCAAAACTTTGGAATGGGCGCCATCCAGCATTACATAATCCGAATGGGAGGATTCCTAGGAGGTAACCTCATTTATAAACCACTATGTTTAGAATGGGATAAATCACTCCGGGGGAAAAAGACGACGAAAAAAAAAGGATGTATGTATAAAATAACAACAAAAGCATGTCACGGGCCAATCGCCAAGCTTAGACATCAATTAATCAGAGGGAAATGTATCTAGGAACGACAACCCGAGAGCGCTAATCCATGCTGCAATATTTCAAAATGTATTTAGAAGAAATCCCAACCGTGCTTGAGCTTGGTGTCGAAGGAGGTCTCTGAAAGAACGACACAGCGGTTAGGACACAATCGTAGTTAAGTGGGACTCAGTGCTTAGAACCTATCGTCATCATGGGGAGGTCTAAAAAAAAATGCAGTGATGAGAACCATTCACACACTGAACACACCACAAGAAGATTAGAACCAGTCATGGTCTAGGAGTGGTCTCAGGACAAAGGACAAGGTGAGGAGAAGCAATCACAGTCTCACAGATGTCTCAGAACCAATAACATGGTGGTCAGGACCACTCAGACAGGTGGGGGGCTCGGAACCATTGGGGGAAGTGTCAGAGTAAATGATGTATAGACTGGGATCAATCAAAAAAAATTACAAGATGATAAGAACCAATCACAGTCAAGGGGAGGTCTCAGAACTAAGGATGTTATGGTTAGGACCAATCATCAGCAGATGAAACAAACTGTTCATTAATAAGATCAAATTATGGTGGTTAGAACCGATAAGAGTTAATGGGGAGTCTCAGATCAAACAAGATAGGGATTAAAACCAATCGCAGTCAGGGGGAGGTCTCCAACAGCCCACATTGTAGTTAGAACCAACTGCAGATGGGGGAAGTCTCAAAAAAGCTGAGAAGGTGATTAGGACCAATCATATTCAGAATGATATTTCAGAAAGAAGAGCTCAGCAAGAAAGGCCAGGTAAAGTTAGGGGGAGGTCTCAGAACCAACAACATGGTGGTTAGGACCAATCACATTCAATAGGAAGCCTCAGACCAAGCAACTTTAGAACCAATCACAGTCAAAGGGAGGTCTTAGAACAAACAACATGGTGGTTAAAACCAATCACGATCAGAACGATATTTCAGAATGAAGAGCTCAGCAATAAAGGCCAGTCAGGGGAAGGTCTCAGAACAAATATCATAGGCCCAGCACTTTCAGGGGGAGGTCTCAGAACAAACGTGGGCCAATAGCAGTCTCTGAACAAACAACTTGATGGTTAAGACCAATCAGAGTCAGAACGATATTTCAGAATGAAGAGCTCAGCAATAAAGGCCAGTCAGGGGACGGCCTCGGAACAAATATCATAGGGGTTAGAACCAAGCACTGTCAGAGGGAGGTATCAGAACAAACGTGGACCAATCGCTCAGTCTCAGTATAAACAACATGGTGGTTAAGACCAATCAGAGTCAAATGGAAGCCTCAGATCAAGCAGCTTCAAAAGGACCAATCACAGTCAGGGGAAGGTCTTAGAACAAACAATATGGTGGTTAGAACCAATCACAGTCGGGGGGAGGTCTCCAAACAAACAACATGGTAGTTAAGACCAATCAGAATCATAGGGAAGCCTCAAAACAAGCAACTTTAAAGGACCAATCACAGTCAGCGGGAGGTCTTAGAACAAACAACATGGTGGTTAGGACCAATCAGTCTGGGGTAGGTCTTAGAATAAGCAACTTTAGAACCAATCACAGTCGGGGGGGGGGGTCTTAGAACAAACAATATGGTGGTTAGGACCAATCACAGTCAGGGGGGGTCTGAGAACAAACAATATAGTGGTTACAACCAATCACAGTGAGGGGGAGGTCTCAGAACAAACACTATGGTGGTTAGAACCAATCACAGTTGGGGGGAGATCTCAGAACAAACAATATGGTGGTTAGAACCAATCACAGTCAGGGGGAGGTCTCAGAACAAACAATATGGTGGTTAGAACCAATCACAGTCAGGGGGAGGTCTCAGAACAAACAATATGGTCGTTAGAACCAATCACAGTCAGAGGCGGGGTCTCAAAACAAACAATATGGTGGTTAGAACCAATCACAGTGAGGGGAAGTCTCAGAACAAACACTATGGTGGTTAGAACCAATCACGGTGAGGGGGAGGTCTCAGAACAAACACTATGGTGGTTAGAACCAATCACAGTCAGGGGGAGGTCTCAGAACAAACACTATGGTGACTAGCACCATTTGCAGTCGGGGTAAGTATTAGAATAAGCAACTTTAGAACCAATCGCAGTCAAAGGGAAGTCTCGGAACAAACAACATGGTGGTAAGGACCAATCAGAGTCAAGGGGAGGTCTCAAATCAAATGATAAGGTGATTAGAACCAATCACGATCAGAACGATATTTCAGAATGAAGAGCTCGGCCCAGTTAAAGGCCTTGAAACGAATACCAGAGTGGTCAGAACCAATCACAGCCTGGAGAACAAACTCTGCTGACCTTCTTTCAGATGCCCTTCAAAATGCCAGGGTGCTCTTCCTCACCCCCCATGCCCGACACCACTTATTACATCCAGGCAACCCAACGACCCGCTCCCCAGATATTAGCTCGTGAGCTGTGTGCTTTTCTACGAGAACACTTCCAGCGCATTGAAGCGGGCCTGATATCTATGACATCACTGCTTTGGTCCGCTTCCACGATGAGGCCTTTGTGGATATACGGAGCTTTATCCCAATCGCTGTCATTCCGACAGAGGCTCGCCAGGCCAGGGCTGAGCTGTTATTCTAAGCTCTTTCTAGAAGTTTCCATTAGGGAAGGACCATATACAGTAAAACGGCTGGCCAGCAGCATAATCCTAATCATGCGGAATGCATGTCACGGTACGGAAGAAGCGGAAATGCGAAGGCAGAAGTGGAAATGGCTGGATTCATTTAACGTGTCCTGACAGGGTACGCTTGGCCGGCTGATACTGTAGCAGGGCTATACGTTCTCTCCGCTCTGTGTCAGTCTTCTCCCTAAGGGAGACTGGGCCACCCAGGAGAAGTGCAGTTCAGGCACACATGCCATTCCAAGAGCGGAGCGGTGTTTCTCGGAATAACAGCACCACTGTGACCAAGCTGGTTCCATCATGCCATATCAATTAAGCCCTCAGCCTGACAATGCACTCCTTCACTCGCTGTAAGCCCTCGCTGCTTGTAGACACTTTACGGCTTCGCCATGGCCCCTCCCGTGCTCGCTCACTCTAGAAGGGGCATAACCTGAACAAATATACTTCAGGCTAGCTTCCAGGGCCCTGGTGTTACAACTCGCACCTCCTAACCCGCAGGGGAACAGCACTGCTCAGCGTGAGCGCTGACGTGTGACGGCTCATTTACAGTAAGCTCGGAGACCAAACCACGTTTCAGCACTTCGGCAGTTTGCTCTATTAACAGACTCCGAGGCGGGCTGGGGGTCATGTCACCAGCCCGTAGGGTCACGAGGGGCCTTAGGGTCAAGCTATTTCCAAATGCCCCCCCATGGAGAGGTCCTGATTCAGGAGCAGGATCAGCTGTTGCTGACCAGGCCAAGTGGCCTGCCTCTGACAAGTGTATACAACTTGCTTGGCTCCAGCTGGATTCAACGGCAGCGTATGGACTTGGATGGCAGGGAAAAGCAGAAATGGGATCCTATAACAAATCGGAATGAGCAAACTTGGACCAATGCTGGTGGTGTGTAGAGTGTTGTATCCCACGCAATGAGGTTGTGCCAAATCGGTGGTGTGTAGAGTGCCGTATCCCACTAGGTAAGGTTGTGCCGAATCGGTGGTGTGTAGAGTGCCGTATCCCACTAGGTGAGGTTGTGCCGAATCGGTGGTGTGTAGAGTGCTGTATCCCACTAGGTAAGGTTGTGCCGAATCGGTGGTGTGTAGAGTGCCGTATCCCACTATGTGAGGTTGTGCCGAATCGGTGGTGTGTAGAGTGCCGTATCCCACTAGGTGAGGTTGTGCCGAATCGGTGGTGTGTAGAGTGCCGTATCCCACTAGTTGAGGTTGTGCCAAATCAGTGGTATGTAGAGTGTTGTGCCGAATCAGTGCTGTGTAGAGTGCTGTATCCCACTAGGTGAGGTTGTGCCGAATCAGTGGTGTGTAGAGTGCTGTATCCCACTAGGTGAGGTTGTGCCGAATCGGTGGTGTGTAGAGTGCTGTATCCCACTAGGTGAGGTTGTGCCGAATCGGTGGTGTGTAGAGTGCTGTATCCCACTAGGTGAGGTTGTGCCGAATCGGTGGTGTGTAGAGTGCTGTATCCCACTAGGTGAGGTTGTGCCGAATCAGTGGTGTGTAGAGTGCTGTATCCTACTAGGTGAGGTTGTGCCGAATCCATGGTGTGTAGAGTGCTGTATCCTACTAGGTGAGGTTGTGCAGAATCAGTGATGTGTAGAGTGCTGTATCCTACTATGTGAGGTTGTGCCGAATCAGTGGTGTGTAGAGTGCTGTATCCCACTAGGTGAGGTTGTGCCGAATCGGTGGTGTGTAGAGTGCTGTATCCCACTAGGTGAGGTTGTGCCGAATCGGTGGTGTGTAGAGTGCTGTATCCCACTAGGTGAGGTTGTGCCGAATCGGTGGTGTGTAGAGTGCTGTATCCTACTAGGTGAGGTTGTGCCGAATCGGTGGTGTGTAGAGTGCTGTATCCCACTAGGTGAGGTTGTGCCGAATCGGTGGTGTGTAGAGTGCTGTATCCCACTAGGTGAGGTTGTGCCGAATCGGTGGTCTGTAGAGTGTTGCATCCCACTAGGTGAGGTTGTGCCGAATCCATGGTGTGTAGAGTGCTGTATCCTGCTAGGTGAGGTTGTGTCGAATCAGTGGTGTGTAGAGTGCTGTATCCCACTAGGTGAGGTTGTGCAGAATCAGTGGTGTGTAGAGTGCTGTATCCCACTAGGTGAGGTTGTGCCGAATCCGTGGTGTGTAGAGTGCTGTATCCTACTAGGTGAGGTTGTGCCAAATCTGTGGTGTGTAGAGTGCTGTATCCCACTAGGTGAGGTTGTGCCGAATCGGTGGTGTGTAGAGTGCTGTATCCCACTAGGTGAGGTTGTGCCGAATCGGTGGTGTGTAGAGTGCTGTATCCCACTAGGTGAGGTTGTGCCGAATCGGTGGTGTGTAGAGTGCTGTATCCCACTAGGTGAGGTTGTGCCGAATCGGTGGTGTGTAGAGTGCTGTATCCCACTAGGTGAGGTTGTGCCGAATCGGTGGTGTGTAGAGTGCTGTATCCTACTATGTGAGGTTGTGCCAAATCAGTGGTGTGAGGGGTGTTGTATCCCACTAGGTGAGGTTGTGCCAAATCAGTGGTGTGTAGAGTGCTGTATCCCACTAGGTGAGGTTGTGCCGAATCGGTGGTGTGTAGAGTGCTGTATCCTACTAGGTGAGGTTGTGCAGAATCAGTGGTGTGTAGAGTGCTGTATCCCACTAGGTGAGGTTGTGCCGAATCCATGGTGTGTAGAGTGCTGTATCCTACTAGGTGAGGTTGTGCCAAATCGACGATGTGTAGAGTGCCGTATCCCACTAGGTGAGGTTGTGCCGAATCGGTGGTGTGTAGAGTGCTGTATCCCACTCTAGGAGGTTGTGCCGATACAGTGGTGTGTGGCAGGGAGTACCCGCTGTTCCCGCCAACACACATGGCACATGAGTAGGATGCTGGCTTGCACATCACACGCCGTAAAGCAGGAGGACGAGGGACTCTTTTAAAAAGGGCTGAGTGAGCCTGGTTTAGGATTGTTTTGGTTTATTTCACTTCCTCAAACATGTGTAAATAAAGCACGTTGGTTCACCGCGTTGGGCTGTGTGTGTGTGTGTGTGTGTGTGTGTGTGTGTGTGTCTTTGTGCCCTTTGTCGAGTTTCCCAGTCGGCATGCTGGGACCAGCCCCCGGCCAATCCACAGAGCATACAACAACGAGTTATTGTCAAAAATGGCGACACAGTCATCCATGTAAAAGTAAAGCCTGAAATGGATACAGGTTACGCTGTTCCTCAATGGTCAGGACCCCCACAGGACCACCACAGAGCAGGTATGATGTGGGTGGTGGATCATTCTCAGCACTGCAGGGACACTGACGTGGTGGTGGTGTGTTAGTGTGTGTGGTGCTGGTGTGAGTGGATCAGACACAGCAGTGCTGCTGGAGTGTTTAGACACTGTGTCCACTCACTGTCCACTCTATTAGACACTCCTACCTTGCTGCTCCACCTTGTAGATGGACAGTCAGAGACGATAGCTCATCTGCTGCTGCACAGTGCAGTGTTGGTCATCCTCTAGTCCTTCATCAGTGGAGACAGGACGCTGCTCACAGGACGCTGCCCACAGGACGCTGCCCTCAGTATGCTGCCCACAGGACGCTGCCCACAGGACGCTGCCCACAGGACGCTATTGGCTGGATAGTTCTGGTTGGTGGATGATTCTCAATCCAGCAGTGACACTGAGGTGTCCAGCAACACTGCTGTGTCTGATCCGCTCACACCAGCACCACACATACTAACACACCACCACCAAGTCAGTGTCACTGCAGTGCTGAGAATGATCCACCACCCACATCATACCTGCTCTGTGGTGGTCCTGTGGGGGTCCGGACCATTGAAGAACAGGGTAATACAGTACACAGAGAAACAGATGGACTACAGTCTGGACCTGTACACCTACAGAGTGTCCTGTATGGTCAGTGGAGCTGGTGGTGTGCAGGGCTCTGATAATAAAAATCATCTGACTAATATATCTCCCTCAAACCAGCCAACCCTGGCACTGTAATTAATCAGCCAGCCATAAAACCAGCTCTCTCTCTCTCTCTCTCTCTCTCTCTCTCTCTCTCTCTCAGGGGGGACCATACATAAACAAACCGGTTTGCTTTTCCAGACTTAATTTGACAACTTAATTGCACTAATTCTGCCCTTTCTCTAAGACGGCGAGCGCAGAGAAGCCACGCCCCCTGCACCCAAGAAGGCAGCGAAGCCGTTCGGCTGGAATTACTCACCCACAGTGTCGCAGGGTTCGTTTTTGTGGACGCAGAAATCCGTCCTGTAACGAGAGAGACAGAGAGTGTCAACAGGTCTTTTCAAACAGACTCCTTGGAATGTGTTCAGTGAGACGGGGACAACGCAGCTGGATCATTTACACCAGGACGTTTGGATTTCAATCAGAAAAATAATTAGCTAACCTGATTAATAAATCTCTCCCCGGGTCTAATGCCTTGGCTTTCGTTAGGGACAGAACCAGAGCCAGAAACAAGAACCAGACCAAACCAAACCAAACCTTCCCCGGTCCGACTCCCGGGACGAGACGTTTTACAATAAAGCCCAATTAATCACACGTCCAGTATGAGTTACGTTCATTTCCTGTTGGAGCTGTGACACGACTTTATTTGCATAACAGTTGCATAACAATGCTTTCAAGACTCCTCTGACAGCAGTGGGAACCGAATGACCACAGACAAGCTTCAAACACACAGACGTCTCGGCATCGGTTGGGGAAATCTCAGAGAGCTTTTTGTCCACACTGAAAATATGCATCTACAAAGGACACTCTACTTCCTGTTCAAACCACCAGCAAACTTACAGGGACCTGTTTGTTTCACGACACAGCATTTACCCCTCCGCCAATAAAGGATGCACTCATCATCAAAAGAAGAGCTCCACCCAGAAGGAGGTGTGGGAGTGCGGTGATGTTGGGAAGGAAGATAAAGGTGACCAGGATCAATAACTGATGATAAATGTAGACTGATATGATCAATATTTATTGAGCTACACATACAGAAGTCTGTCTCTCAGTATGGCGTCGGGCCGCCGTGTTCGCTAACCCAACACGCCAGGCGTCTCGGTATGGAGCTGTAGAGGTTCCTGATGGAGTCCTGTGATAATCCATCCCATGCTGCTTGAACATCCTCACACACTTCCTGCAGATGGTGCGGTAGGGGTGGAGGTGGAGGGACACCAGGTCTCCTGGACGTGTGACGACAAACCGTTCATCTTGGTGCTGACCACGGTGCCTCCACACACGGATTCGTTGGGCGTCTCCACCAAGACTAAAGCGGGACCCGTCACTGAAGATGACCCGCTGCCATTCTGAGTCACTCCATGACAGTCTGGTACGACACCACTGCAGTCTTTGGTGACGGTGACGTGGTGTTAAGGACAGTCGTGGTAACGGTCTGTGTGCATGTAGTCCTGCGTGGTGCAGCCGTCTGCTGATGGTGCTGCACTAACAGGATGACTCATGGAGGACACCACTGCTCGCTGAGTGTCTGTAATGGTGGCTGTTGGGTAGCATGTCTCCTGATGTCAAACCTCCCCAACCATTCCTGTCAGTTGATTCCTTCTGGGATAAGTGTAGGCCTATGTAAGCTCACCGGACAAAAAGTCAGTCCCCTGTGACTGAAATGTCCTTAATAGCATGTAACAGCTCCACCAGCACCAACACCAGCTGGGATTGGATGGGGCAGGGACTGGACAAGTTTCTGGATGTAGGCCAGATCAATGTTCAGACACTCCTATATCTAAGAATTGGTCAGCTGGTCCAGATTCCTTCCCTTGCCTTCCCTGGCGTTGTTCCAGGAAGTTGTCGCAGATGTCCAAGAGGATTCAAGTCTGGGGATTTTGCAGGCCAGTCCAGATGCTCCTGAATGGACATCGTTCCAATCAGTCACATTTGCAGCCCAGTGAACGCCAGAACTCTCATCTTGGAATACCGGGATAGGAATGTTACGTTCTTCAATAAGACGATGAGCAAAACCAAACTTCCTATAGGCTTCTAAGAGGTTTCCATGTCAACAGGTTTTCAGGCTGCAGGGGAATCAGCTGAGATGATCGTCTGCTGTAATCGAGAATACAGTGCAGATCCAGACAGATAAAGAATAGGTCGGAAAACACGGAATTCCGTGTGAATATTCCGTATAGAGCCAAAGATCCCTGGTGTGAAAAGGCTTCTGAAGGCGGTTTCCCATGACCTCGTTCTTTGACTGAGGAAGGTGTCAACATTATCTGGACCTGACCATCGTGACCATGACCTGGCCACCGCGCATACCAGAAGCCGGAGTGGCTAAGGAAGAGATGCAGACAGAGAGAGAAAGAGAGCGAGCGAGCGAGCGAGCGATAGACAGGCACCTCCACTGGGACACAAGCCAAACCCCAGTTGAGGTCTGGACAGCGTCCAGCACCGCTCTCTAAGAAGAGCAATGCCCCCCCCGCCCCCACCCCTCGCCCCAACCTCGCTCCTCCGCTAGACAACTTTCAAACGGATCCAAACGCGGCATCACTTTGAGTTACAACATCAATCCCAGACGGCGCATCTCCTCCCCCCGACCAAAAGAAACAAATCTGACATCCAGGGAGATCTGAGGCTGCTGTTTGCTTTCTCAGCAAGACTCGAGCTGCACCCAGGACGCACCAGTCTAACTCGGACCACTGCCAAGTTCCCCTCAGCTCCAGTCTTCCTCTTTACTGCCCCGGTTAGCAAAACACTGCTAATGGCTCATCCTGAAAGGTCGACATCGGTTTAACTCAAAGAGGCTCATTCAAAAACCCCTCCCCCGACCCCTAACCTATCCATGCTCCGCCCATTAACACACTTCTGTCTGGCAACTGCTGCAACAATGAGCTTCACAGAATATTAAAAAAAGAAAACATCCATTCAGGCACATGAAAAACTGACACGATAGGCCCCAAAAGTTTGAGCACCTCCCGGAGAGATGCGGAATTACAGCTACATCCATACGGCTTTTTATCCTGATAGTTCCAGTGCAAAGTTTATTGGAAAAGAACAAAAACATCAATTAACTTCTGTGTTTAAGGTGGTAGTAACTTCAGGCTCCTGCAGATGGCGCCACATGAGGATGATGGGGCTATCAATACTGCGGGGTGTGAGTGATGGGATCCATAGATTGGGAAGAGGTGCTACAGTGCAGGGAATGTCTCGTTCCATGTGTGGTAAACGCTCCAGAGCAGATGTTAATGATTGGCTAAAAGGAGGGGCTGCATGTGGGCGTGGCCAAAGACCATAGTGTGAAGGAAGTAGCTGAATCTGCAGGTGTATGGAAGCGTACGGTCATACAGGTCTACCAGCAGTGGATAAAATCCCAGTCTACAGGGAATTCTCCTCGGAACTGTGCCAGGGAAGGCATCCACCAATACCAGCTGGGACTGGATTGGGCATGTACTGGACAAGTTTCTGGATGTAGCCACATCGGTCTTCAGACACTCTCACATCTAAGAGTTGGTCCAGATTTGGTGGATGCCTTCCCTGACTGTTTACTGATTTGTTCCAGGTAGTAGATTTCCAAGATGATTCAAATATGGGGATTCCGTGAGCCAGTCCAGATGTGTGAATTCTCCTCCTGAATGTTCATCATGCCAGTCAACCCAACATCCAACAATCCAAGTGAAAAAACAGGAGTTCAGAAAACAGGACTCCTAACAACCACCTGGAAGACCTGGCAAACCCACCAACACTGTCCCCAGAGGAGAACATCAAGCTCCACTCCAGCTTCAAACCCGAGAACATCCACAGGTGTTTCTGTCCATCCGTACTCCACTGTGCGAAGACATCTCAACGCTACAGAGGTCTGAAAGGAGGTGGAGCTGTTCACGAAACTCCTCACTGAGAAACGGAGAAGCAGAGCAATCGACTGACCACCCCGGAGTCGAGACCTCAACTCCCACAGAATGTGTTTGGGGTTATCTGGACGGTAAGAGCCCGAACTCTGGAGGGCGTGGCTCTTTAGGGACCTGAAAGAGAGTCTCCTGGAAGGACTGGAAGCCGTAATCAGGCCATTGGAGATTATATTTAGATCATATTTATCCGCTGAGGCCTCTGTGTGATTTCCTGAGGGTTTGTTTATTTGGAAGGCTGGAGGTCCAGTAAGGGAAGGTTGGTCTCAGCCTGATGGTAGCTGTAGCCGTCTAGACGTAGGTCCCTCTCAGTACGGTGTAAAGACTGTCCACCGTCATAACAGCTGTTAATAGAGAGAGCACGTCCGCACACGGACCCCGGAGAGGTCAGCTGGCAGGATCAGTCGACACCACGAGAAGGAGAACGTCATACAGCAGTTTGCACTGCCGTGTCCCACCATGGTCCATGAGTGCACAGCCACAGACGGTGGGAGGCTAAATCCGTCTGCAGAGCTTCCCCTTGTAATTCTCCTTGGCAGGATCAGCCTGCGAACGGAACCCTGTAATTTGACTCAACCAAAGCCTTATTTTCAGCTCGAACAATGACTAACAGGTGAGGAGGGCCAGCGAGCTCTGCTGAGGAGTTGTTCTGAAGGCTAACGTTACATCCACTGCTGCTTGGGGAGCTGGCACCAAGGGGAACCAACGTGCAAGAGCAGACGCGACGGGAATTCTGCAGTCACAGGACGCTGCTCAGAGGCAGTAGATGGTCAACTGTTATCGCAGTACTGACCTGTAAAAGTAGGTAGCATGCAGATAAGCCAACAGCCAATCAGCTCACTAGAAGTCCCCCGTGACTGAAACGTGCCTAGCAGTGTGTAACACCTCCACCAGCACCAACAACAACAACTGGGACTGGATTGGGCATGCACTGAACACGTTTCTGGATGTAGCCACAACAATGCTCAGACACTCTCACATCAAAGGATTGGTCAGTTGGTTCCAGATTTGGTGGATGCCTTCCCTGGCACAATTCCAAGGAGAATTCCCTGTAGACTGGGATTTTCCCACTGCTGGTAGACCAGTACGACCCAACGCTGCTTTCATACACCTGCAGATTCAGCTACTTCCTTCACACTACGGTCTTTGGCCACGCCCACATGCAGTCTCTCCTTTTAGCCAATCATTAACATCTGCTCTGGAGTCATTTTCCACACATGGAACGAGACACTCCCTGCACTGTAGCACCTCTTCCCGATCTGTGGATCCCGTCACTCACACCCGCAGGGATTTATAGACCTCATCATCCTCGTGCAGCGCCCTCTGCAGGAGCCTGAAGTTGCCACCACCTTAAACAAACATGCTGGCTTCTGCAGTTGCCTGGCGACAGTGTTATTGGAGCGTTTTTGGATTTGCATATAGGGACCTATGAAAACTTCAGCAAAAGGTCAAGTTCCGAAAAACTGGAATTACACGGAGTAATTTCAGCAGGACTCACCCGCTAAGCGGCATTCCGAGTGGTCCGGTGTGAAACGGCTGAGGGGTGGTGATCTTCTGGGCTGATATATGGAATGTTGATGATGGTAAAATAGTGGAAAATCAGAAATAAATGAATTTGTTTAAGGACTATTTTGCCATAAAACACCCTACATATACGTTTTAGGACATTCACTACCAGTCAAAAGTTTGGGCACACCCATCTAAATGGATGGTGTTGGTGGTCTTAAAGACTCTACAGTGGTACACTGAACAGCTCCACCTGCTGAGAGTCTGAACCAGTCCATATCCTGATACACCACATCTACTCCTGATGTACACAGTATGATCCTCCTCCATATCTCCACCTCTAATATATATTTAGTGGTGTAAAAACTTTGATCTTTTACTGCACAGTGTAAAAGCTCTAGCTCTCCTTTCAGGTTAGTGAATATTCATGATGGACCGACCAATAGAATCGCTCCAAACCTGCTTAGTAATAAACCTTGTTCTATCAGCTCCACTGCAGGGTAAGGAAGCTGCTCCATCCTCCTGTACAGCTCCACGCTGGAGGGTTTTAAGGGTGGACTGTATAATTCCATGAGGGCTAGTTTATAGTTTGGTGTCTTCACTTTCATTCTACAGTGAAGCTTTAAGATACACAGAACAGAAGGAGAACCTGCTATGAGGAGCCGTCCCTAAACTTTTGACTGGACTGAAGGTTACAAAACAACAGCAAGACAGTATTACTCTGTGTAGCAACTTTCAAAGCCAACTCCTCAGCTTCCAGCACCAATGGCGTGAACAATTCTGACCACCACTGACTCAGAAAGAACAGAGCACTTCACACCAAACCACTCAGGAATGACTCGGAATGACTCGACCATTTAATTACACAGTCATTTTGAAAGACCAATCCAATCTGGCTGTATCCTTGCCATAACGCAACCAAAAGGCTTTAGATCTGGCCTTCCGATTACCCACTGACACTTTAACTGGACTTGTCAAACAGCTGGGTGGTGAAGATGGCTTGTGTGGAAGCTCGGAAGTCTCTGCTAGCTGCCATTAGCGCCAACATTCCATAGCGAGCGTGACAAGGCTTGCACGATCGCTGTCCTTGCCGCCACAGTGTGGAGAGTGGAACAGAACACTGGTGATGGATAAAGGAGTGAAAGGATCAAAGAACAGTGTTGGTGTATGGACAGAGGAATGAACGGATGAAGGAACCATGTTGGTGTACAGATAAAGGAGTGAAGGGATGAAGAAACAATGTTGATGTATTGATGAAGGAATGAATGGAAAGAGGAAGAGTGTTGGTGTATGGATAGGGGGATGAACGAATGAAGGAACCATGTTGGTGTATGGATAGAGGACTGAACAGATGAAAAAACAGTGTTGGTGTACGAATACAGGAATAAACGGATAAAGGAATGATGTTGGTGTACAGGTAAAGGAATGAACGGATGAAGGAACAGTGTTGGTGTATGGATAGAGGAATGGAGGGATGAAAGAACAGTGTTGGTGTACTGATAAAGGAATCAAGGGATGAAGGAACAGTGTTGGTGTATGGATAAAGGAATGAATGAATGAAAGAATAATGTTGGTGATGGGTAAAAGAATGAATAGATGAAGCAATAGTGTTGGTGTATGGATAGGGGAATAAAGGGATGAGAGAACAGTGTTGGTGTATGGATAGAGGAATGAAGGGATGAAGGAGCAGTGTTGGTGTACGGATAGAGGAATGAAGGGATGAGAGAACAGTGTTGGTGTAGGGATAGAGGAATGAAGGGATAAAGGAGCAGTGTTGGTGTACGGATAGAGGAATGAAGGGATGAAGGAGCAGTGTTGGTGTACGGATAGAGGAATGAAGGGATGAAGGAGCAGTATTGGTGTACAGATAGAGGGATGAAGGAGCAGTGTTGGTGTATGGATAGAGGAATGAAGGGATGAAGGAGCAGTGTTGGTGTATGGATAGAGGAATGAAGGGATGAGAGAACAGTGTTGGTGTACGGATAGAGGAATGAAGGGATGAGAGAACAGTGTTGGTGTATGGATAAAGGAATGAAGGGATGAAGGAGCAGTATTGGTGTACGGATAGAGGAATGAAGGGATGAAGGAGCAGTGTTGGTGTATGGATAGAGGAATGAAGGGATGAAAGAACAGTGTTGGTGTACGGATAGAGGAATGAAGGGATGAGAGAACAGTGTTGGTGTACGGATAGAGGAATGAAGGGATGAGAGAACAGTGTTGGTGTACGGATAGAGGAATGAAGGGATGAAGGAGCAGTGTTGGTGTATGGATAGAGGAATGAAGGGATGAAGGAACAGTGTTGGTGTACGGATAGAGGAATGAAGGGATGAGAGAACAGTGTTGGTGTACAGATAGAGGAATGAAGGGATGAAGGAACAGTGTTGGTGTATGGATAGAGGAATGAAGGGATGAGAGAACAGTGTTGGTGTACGGATAGAGGAATGAAGGGATGAGAGAACAGTGTTGGTGTATGGATAGGGGAATGATAGGATGAAGGAACAGTGTTGGTGTACGGATAGAAGAATGAAGGGATGAAGGAGCAGTGTTGGTGTACGGATAGAGGAATGAAGGGATGAAGGAGCAGTGTTGCTGTACGGATAGAGGAATGAAGGGATGAAGGAACAGTGTTGGTGTATGGATAGAGGAATGAAGGGATGAAGGAGCAGTATTGGTGTATGGATAGAGGAACGAATGGATGAAGGAACAGTGTTGGTGTATGGATAGAGGAATGAAGGGATGAGAGAACAGTGTTGGTGTACGGATAGAGGAACGAATGCAGTGTTGGTCCTAGCCGCCACACAACAGCACCCATCCCAGGCTATCAGAGCGACAGTGTGGAGAGTGGAAGAGAGTCCGTCCCCTTCCTCGAAACCACCAGAGGCTCCCCACCAGGAGCAGGAACTCCGGACTCGCTCCAGAGGAAAACCACTGCGCGTGTTTTCCCTTGCTCGGATAAGGGAGGAACGTGTTCTCCTCCTCGGAGAGGCTTTCCCTCTCCCGTCTGCTTCTGGTCAGTCCTACTCCGCTTGTTTGGGTTTGCAGGTTCCAACTACACAAACAACCGTGTTCGGCCTTTCAGACCTCGAGAGCGCAGGCCTCTCCATTTCCAGGAGCCTGCAGCTCATTTGATCCCGCTCATACAAACACCGGTGTTGGTGCTCTGAGTGCTCAGCCAGAGGTCTGGGGCAAATTAACGTAGGTGTGCCCCAGTTTCTCCCTCTGCCCTGTAAGTACGGGTTATAATCTCTGATTTCATACGACAGGGGGATTACACAGAGGGGATTACAAGGCAGGACTCAACACTCCAGTTCAAGCCACACCCCTCTGAAGTCTCAGCATTACCTAGAGTTCCAATGTGGAGCTGGACTGTAGGAGAACATGACTGGGTTGGTCTGGCTGGACGTCCCCCACCAGTCAGATTAACATGCAGCAAGAGTGCCTTAACCCTTCCACGGTAGCCGTGCCCACTTCTCCCAGCCGGATCATGAGAGGCAGAACTGGATTTGGTCCGGTATTCCGCGAACGATCAGGTAAGATATAGATATGATCCAATCCAAACTATTTCCAGAACTGTGTGGGCGTGGCTAATGAGCAGCTTGATTGACAGCTCTCCCCACCATTCCTAGCCTGCCGTGTCCCACATACAGAAGCTTACGTGACGCGAACTGGAGCAAATAAGTCATGGAAATCAAATAACGTGCAGATGGAGGGAGAGACAAACAGACGAACAAACAGACGAGGAATGAAGCAGACGTGCGGACAGAGGAACAAACAAGTGGACAAATGAAAACTTCAATCAAAGGAAAGGACGAAGGAGCAGTGTTGGTGATGGATAAAGGAATGGACGGATGAAGGAGCAGGGTTGGTGATGGATAAAGGAATAGACGGATGAAGGAGCAGGGTTGGTGATGGATAAAGGAATAGACGGATGAAGGAACAGTGTTGGTGTATTGGTAAAGGAATGTATGGATGAAGGAACAGTGTTGGTGGTGATAAAGGAATGAAGGGATGAAGGAACAGTGTTGGTGATGGATAAAAGAATGAATGAATGAATGAAGGAATAATGTTGGTGATGGGTAAAGGAATGAAGGGATGAAGGAACAATGTTGGTGTATTGGTAAAGGAATGGACGGATGAAGGAACAGTGTTGGTGGTGATAAAGGAATGAATGGATGAAGGAACAGTGTTGGTGATGGATAAAGGAATGAATGGATGAAGGAACAGTGTTGGTGATGGATAAAGGAATAGACGGATGAAGGAACAGTGTTGGTGACGGATAAAGGAATGAAGGGATGAAGGAACAGTGTTGGTGACGGATAAAGGAATGAAGGGATGAAGGAACAATGTTAGTGTATGGATAAAGGAATGGACGGATGAAGGAGCAGTGTTGGTGGTGATAAAGGAATGAAGGGATGAAGAAACAGTGTTGGTGATGGATAAAGGAATGAAGGGATGAAGGACAGTGTTGGTGATGGATAAAGGAATGAAGGGATGAAGGAACAATGTTGGTGTATTGGTAAAGGAATGAATGGATGAAGGAACAGTGTTGGTGATGGATAAAGGAATGAACGGATGAAGGAACAGTGTTGGTGATGGATAAAGGAATGGACGGATGAAGAAACAGTGTTGGTGATGGATAAAGGAATGAACAGATGAAGGAACAGTGTTGGTGATGGATAAAGGAATGAACGGATGAAGGAACAGTGTTGGTGATGGGTAAAGGAATGAAGGGATGAAGGAACAGTGTTGGTGATGGGTAAAGGAATGGATGGATGAAGGAACAGTGTTGGTGATGGATAAAGGAATGAAGGGATGAAGGAACAGTGTTGGTGATGGGTAAAGGAATGAATGGATGAAGGAACAGTGTTGGTGATGGATAAAGGAATGAAGGGATGAAGGAACAGTGTTGGTGATGGATAAAGGAATGAAGGGATGAAGGAACAGTGTTGGTGATGGGTAAAGGAATGTATGGATGAAGGAATAGTGTTGGTGATGGATAAAGGAATGAAGGGATGAAGGACAGTGTTGGTGATGGATAAAGGAATGAAGGGATGAAGGAACAGTGTTGGTGATGGATAAAGGAATGAAGGGATGAAGGAACAGTGTTGGTGATGGATAAAGGAATGAATGGATGAAGGAACAGTGTTGGTGATGGATAAAGGAATAAATGGATGAAGGAACAGTGTTGGTGTACGGATTGAGGAATGAAGGGATGAAGGAGCAGTGTTGATGTATGGATAGAGGAATGAAGGGATGAAGGAACAGTGTTGGTGTATGGATAGAGGAATGAAGGGATGAAGGAGCAGTATTGGTGTACGGATAGAGGAATGAAGGGATGAAGGAACAGTGTTGGTGTACGGATAGAAGAATGAAGGGATGAAGGAGCAGTATTGGTGTACGGATAGAGGAATGAAGGGATGAAGGAGCAGTGTTGGTGTATGGATAGAGGAATGAAGGGATGAAAGAACAGTGTTGGTGTATGGATAGAGGAATGAAGGGATGAGAGAACAGTGTTGGTGTACGGATAGAGGAATGAAGGGATGAAGGAGCAGTGTTGGTGTATGGATAGAGGAATGAAGGGATGAAGGAACAGTGTTGGTGTACGGATAGAGGAATGAAGGGATAAGAGAACAGTTTTGGTGTACAGATAGAGGAATGAAGGGATGAAGGAACAGTGTTGGTGTACAGATAGAGGAATGAAGGGATAAGAGAACAGTGTTGGTGTACGGATAGAGGAATGAAGGGATGAGAGAACAGTGTTGGTGTACGGATAGAGGAATGAAGGGATGAAGGAGCAGTGTTGGTGTATGGATAGAGGAATGAAGGGATGAAGGAACAGTGTTGGTGTACGGATAGAGGAATGAAGGGATAAGAGAACAGTGTTGGTGTACAGATAGAGGAATGAAGGGATGAAGGAACAGTGTTGGTGTACAGATAGAGGAATGAAGGGATGAAGGAACAGTGTTGGTGTACGGATAGAGGAATGAAGGGATGAGAGAACAGTGTTGGTGTATGGATAGAGGAATGAAGGGATGAAGGAGCAGTGTTGGTGTATGGATAGAGGAATGAAGGGATGAGAGAACAGTGTTGGTGTATGGATAGAGGAATGAAGGGATGAGAGAACAGTGTTGGTCCTAGCCGCCACACAACAGCACCCATCCCAGGCTATCAGAGCGACAGGGTGGAGAGTGGAAGAGAGTCCGTCCCCTTCCTCGAAACCACCAGAGGCTCCCCACCAGGAGCAGGAACTCCGGACTCGCTCCAGAGGAAAACCACTGCGCGTGTTTTCCCTTGCTCGGATAAGGGAGGAACGTGTTCTCCTCCTCGGAGAGGCTTTCCCTCTCCCGTCTGCTTCTGGTCAGTCCTACTCCGCTTGTTTGGGTTTGCAGGTTCCAACTACACAAACAGCCGTGTTCGGCCTTTCAGACCTCGAGAGCGCAGGCCTCTCCATTTCCAGGAGCCTGCAGCTCATTTGATCCCGCTCATACAAACACCGGTGTTGGTGCTCTGAGTGCTCAGCCAGAGGTCTGGGGCAAATTAACGTAGGTGTGCCCCAGTTTCTCCCTCTGCACTGTAAATACGGGTTATAATCTCTGATTTCATATGACAGGGGGATTACACCGAGGGGATTACAAGGCAGGACTCAACACTCCAGTTCAAGCCACACCCCTCTGAAGTCTCAGCATTACCTAGAGTTCCAATGTGGAGCTGGACTGTAGGAGAACATGACTGGGTTGGTTTGGCTGGACGTCCCCCACCAGTCAGATTAACATGCAGCAAGAATGCCTTAATCCCTTCCACGGTAGCCGTGCCCGCTTCTCCCAGCCGGATCATGAGAGGCAGAACTGGATTTGGTCCGGTATTCCGCGAACGATCAGGTAAGATATAGATATGATCCAATCCAAACTATTTCCAGAACTGTGTGGGCGTGGCTAATGAGCAGCTTGATTGACAGCTCTCCCCACCATTCCTAGCCTGCCGTGTCCCACATACAGAAGCTTATGTGATGCGAACTGGAGCAAATAAGTCATGGAAATCAAATAACGTGCAGATGGAAGGACAGACAAACAGACGAGGAATGAAGCAGACATGCAGAGAGAGGAACAAACAAGTGGACAAATTAAAACTTCAATCAAAGGAACGGACGAAGAACAGTGTTGGTGATGGATAAAGGAATGGACGGATGAAGGAACAGTGTTGGTGGTGATAAAGGAATGAACGGATGAAGGAACAGTGTTGGCGATGGATAAAGGAATAAAGGGAGGAAGGAACAATGTTAGTGTATGGATAAAGGAATGAACGGATGAAGGAACAGTGTTGGTGATGGGTAAAGGAATGGACGGATGAAGGAACAGTGTTGGTGATGGATAAAGGAATGAAGGGATGAAGGAACAATGTTAGTGTATGGATAATGGAATGAAGGAACAATGTTAGTGATGGATAAAGAAATGAAGGGATGAAGAAATATGTTAGTGTATGGATAAAGAAATAAAGGGATGAAGGAACAATGTTAGTGTATGGATAAAGGAATGAACGGATGAAGGAACAGTGTTGGTGATGGATAAAGGAATGAACGGATGAAGGAACCGTGTTGGTGATGGATAAAGGAATGAAGGGATGAAGGAACAATGTTAGTGTATGGATAAAGGAATGAAGGGGTGAAGGACAGTGTTGGTGATGGGTAAAGGAATGAATGGATGAAGGAACAGTGTTGGTGATGGATAAAGGAATGAAGGGATGAAGGAACAGTGTTGGTGATGGATAAAGGAATGAAGGTATGAAGGACAGTGTTGGTGTACGGATAAAGGAATGAAGGTATGAAGGACAGTGTTGGTGTACGGATAAAGGAATGAAGGGATAAAGGAACAGTGTTGGTGATGGATAAAGGAATGAATGGATGAAGGACAGTGTTGGTGGTGATAAAGGAATGAAGGGATGAAGGAACAGTGTTGGTGATGGATAAAGGAATGAAGGGATGAAGGAACAGTGTTGGTGATGGATAAAGGAATGAATGGATGAAGGAACAGTGTTGCTGATGGATAAAGGAATGGACAGATGAAGATACAAAGTTGGTGGTGATGAAGGAATGAAGGGATGACAGGCAGCTGCAGACGGGAGGTCCAGCTTGCTAGCTGCTGGTGATTCTGATTAGCTTCAGCCTTTCCAAGTTTCGGAGACCCTGAAACTGTTCTGTGTGGGCGGGGCCAGAGACGTCAGCCTTGTGATTGGTCAGGGGGATGCTTGCGGAAGCGCTACCCAAGATTAGCACGGCCCAGTTCACGTAGAGAAGGAAGGAATACGGTGAAACAACCAATCAGTTCTACTGCTAGAAAACTGCTCATGAATTTGATGGAAGCCGAGCTGCAGATGAGCTGCTGAAACCTCTCCCGAAGCTCTGTGAAAGGGTGGGGGAACCGAAGCCCACCTCGACGCGCTGTAATTTGCCTGTGACGCACTCCCGCCGTCTTGGCATTAGCCCTCCGACAGATGTTGGTCCTGCGCGCTGCATCCTCATAGTGAGGGCCTTATGCCGGACGAGGTGGATCATATTTAACCCGGCGGGGGTGGAAACAAAAGCCCCCTCTGTCTGCTCCCGCCGTTCTCCCCCGGTAGCTGCTCGGGCCCAGGAAGACGGATAGCATCTGACAGGCTAACATGAGCGCGCGGCTCCCAACAAAAGGATTCCTTTTTCCACCTCCCCTCCATCCCTCGTTCCCTGAAAATTATAGCAAGGTAACTAATAATGCCTAATCCGAGAGAGGGAGCGTGAGCTCCTTCGCCTGCCAGCAGCGATCGCCCGGAGTGGTGTGGACAGAGGGAGATCGGGAGCAAACCTGCCTCGCTGACGGACTGCTAAATGAACGGATCATTAGAGTCCATCAGGGCCCGGGTACTGAAGGAGTCCCAATTATGTTACAGCTTAATGAACGAGAGGCTGAAAGCCCAGAGTGCTGACAGACGGAGAGCATCAAAGAGCCGGAGAACGAGAGAAAGTGAGAGAACGGGTTGGAGAATATAAGCAGCGTCAATCAGAGACAACAGAAAGGGAAGCGCTAAATGGGTGTACCTTGTGACCAGCACTGCTGCATCCATAGGAGGCGGGTCATCTCTACCTCCAGGGACGTGGTTGTTGCCAAGATAACGAGCCCCTCCGTACTCCTCATGCTGCCAGTGGCAGAAACTCTCCAGGGCCTTCTCCCCATGGTGGCCCACCTTCAGCTTCTCCTAAAGACGACATTGGACAAATGGACTGGGTGACATCGTACATTCTGGTGTAGTGTAAGATCAGACCCCCCAACGTCACAGGACACGACATGCTAACATGGCTAACACTAAATTCAAACCCATTTAAAATGACTTATAACCCATAATGCTAACAATGCTAAGAAAGCTAATGCTTCACTGTTGGCAGTGTGAACGTAGCTTTCGAAGTAGGGGTTGACTTTACCAGGGTGCAGCCCAGCACCCCCACCCCATGATGTCCTCCTTTTGGGGGTGGGATGTCCTCCTTTTGGGGTTTGAGTGCAAGTGGCCATCCTAGTCAAGACCCATGTGCACCACCTAGCATGATTCCCAATGCTAATAATGCTACTGTTGGACTATGCATTATTGGTGTTAGCAAACCTGTACAGTCAAACCTCAGAAGCTACCCCTAGTATGACTTAATTCCCATGATGCTAGCAATGCTAATGCTAATGCTAATAACATTACTGTTAGTACAAACACACGTTGAGATAAAACGCTACCGTGCAATAGAGAGAATGCCGGTATGTGTAAAAGCCCCGGTCTTTAGCGTAGCTACATGCTGATTTTAGAGCACTCTGACTTTCAGAGAGGAACGCAGCAATAAAGCCACAGCCAAAACCACACACGGACCAGGATAATGACTTCACAGGCCCAGAGGCCAGGAATAAACCGGACCAAAGCGCAGGCTGGGTGGCTCAGCCCTCAGAGAGATTTAGTACACTGAAGGGTCACGGAGGTCAAGCCTGTCAGGAGGGGGCGGAGGGGTCAGACTTACTGGGCGGGAGTGCAGGAGGACCAATTTGGTGACCCGAATGTTCAGCTGCACGCCCAGACTCTGGTGCTGAAACATATTATACACCTGCGAGAGAGAGAGAGAGAGAGAGAGAGAGAGAGAGAGAGAGAGAGAGAGAGAGAGAGAGAGAGAGAGAGAGAGAGAGAGAGAGAGAGAGAGAGAGAGACAGAGAGAGAGAGAGAGACAGAGAGAGAGAAAGAGAGAAAGAGAGAGAGGTACAGAGTAAGAGAGAGAGAGAGAGAGAAAGGTACAGAGTAAGAGAGAGAGAGAGAGAGAAAGGTACAGAGTAAGAGAGAGCGAGAGACAGAGTAAGAGAGAGAGACAGAGGCACAGAGTGAGAGAGAAAGATAGAGAGAGAAAGACAGAGGCAGAGAGAAAGAGAGAGAGAGAGAGGCAGAGAGAGAGAGAGAGAGAGAGAGAGAGAGAAAGAAAGAAAGAAAGAAAGAAAGCGAGAGAGAGAGAGTAAGAGAGAGAGAGAGGCAGAGAGAGAGAAAGAGACAGTAAGAGAGAGAGAGAGAGAGAGAGAGAAAGAGAGAGAGAGAGAGAGAGAGAGAGAGAGAGAAAGAAAGAAAGAAAGAAAGAAAGAAAGAAAGAAAGCGAGAGAGAGAGAGTAAGAGAGAGAGAGAGGCAGAGAGAGAGAAAGAGACAGTAAGAGAGAGAGAGAGAGAGAAAGAGAGAGAGAGAGACAGAGTAAGAGAGAGAGATAGAGAGAGAAAGACAGTGGCAGAGAGAAAGAGAGAGAGAGAGAGAGTAAGAAAGAGAGAGAGAGAGAGAGAGAGAGACAGAGTAAGAGAGAGAGAGACAGAGAGAGAAAGACAGAGGCACAGAGTAAGAGAGAGAGAGAGGCACAGAGTAAGAGAGAGAGAGAGAGAGAGAGAGAGAGAGAGAGAAAGACAGAGGCAGAGAGAAAGAGAGAGAGAGAGAGAGAGAGAGAGAGAAAGAGAGAGAGAGAGAGAGAAACAGAGTAAGAGAGAGAAAGAGAGGCACAGAGTAAGAGAGAGAGAGAGAAAGAGTAAGAAAGAGAGAGAGAGAGAGAGAGAGAGAGAGAGAGAGAGTTATATATGGCAGTACACACTCTCCTTATTCATGCTGGCAGCTGTACATTAATTTACTCAAAGAAACAAAACTTTATCACACACTCATCAGTTCCGCACATAGCTGCACCCAGAAGGAGTCAGCCAACAGGAATGAAACTCGGTGTGCGGGTTTGACACCATGAGACATGCCAATGATTCAAGTTTCATGCTTAGCCGCACGTGTGACGTAAGCAAGGCCGGCTCTTATCTCTGTACCTGACTGACCCAACACCACACACGTCCAGAAGGCCTGGTGTCCCTCCACCTCCACCCCTACCGCACCATCTGCAGGAACTGTGTGAGGATGTTCAAGCTGCATGGGATGGATTATCACAGGACTCCATTAGGAACCTCTACAGCTCCATACCGAGACGTCTGGCGTGTTGGGTTAGCAAAGACGGCGGCCCGACGCCATACTGAGAGACAGACTTCTGTATGTGTAGCTCAATAGCCCATCCTTCCTTCTGGGTGCAGCTATTCTGTAGACGAGTGTATGATGTGTGTGTGTAAACACGGAGAACAGAAGAGATGAACGCTGTAGCTGTATGTTCAGTCACACAGCGGCGGAGCGGGTGTTAAGCTGTGAGTTCCACATTACAGAAAAGCCCTTGTGCTCCATAGGTTGGATAAAAGAGTCACAGCTGGTTTGCTGACATTTATGAGGTAGTTAAAGCGGCATGGGGAGCGGACGGAGTGAGGAATCAACATCTGGAAGGGAGGACCTGAAGGAGCCGCTTCACATCAGCCTATTTACACCAGTACGAGGAATATTTTCCACAGCGGTGTCCTCGGTGCTCTCCAACAACGAGGTGGGAAAGAGCAGAGGGAGGATGAGGGAAGGTCTAAACTCAGACTAAATCACACCCTGCCTCACTGAGGCGAGACTTCTGAACAATGCCTGAGGAGCAGAAGACCACACGTCTGCATACAGCCAGCCATTACTGAGAGGGGAATGACTCACTGTGAGGCGGAAAAAGTCCCATTCAAGACATCCGCTCTGCTCTGGAAAGGATCCCCATGACTTACCCATCACCAAGGAACCTCTCATAGCTACTGTTGCCATGTTGGACAAGCCAAGACAAAAAACGAGTTTGGCTACTACTAGACTTTAACACATTATGAGCTCCACCTTGGGTGTCCAAGGTGGTAGTACCTTCAGGCTCCCGCAGATGGCGCTGCTGCACGAGGATGATGGGTCTATAAATCCCTGCAGGGTGTGAGTGACGGGATCCATAGATTGGGAAGAGGTGCTACAGTGCAGGGAATGTCTCGTTCCATGTGTGGTAAACGCTCCAGAGCAGATGTTAATGATTGGCTAAAAGGAGGGACTGCATGTGGGCGTGGCCAAAGACCATAGTGTGAAGGAAGTCGCTGGATCTGCAGGTGTGTGGAAGCGTACGGTCATACGGGTCTACCAGCAGTGGGAAAATCCCAGTCTACAGGGAATTCTCCTCGGAACTGTGCCAGGGAAGGCCTCCACCAAATCTGGCCCAACTGCCCAGTTCTTTGATGGAGGAGTGTCTGAACACTGATGTAGCTACATCCTGAAACTTGTCCAGTCCATGCCCAATCCAATCCCAGCTGCTTCTGGTGCTGGTACGTTTTAGTCACAGAGGACTCACTTTGCGTCTGGTGACCTTATGATAGCAGCAGATCCTCCAACCACTGCACCAGATCCTCCAACCACTCTACTAGGTGTACCTCCAGACCAATGTAGCAAGATTGACCTGAAGAGTGACCCGAAGTTGACCCCAAGTCCTCTGAAACTTTTCTAATTTGGTGGTACTAAGAAAGACCTGCAGCAGACCAGGTGGCTTTGGTGGACTCAACAGAGGGGGCTGCTGACGTCTCTCTACGGACCACCTCTACCACTTGCTGGCCACCTGCACAGGCTACGACCTGAATCTGCACTGATTCAATGCAGAAGCATAAACGACAGTTAAACCATCCGATACATGGTGCATCGTCCATGGGTGGAGCACGTAGCGTTTTCAGGGAGGGAGTATGAGTAAGCTGTAGCTCGTGTCTAAGCCAGAGTGCTTGTGTAGACGGTATAGCTCGGAGGATGTAGAGAGACAGTCTGGACGTTTGATTCAACACACGCAGCAGAATCCCAGCCAGCAGGCCTCAGACGTGAGGTAAAGAAACATCCCCATGGAAGAAGTCCTCACTCACGGGTCCTTATATCAGTCAGCTCTCCGTTCTGAGAGCGATGTGCCGGAAGGTGCCAGAAGTGCTGAACTGCATTTTCCAGGCACATGCGGCCTGGACACACAGTATACATCCTGTAATGCTAAAGCTAATTAAGCTAACTCCCACAGTACGTCTTTCAAAATAAGAGCCCCGCCATACTGGGGGGTCCCTAACAGCGTCTGGCAACAGACCCTGCAGCTCCAGCAGAGGAACCCTGTGACATCATCTGTGGCCTCTCACAAGTGGTGGAGGCCGAGTTCATGTAAAAGCCCCGTGGTCCTATTATTGTACCTTATCGTCATGGAGACATCATTTAATGCGGTTGGGAAGGGAGATAAAGGTGAGCAGGATCAATAACTGATGATAAATTTAGACTGATATGATCAATATTTATTGAGCTACACATACAGAAGTCTGTCTCTCGGTATGGCGTTGGGCCGCCGTGTTCGCTAACCCAACACGCCAGACGTCTCGGTATGGAGCTGTAGAGGTTCCTAATGGTGTCCTGTGATAATCCATCCCATGCAGCTTGAACATCCTTACACAGTTCCTGCAGATGGTGCGGTAGGGGTGGAGGTGGAGGGACACCAGGCCTTCTGGACGTGTGGCGACAAACCGTTCATCTTGGTGCTGACCACGGTGCCTCCACACACGGATGTCTCACGATGTCTCAAACTTCCCCACCAAGTCTCCTCCCTGTTGTTTGATTACTTACCAAAAAGAATGGATGTCTAAAGAAGCACTGAGCCATTATGTCAGAGAGTATTAGTGTGTGTGTGAGTGAGTGAGGGAGAGAGAGAGACAGAGAGAGAGAGAAAGAGAGGGAGAGAGAGAGAAAGAAAGAAAGAAAGAAAGAAAGAAAGAAAGAAAGAAAGAGAGAGCGTGAGAAAGAGAGAGAAAGCGTGACAGAGAGAGCGCGAGAGAGAGAGCGAGAGCGCACGAGAGAGACAGACAGAGAGAGAGAGAAAGATAGAAAGAGAAACCGTGACAGAGAGAGCGCGAGAGAGAAAGAAAACGTGGGAGAGAGCGTGCGAGAGAGAGAGAGCGAGAGCGAGAGAGAGAGAGAGAGAGAAAGAAAGAGAGAGAGTGAGAGAGAGAGAAAGCGTGACAGAGAGAACGCGAGAGAGAGAGAGTGAGAGTGCACGAGAGAGAAAGACAGAGGCAGAGAGAGAGAGAAAGACAGAGAGCGTGCGAGAGAGAAAGAAAGAGCGCGAGAGAGCGTGCGAGAGAGAGAGAGCGAGAGCGAGAGAGAGAGAGAGAGAGAGAGAGCTCTGATGAAGTGGTCCAAGTGCTTGCCAAGAGTGTGATAGACTTGTGATCCTGACCTTCAGGAACTCACTCCCTCTCTCCCTCTCTCCATCATCACACAGCTTTCAGAAGGTGCCAAATCTGGCAAAGCTGCAGCTGGGCTTCCATGGGAAATCAGGACCCAAGACCACCGCACAAGCACTGAAGCAGAGGCCCACTCACTGCGGTACAGCGCATCCCATAATGACTATTAGTTCTGGATTACAAGCAGCGTTCCAAGTCATCCCAAAGGTGCTCAGAGGAAGCTTATCACTCCCACTCATCTCAGCAGAGCCTCGTCACATTAGCTCAAAGGTGCTCAATACAAACCATCACTCCTCCATCAAACTCCTCCTAAAGCTGATCAACAGAGCTCCATCACTCCTACTCATCCCCAAGGTGTTCCACAGAGCTCCATCACTCCTACTCCTCCTAAAGCTGATCAACAGAGCTCCATCACTCCTACTCCTCCTAAAGCTGATCAACAGAGCTCCATCACTCCTACTCATCCTAAAGCTGATCAACAGAGCTTCATCACGCCAACTCATCCCCAAGGTGTTCAACAGAGCTCCAACACTACAACTCCTCCCCAAGGTGTTCCACAGAGCCTCATCACTCCAACTCATCCCCAAGGTGTTCCACAGAGCTTCATCACTCCAACTCCTCCTAAAGCTAATCAACAGAGCTCCATCACTCCAACTCCTCCTAAAGCTAATCAACAGAGCTCCATCACTCCAAACTCATCCCCAAGGTGTTCCACAGAGCTTCATCGCTCCAACTCCTCCTAAAGCTGATCAACAGAGCTCCATCACTCCAACTCATCCTAAAGCTGTTCAACGGAGCTCCATCACTCCTACTCATCCCCAAGGTGTTCCACAGAGCTCCATCACTCCAACTCCTCCTAAAGCTGATCAACAGAGCTCCATCACTCCAACTCCTCCTAAAGCTGATCAACAGAGCTTCATCACTCCAAACTCATCCCCAAGGTGTTCCACAGAGCTTCATCGCTCCAACTCCTCCTAAAGCTGATCAACAGAGCTCCATCACTCCAACTCCTCCTAAAGCTGATCAACGGAGCTCCATCACTCCTACTCATCCCCAAGGTGTTCCACAGAGCTTCATTACTCCAACTCATCCCCAAGGTGTTCCACAGAGCTTCATCACTCCAAACTCATCCCCAAGGTGTTCCACAGATCTCCATCACTCCAACTCCTCCTAAAGCTGATCAACAGAGCTCCATCACTCCAACTCCTCCTAAAGCTGATCAACGGAGCTCCATCACTCCTACTCATCCCCAAGGTGTTCCACAGAGCTTCATTACTCCAACTCATCCCCAAGGTGTTCCACAGAGCTTCATCACTCCAAACTCATCCCCAAGGTGTTCCACAGAGCTCCATCACTCCAACTCCTCCTAAAGCTGATCAACAGAGCTCCATCACTCCAACTCCTCCTAAAGCTGATCAACAGAGCTCCATCACTCCAACTCATCCCCAAGGTGTTCAACAGAGCTTCATCACTCCAACTCATCCCCAAGGTGTTCCACAGAGCTCCATCACTCCAACTCATCCCCAAGGTGTTCCACAGAGCTTCATCACTCCAACTCCTCCTAAAACTGTTCAACAGAGCTTCATCACTCCAACTCCTACTAAAGCTGATCAACAGAGCTCCATCACTCCAACTCATCCCCAAGGTGTTCAACAGAGCTTTATCACTCCAATTCATCCCCAAGGTGTTCCACAGAGCTCCATCACTCCAACTCATCCCCAAGGTGTTCCACAGAGCTTCATCACTCCAACTCCTCATAAAACTGTTCAACAGAGCTTCATCACTCCAATTCATCCCCAAGGTGTTCCACAGAGCTCCATCACTCCAACTCATCCCCAAGGTGTTCCACAGAGCTTCATCACTCCAACTCCTCCTAAAGCTGATCAACAGAGCTCCATCACTCCAACTCCTCCTAAAGCTGATCAACAGAGCTCCATCACTCCAACTCCTCCTAAAGCTGATCAACAGAGCTCCATCACTCCAACTCCTCCTAAAGCTGATCAACAGAGCTCCATCACTCCAACTCCTACTAAAGCTGATCAACAGAGCTCCATCACTCCAACTCATCCTAAAGCTGATCAACAGAGCTCCATCACTCCAACTCATCCCCAAGGTGTTCAACAGAGCTTCATCACTCCAACTCATCCCCAAGGTGTTCCACAGAGCTTCATCACTCCAACTCATCCCCAAGGTGTTCCACAGAGCTTCATCACTCCTCCTAAAGCTGATCAACAGAGCTCCCCACTCCAACTCCTCCTAAAGCTGATCAACAGAGCTCCATCACTCCAACTCCTCCTAAGCTGATCAACAGATCACTCCCAACTCCTCCTAAAGCTTCATCACTCCAACTCATCCCCAAGGTGTTCCACAGAGCTTCATCATTGCCACTCATCCCAGAGATGTTCCACAGAGCTTCATCACTCCAACTCATCCCCAAGGTGTTCCACAGAGCTTCATCACTCCAACTCATCCCAGAGATGTTCCACAGAGCTTCATCCTCAGAAAGATGTTCCACAGAGAGCTCCACATTCATCCCCAAGGTGTTCCACAGAGCTCCATCACTCCAACTCATCCCCAAGGTGTTCCACAGAGCTCCATCACTCCAACTCATCCCCAAGGTGTTCCACAGAGCTTCATCACTCCAACTCATCCCCAAGGTGTTCCACAGAGCTTCATCACTCCAACTCATCCCCAAGGTGTCCAACAGAACTAGATCACTCCAACTCATCCCCAAGGTGTTCCACAGAGCTTCATCATTGCCACTCATCCCAGAGATGTTTAATAAAGATTCCCCACTCATCCCCAAGGTGTTCAACAGAGCTTCATCACTCCAACTCATCCCCAAGGTGTTCAACAGAACTAGATCACTCCAACTCATCCCCAAGGTGTTGCACAGAACTAGATCACTCCAACTCATCCCCAAGGTGTTCCACAGAGCTTCATCACTCCAACTCATCCCCAAGGTGTTCCACAGAGCTCCATCACTCCAACTCATCCCCAAGGTGTTCCACAGAGCTCCATCACTCCAACTCATCCCCAAGGTGTTCCACAGAACTACATCACTCCAACTCCTCCTAAAACTGTTCAACAGAGCTCCATCACTCCAACTCATCCCCAAGGTGTTCCACAGAGCTTTATCGCTCCAACTCATCCCCAAGGTGTTCCACAGAGCTCCATCACTTCAACTCACCCCCCAGGTGTTCCACAGAGCTCCATCACTCCAACTCATCCCCAAGGTGTTCCACAGAGCTTCATCACTCCAACTCATCCCCAAGGTGTTCCACAGAGCTTCACCACTTCTACTCATCCCCAAGGTGTTCAACAGAACTAGATCACTCCTACTCATCCCCAAGGTGTTGAACACAGCTTCACCACTTCTACTCATCCCCAAGGTGTTCAACAGAACTAGATCACTCCAACTCATCCCCAAGGTGTTCAACAGAACTAGATCACTCCTACTCATCCCCAAGGTGTTCTCCACAGAGCTTCACCACTCCAACTCATCCCCAAGGTGTTCCACAGAGCTTCACCACTCCAACTCATCCCCAAGGTGTTCCACAGAGCTTCATCACTCCAACTCATCCCCAAGGTGTTCAACAGAACTAGATCACTCCAACTCATCCCCAAGGTGTTCTACAGAGCTTATTCATTGCCACTTATTCTAGAGATGTTCAACAAAGATTCCTCACTCATCCCCAAGGTGTTCAGCAGAGCTTCATCACTCCAACTCATCCCCAAGGTGTTCAGCAGAGCTGCTTTACTCCAACTCATCCTGGAAGTGTTTCATGGCGCCCCATAACCCCAAAGAACATACTTCCTCTGTCTAATGGTGGAGCTTTATAGAGATTACATGGATGCATTAATTGACATCTGGGCACCTCTGGACATAGTGTAAGTGTGTGAGACCCACCATGTTCATGACGGTCAGCAGGAAGCGTTGAGCAGCATCGGCACCGTGGTACTGCACCATGTCCGAATCAGCCACCACTACAGTCTCCACGGTATACTCTCCACTCAGACGGATGGCATTTCTCCTGCCGCGAGCTTCCTCCGAGCCTTTGGACCGCCGCTCCTTCCGCTTCCCTAAACACAAACAGACATGCTCAGGAACAGGGTCATGGGTTTCAGCCTCCACAGTGGTGCGTAAACATTCAGTGCAGCTTCAGGTGCGTATCTGATGCATGCCGTTCGCGTGTTATGCATGATTCTGGCATTCGCATGTGCATGGGTTCAAGTGAAGACCATGCAAACACTGGGTGGAGATGTTATGGCAGGACGTGCATGTGGAACAATGGCTTTCGGTGGAGCGTTACACGGTCATGCTGTAAACAAAGAAAGGGATCTCGCTGGGGGAAAACCGGGATGAAAACAAGTGTAGCGTGAGGAGGAGGACACGTTTCCCAGGATACACACATCGAAGGAGGTTTGGAGTTGGTATCTGCAGGAGAAGAACGCCAGACCAAAAAACGCGAGCGGAAAAACGACACTAGTAAAACTTGGGAAGACGACGAACTACATGCAGCGCACTCCCGACACGAGTGCCTGCTGACTGTGCAGCTCTGACTGTAAACGTGGGCAGCGCTGGAAGGTCTGTAAGCCTGCCTAAACAGGACAGACCGATTTGGCGGCAGCTGCAGCTGTCTAGTTTCTAGGTTTTCAAACAATTCTGGGATACTATCCACTTGTCAAGTCCTTTTCCCAAAAGTCTTTTCCAGCTCCGGATGATCTTTCCAGTTCCCGAAATCAAGCGACAATAACGGAACCTGTGAACCCTTTCGTGATCGCTTCCTCCGCTTGGTACGTTAAAGATAAAGGGTCTAAACTCTTTGAGCTCCAGACCGCTCGTCAAGTCGTCCGGGCCCAAACCTGTACTGTGCTTCCAGCATGCTGCCGGGCCACGTTCCTTGTTGTCTGAACGGATCTGACTCCAAAGAATTACTCAGAGGAAATGACTGCAGCTGATCAATCCATTACAGTTCGTAAACGAATGAGGAGAACGAAGTTCGGTGCCAGTGGCCTCCAACGTTAGGTAGCTAACTCAGCTAACATTAGCACCCACTGCCAAAAGCCAGGCTTGGACACGGACAACCCCCTCCTCCTTCCTCATCTTCCCTCTTACCCCTCCTTAAGCTCCTCCTCCTCACCTTCACCTACTGTATATAAGGTTTCCCAAAAGCACCTGGATGGGACTGACGGTCTAGGCCTGGTGCCCCCCTGGTGGCCCCACATGAGTAAGACGGTGGACTAGACTAGACTGCTGAACGATCGAGCTGCCCCCGTACACAACTCTGGACGTGCAACGCTGGAGCTCCAATCCCTTGACTCCGGAATGTTCCTATATACCCGTATTTCCACACGCCAGTATTTACGCTTATACTCAGCTGTTCAATAGCATAGCTTCATGGGCCTCACCCTTAAATAGGGCTAAACAGGAAGTCCTATGACATCACATCCAGTGGAAAAATCGGCTGTAAAGCCCAAACAAACAACTGGTCGCTGATTGCAGTCGGCAAGAAATGACACACATGGCTCTATTGACTGCCACAGCAGTTGGCACCCTCACCCGCTGGTGTTCCACACTACATACATATACCAGCCTCTTGGTAAGATCTGGTACTGGTGATGGGAGATTTGGACCACTGCGCAACGCCTTCTCCAGCACATCCCAAAGAGTCTCAATGGGGTACAGGTCTGGACTCTGTGGTGGCCAGTCCATATGTGAGAATGACGTCTCATGCTCCCTGAATGAGCTGACCTCATTCTTTGGGCACCGCCTCTCTTCTTACACTGACCTGTTCATCACTCTGGAACAGGGTGAATCTGGACTCATCAGACCACATGACCTTCTTCCATCGCTCCAGAGTCCAGTCTTTACGCTCCCTAGCAGACTGAAGCCGTGTTAGCCGGTTAGCCTCACAGATGAGTGGTCTTCTCAAGGCTACACAGCTGTTTAGTCCCGATCCCTGAGTTCCCTTCGCACTGTGCATGTGGAGATGCTCTTACTCTCGCTGTTAAACATCTCCCTGAGTTCTCCTGCTGTTCCTCCACCATCTATTTCACCCAACGTTTAAGAGTAGCCCATCACCACCACTCAGGATTTTATTCCGACCACATTCCCTCCTGGAGGATGAGGTTTCCTCACCATCCCTCCACTTTTCAATAACGCTAGGACAGTTCTTAACCCAATTTCAGTAGTTTTAGCATCTCCTTAGATGTGTCCTCTGCTTGATGCCATTAATTTGACCTTCTGAAACAGAGGAACATCTTTTCCACGACCACAGGAAGCACCTTTCCACATGGTTGTTTAACAAAAGAGAAGATTCTCACTGCATCAGTCAGGGTTAAATAACTTGTTGCCAGCTGAAACAATCACCCATGCAGGAAGTACCCAACGGGAACCGGAACGTGGTCTGAATTCCAACCTACGACTGAGAATTCACTCCTATAAAACGACCAAGCTCACGCTCCTATGGCCTATACAGGACGGAGGCACCCAGACAGGCACTCCACATCACAGCCCAGATGATGGGCAGATAGCTGGATGCCCCACAGCAGCATCTCAGATGTGACGCAGGGGGAGAGCAGAACTTCTAATGCCTGCTGACAGCAGGAGGTTTGGCTGGGAGGTACTAGTCACTGGCTCCCATAAACAAAGGGCCAAACGTTGGCCTGCTTTTCCCCGGCGGCCTGTTTTTAAGCAGTACCAGCCCGCTCCGAGAAGCTCCCACGTGTTCTGTGCAGAACCATATGCCCAATTAGACCTCACCATAGCAAATGTAATAGCCATGCTGCAGCCAGAGCTAGGAGAATGAAGTCAAAGCATTGGGAGGGGGGGGTCTAAAGTCTTCCAGAAAGACTAGAGGGTCTGGTTTGAATTCAGAGTGGTCGTATATATGATCATCGCGTTCTATTTTATTTCTATTCAACTCTAACAGATTTGGTTATCATTGGTGGACATATACATACGTATCGGCGCTGCCCAAAGAAAAGCAAGTATGTCCAAAATGGCAACTTTACAGGAGAGGCCAAAAACCTCATTTAACTCTAATGTAAGTCAATGGAACCAGACCCAGACGTCTTAATCTCACGGGTTTTTTGGAGCTAATTATTTTCTGTTGGGTCCATTCTTCATGAGATTCTCGACAGCAGAGTTCAGGTAAAACAGCGACTACCTACGGTTTTCCAAATATGAATGCATAAAAGTAAAAATGGACAAAAGTGGAGATACAGGTTTTGAGTTCCCTCTGTGATGTTCTGGGGGTTCACGGTCAAAAATCGATATCGCACCACAATACTTGGTTGCCACAAACTGAGCTCGCTGGTCACACAGAGCGTTTCCACTGCCTTATTGCTTGCCTCGGTCATCTTACCCGAAGTAAGACATAAACAATCACAAGTCGCCGGAGCCCATTCCAAGATGACAGGGGTTTTTTTTATATCTCAAAAAATCACAGAGGCTGCAGATATGTATTTGTAACTAGCATGAGGAACATTCAGGAGCATTCCCATATCAGGGCTGGCCCACCAACTCCCCAGCAAAATCCCCATACATGGAAATCTATGGGACTACCTGGAACAACCAGTAAACCACCAGGGAGCGCATCCACCAAATCCGGCCCCCACTGCCCAATGCTTTGATGTAGGAGTGTCTAAACATTGATGTGGCCTATATCCAGACCCTCATCCAGCCCATGCCAAATCCAATCCCAACTGTTGTTGATGCTCATGGAGGCATTACAGGCTATCAGGTATGTTTCAGTCACAGGGGTCTCGTTGTTTTGTCTGGTGGGCTACAACTGGGCTAAAACAAGCTCCATGCCACCATGCTCCAAGGCTGGCCTCCAGGGGTACAGCATTGGACAGTGAAGTGATGAAGCTCGACCCAGTACCTTCGACTCAAGTTGGAGTGTCCAGAACAGGTGCACCTGACCTCGCTAATGCTCTTGTGAATGCAGAATGCAATCAAATCCTGGCGGCAATGTCCCAATATCTACAGTTAAGCTCTCCCAGAAGAGTAGAGGCCGTTACTGCAGCTAGGTCTCAATGAACGCCCACCGTTTAGGAAGAGCCGGTGTCCATCGAAGGCCCTACCAACCCCAGCAAGCCAAGTCTTTGACAAGTCAGCGCCATCTGCAGGCGGACTGCGGTTTGTTCCTCAGCATGCATAAACACTGGACCACGACGTTGAGCGACCGAGTTCCTTTCCTAACGCATGTCGGGACAGACGTCACGTAGCCACGGACCTGGAACCTCGCAGGCATCACAGGATCCTCACTGCCGGGCGAAGACCAGCTCCTTTGTGGCACTGAATTGGAATAATCAGCTGGAGAGATCTATGGAGCCACTCGAAGTAATAAAACTAGCTGCAGTGACAGTGACATGACAAGATAATGGTGACGGGATCATCCCCCCCCGGGCTGCTGTAAGAGTAATCTGTCACAGACTGACACAAGCGGTCATGTTGTAACAGCCCGTGCCTCATTTAAACCCTCTTAGCAGATCTGAAGGGTGACAGCGTTAACCTGTGATGAAATGACGAACATCCACCGTGTCAGTCTCCGGGAGCAGGAGCAAAGACTCCTGTAAAGTTCCTCTACAGATGTGCACTGTGGCGAAGGGCAACATCTGGGAGGAATCTGATACAGTCGGATATACTTCTAAACACACTCATCCTCAAAAGGACAGCCGCACAAATAGCTAAACCCAGAAGGAATCAACCGACATGATGTCAATTCCACACCTGGTGGTGGATGTGACGTAAGCAAGGACGGGCCTTATCTCTGTACCTGACTGACCCAACAGCCACGATGGCAGACATCCAGCGAGCAGTGGTGTCCTCCATGAGACGGCTGCACCACGCAGGACTACATGCACACAGACCGTTACCACGACTGTCCTTAACACCACGTCACCGTCACCAAACACTGCAGTGGTGTCGTACCAGACTGTCATGGAGTGACTCAGAATGGCAGCGGGTTCATCTCAGTGACGAGTCCCCCGCTTTAGTCTTGGTGGAGACCGCCCAACGAATCCGTGTGTGGAGAGCACCCGTGGTTCAGCACCGTAGAGATGAACGGTTTTGTGTCGTCCCACACGTCCAGAAGACCTGGTGTCCCTCCACCTCACACCCCTACCGCACCATCTGCAGGAACGTGTGAGGAGGATGTTCAAGCTGCAATGGGATGGATTATCCACAGGACTCCATCAGGAACCTCTACAGCTCCATACCGAGACGTCTGGCGTGTTGGGTTAGCTGAACACGGCGGCCGAACGCCATACTGAGGAGAGACAGACTTCTGTATGTGTAGCTCAATAAATATTGATCATATCAGTCTAAATTCATCATCAGTTATTGATCCTGGTCACCTTTATCTTCCTTCCCAACAGCACCGCACTCCCACACCTCCTTCTGGGTGCAGCTGTTCTTTTGATGAGTGTATACGTAGCATACTAAGCACATAGTTAGCTGCTCAGTTATCCTACGTATGAATGAATTATGAATGTAAAGTTGTATAGGGCAGCTGGTTGCCTGGGTCAGACCCAGTTTGGAATGGGCTACTGTTGGTTTCCTTCCTATTCCAACCTTCGGGATGCAGACCGGGACTAATTTGTCAGCCGCTGGAGAACAGAATGGCTCTGTAGGTTGCCCGAATGGAGAACGTCTGCTTGCTTATACAGGTGTGTGTGTGGACGTGGGCACGTATGTGTGGTTACAATGCTAGCAGTAAAATCTGCACTGCAAGCCCTTTCCTATAATTGCACCTTCTGGAAACATCCCATGAATCAAACCCTTAAACGCGAACATTCCTTACAGCGGATCTGAGGAGCAAGTCAGCCAAACCAGTCACCGGGCTTCCAGTCACAGACGACCATAAAACAGGAAGGTGCCACTCAAACAAGAACCATCACGAGCGATCGCATTCTTGCATGTCAAAGATGCGTGCAAGTAGTCCACTAGCGTCCCATCAGCACGTTCCTCTCTTCTCCAGCAAACCCCGCCCTTTTTTAAGCATTAGCTTGACATGCTAAACATCCGGGACGATGCCTGCATGCTACAACTAGGGATCTCACATGACCGACATGCATTCCAAACGTCCAAACACATGTTCCAATTGATACACATCATTTGGTGCACACTCACGGTCCAGTTTATCAGCTCCACTGACCATACAGGACACTCTGTAGGTGTACAGGTCCAGACTGTAGTCCATCTGTTTCTCTGTGTACTGTATTACCCTGCTCTTCAATGGTCAGGACCCCCACAGGACCACCACAGAGCAGGTAGGATGTGGGTGGTGGATCATTCTCAGCACTGCAGTGACACTGACGTGGTGGTGGTGTGTTAGTGTGAGATAGTGGTGCTCGGTAGGAGTGGACAGACACAGCCAGGTCTGCGGAGTGTTGAGACACTGTGTCCACTCACTGTCCACTCGTTAGACACGCCTACCTTGCTGGTCCACCTGTAGGACAATGCGACACGATTCAAGAGACGATAGCTCATCTGCTGCTGCACAGTGCAGTGCTGGTCATCCTCTAGTCTTTCATTAGTGGACACAGGACACTGCCCTCAGGACACTGCACCACAGGACACTGCACCACAGGACACTGCACCACAGGACGCTGCCCACAGGACGCTGCCCACAGGATGCTGCCCACAGGACGCTGCCCACAGGACGCTGCCCACAGGACGCTGTTGACTGGATCATTTTGGGTGGTGGTTGAGTCCCACTCCAGCATTGATACTGACTTTGTGGTGGTGGTTTGTGGTGGTGTGCGTGTTGGGCTGGTACAAGTGGCTCAAGTGACAAGTCGTATTAGCATTAGCATTAGCACGACAGCATAGTCCTTTCTAATGAATCAGACGGATGTAACTCCGTTAGAGTACTGCTACTGGCCGCAGGAAGCTAGCGTGTTCCCAAAAACGATTTCAGATGTTCCAGCAAGGTTACCATGAAGCTGATCTACCACAGCGTCAGTTAGAAAAGCAGCAGCACAGTGGCACGGTTGGCATCGCCGTCGCCTCACGGCAAGAAGAGCCTGGGTTTGATCCCCAGCTGGGATGTCCGGGATCTTTTCTGTAGGAGTTCTCCCTGTGTCCGAGTGGGTCTCCTTCAGGTGCTCTGCTTTCTCCCACTGTTCCTGGACCTGTGGGCTGATAAACTAGAGATGCTAAATCCTATATCTCCCCTAATGGACTGATGGCCCGTCCAGGGTGTTTCCTGCCTTCTGCTCAGTGGGATAGGCTCCAGCACGGCCCAGAAGGATACTCAACTTTGAAGAATGATGGTTGTGTCAGTAGATCAAGAACTTCAGCTGACTCCTGACTTCCAACTGACAATGAGACGACCACAAACTGCACTGGCCTCTCTAGTGTCAAGAGGGATCCTCCCTTTGTCAGTGCAAGGCACTTGATTCCCAGGCTTCAATGACATCCGCAAAAGGGCGGTGCCCGAATACAGCCATGAAACGAAGACATCAGCTGCTAGAGCGGGCAGGAGGACGACACCAGCCATAAGAGGCGTGAAATTGGCATCCAAGTCCTGGCTCCCAGGCCCCGCTTCCTGTTCTGCAGCAAGGCCAACGCATTGTCCGACGGTGGCTTTTATGGCATGTACATCCTTAAAAGGGGCGGCCAGGAAAGTCTGTCCTGCTACCAGCCTCATTCTTCCTCTTGGCGTAGCAACAGTAAGCGAGGCAGGCATGGCCGAGGCTGGCGTGTGGCACCTGGCACAATCTCAGCTCATATGACCAGGCAAAACCGATCAGGTCAGCTCTCAGAGTAGTCCCTCGAGCTCAGTGACCCGCGGGTGAAGGGCCAGGACTCCTCTGTGTTAACAAGGGTGGAAGGGGGTTGTGGCTGGGTACAGTCCATACCGCAAACCCATTCCAACTTCCGGATCGTACGCCTGAGCGCATTTGCCGAGCCGAAGAAATCGGTGGGTGGAAGAAAAAAATTGTCTGAGAGGCCTGAAGAGTGCGAGTGAGAGCGGGTGAGGACGGGGAGGAATGGGCGGTGATGAATTGGAAGTTGTTTGGGATTTTTGTGAGGGTGAGCCGGGGAGAAAAGTTCCAACATTTCTGAGATTCCGCCTGGTTCGGAGGCTGACCGCAGCTCATAGCCATTCCGATCACAAACTCTGGCAGAGACTGAGCCTGCAGCTCCATCACAAGCGCTCTCCTTATAACCCACAGCAGTAACCAGGGGAACAGATTTCTCTGTGCATAACGGGTTCTCCAGAGCGATCGCATGGAACAAGCACTTCCGGTTCCCTGAAGAACCTTTCAGTGGATGCTAGAACCTCCACTTGATGAAAAGGTTTAACACTTACTGGCTTTTCTGGCAACCAATGAACCCAAGGACCCTTCAGGAACCCTAATTATTTAGGATGCATGGAAAGCAGTAGGGAGAACCAAACCACTCCTCACTCCCTAACGACCTTTCAGTGGTTGGTTCCTTGTGCCAGGAAAGGCATCCACCAAATCTGGCGCAACTGATCCATCCTTTGATGTAGGGGTATCTGACCACTGATGTGGCCTACATCTAGAAACCTGTCCAGTCCAGGCCAATCCCAGTCACAGCTGATGTTGGTGCTGGTGAAGGTGTTAGACACTAGTCTAGTTTGTCTGGTATCGAGTATCAAGAGGTCGGCTGGGAAAACTCGGAACTCAGTTTGATTGATTGATTGATTGATTGACTGAAACATTATCCGA
>JAMWET010007062.1:27500-47098 GCA_024036415.1 Prochilodus magdalenae | reverse complement strand
GGTCCGGTTTTAGCGCTGTGTGTCTAACCGGAGGAGTTCTGAGGAGAATGAGATTAAATCTGTCCCGCGGATTAGCGCCTAGTCCGGAGTGCTAATCCCACACGTCTCCAAACACAATCTGAAACAGCCCCACAGTCTCGGAGTACGAGGCCGGACCTCCGTCCCGCGCAGAGTCGGGCTTTTACCGGGAAATGAAGATACACGTTTCTGTTTTACCTTCAGACACAGCAGCACGCGCCGGTCGTTTCCTGCCGTCAATGCTTTGTGCAGGAGCAGCAGCGTCGCTGAGCGCCCCCTGCTGGAGCACAGGAGACTCGACACGGCCACACTGCTGGAGACGGGATTTCACCTTTACTGAGTCGGAATTTATGGAAGCCAATTTCCAGAACTTAAAGAAGAAAAAGATAATACGACATAATTATGATAATAATTATTAATAATGAGATAGTAAGTCACAATTATGAGATAGTAATTGATAATAATGAAATAGTAATTGATAATTGAGATAGTAATTGAGATAGTAATTGATAGGTTGAATGTAATTTGAGACTCATGAGAATTAATTGATAAATTTTAATGAGATAGTAAGGTCATAATTATGAATGAATTAATAGAAGTGATGAGTCCATTAATAATGTGATAGTAAGTCATAATTGTGAGATAGCAAGTCATAATTATGAGATAGTAATTAATAATAATGAGATTGTAAGTCATAATAATGTGATAGTATTTTATAATTATAAGATAGTAATTAATAATAAATGAGATTATGTAAATGATGTAATAATGAGATAGTAATTTATAATTATTTGTAATAATGAGATTTAGTTGAATTGGATATAATTGAAGATGAGATTGTAAATTGATAATAATGAGATGATAAGTATAATTGCAGAGTAAGCAAATGAGATAGTAAATCAATTATGAGATAAGGCCAAATTGAGATAGTAATTGATAATGAGATAGTAATTGATAATAATGAGATAGTAATTGATAGTATTAATTATAAGATAGTACTTATACTAAGATAAATTATGAGATAATGTATAATTGATAGAGTAATGTTGAGATAGTAATTGAATAAATTAGATAGTAATTTGATAATATAGTGAGATAGTACGATAAGTAATTGATAATAGATATGTCTCGGTTATGAGATGAGTAACTGATAATCAATGAGATAGTAATGTGATTAAGAAATGAGATAGTAATTGATAATAATGAGATAGTAACGTTAAAAATTTTTTTTTTTTTGTAAAAGGGAAAAAGTAATGAGCAATAGTAGTAATTGATAATATGATGAAATAATAATGCTAATAGGTATGGATGATGAATATGATGATGAGAGATATGGAGAGGGCTCTTGAAGTGGCCGAGGAGGTCTTCCATAAGGATCAGAAAGCTGATGTGGGTGTTTGAGCCTGAGATTAACCCGTACCCAGAAATGCTGTTTGTTGGGTTTTAAAGCTCTCTGCTTGTTTTTAATTAACTCCATACCGCACATTTACCTGACTGCACATTATCTTACATAGTGGTCGGTCGTTGGCCACCAGGCAGAGCCACTGGAGTCACTGTTCACACCCCCTCCACGTACTGACTCATACTGTTCACCTCCGCGTGTCGGTTCGCAAGATGGGTGCTTATGAATGACTTCGAGCTACCTTGGCTCGTGATGTCCCTGTGATAGACGTTTGATGTGGTACTAAAACCTATTCTGACCCTGATTGACGCGGGATGAACTCCAGGAAAGTACAACAGGATGGTGGACATAACTGGAAAACCTGTATAACCTCACCGGGCAAACAACGAGTCCCCTAGTGTGCTTAATTTCCCTCCCCCGGTCGTAACTCCAGGGCTACTTCAGGGCTCTGCAGATGGCGCTGCACCAGATGTATGGGGCTAGCAGATTCAGATCGAAATCTACTCTTGCTCACCTTCAACCGGTGTAGCACGTTACTTATGGAGAGCTCACCCTATTGTTGAGTTTTTCTGTTCCACCTTAAATGGTGCAGCAGATAGGTTACATTCTGATGCCCCAGCTTCCTGTTCCACCTTAAATGGTGCAGCACGATGGCCTTTTAAATCCCTTTCACCACCATGCCTTTGATCCCCCCCCCCTTATGAGAAGTCTGGGCCCTTTCAGCATCGGAACCATTTCTTACCCTATTCACCCAGCCTGTCGGTGGAGGAGTGCTGGCAGAAGGCGAGCACATGCAGAGCAGTGGGCCCAAACAGATGGAGAGATGAGCACAGGAACCGTCCTCCAGCACTAAGAACTCTTGCTGCAGCAGAACACTGACTAGAGTCCTGAACTCCCCAACAGAACCGCAGTGGAACCTCTTAGTACCCCCGCATAATCGATCAGGCATCACAGGCTACCTAGGCTGAACAACCGGACTCTCAAACCTACTCCATTCCACCTTACAACAGTGACAGCCTTACAGCTGTTCGCTCACAACCATGTTTTTCATTCCACAGCCCTGCTGTTCAGCTTCCAACCAATTGTCTAGCCTACCAGCAGTTTTAGATCATTACATGTCTAAGTCTAGATGATTTGGGTTTATACAGGATTGTTTAGCTCCAACCCATTTAAGCCTACTTTGCAGTAGCCCACGCTGGTCAGTTGGATAAATCAGTTTAGCTCCACCCATTCAGCCTACAGCAGTTTAGCTCATTTACATGTCCTTTAAAGGCACAGTACACTATTTACATGGTGCTTTTCGATCGTGTTGATTTAGGCTAATTAGCTTTAGCTAATATTAGCTGATTGGTAGATGAATTGTGATCTGAGCTAACAGACTGGATGGATCTGTACTGGACCTGAGTGAGAGCAGCTGTTCTTTGTCTTTGGCAGCAGAAGGTCAAATTGATAATGGTGACATGCACTGAAGCCGTGTCCAGGATCCCGATGTGAGGTAGCCTGGACCCTGTCACGGATGTGTTGACCGCCTGGCATCGGTGTTATGGCTGTTTATGGTGGATTATTGAACCGCGTGCTCAGGGGCTCTTTGCTTAGCGCTGTGTGGAGTTCAGTAATCAGCATGCAAATCAGTTCAAAACCACAGGCCACGCGCCTCCACCAGCCACCAATGAGGCCCGGTCTGACCGTCACATTGTTTATACCTCACCTACATCAGCGATCCACCACTTACTTACAGCTGGATCACTCACACAACACTGCTCCCCGGCCACTTTATCAGAAACACCAACTTACTGGTGCTCAGACAGAGACAGGGTCTGCTGGTGTTCAGATAGAGACTGGATCTGCTGGTGCTCAGATAGAGACCGGGTCTGCTGGTGCTCAGATAGAGACCGGGTCTGCTGGTGCTCAGATAGAGACCGGGTCTGCTGGTGTTCAGATAGAGACTGGATCTGATGGTGTTCAGATAGATACAGAGTCTGCTAGTGTTCAGATAGAGACAGAGTCTGCTGGTGTTCAGATAGAGACAGGGTCTGCTAGTGTTCAGATAGAGACAGGGTCTGCTAGTGTTCAGATAGAGACCGGGTCTGCTGGTGTTCAGATAGAGACCGGGTCTGCTGGTGTTCAAATAGAGACTGGATCTACTGGTGTTCAGATAGAGACTGGATCTGATGGTGCTCAGATAGAGACGGGGTCTGCTGGTGTTCAGATAGAGACTGGATCTGATGCTGTGCTCAGATAGAGGACCGGGTCTGCCATGGTGTGTTCAGATAGAGACTGGATCTGATGGTGCTTCATGATAGAGACCACGGGTCTTGCTGTGTTCAATCAGAGAGACTAAGACAGGATTCTGCTGGTGCTCAGATAGAGACCGGGTCTGCTGGTGTTCAGATAGAGACAGGGTCTGCTGGTGTTCAGATAGAGACTGGATCTTATGGTGTTCAGATAGAGACAGGGTCTGCTGGTGTTCAGATAGAGACAGGGTCTGCTGGTGTTCAAATAGAGACTGGATCTACTGGTGTTCAGATAGAGACAGGGTCTGCTGGTGTTCAGATAGAGACTGGATCTACTGGTGTTCAGATAGAGACTGGATCTGCTGGTGTTCAGATAGAGACTGGATCTGATGGTGTTCAGATAGAGACCGGGTCTGCTGGTGTTCAGATAGAGACTGGATCTGCTGGTGCTCAGATAGAGACCGGGTCTGCTGGTGCTCAGATAGAGACCGGGTCTGCTGGTGCTCAGACAGAGACAGGGTCTGCTGGTGTTCAGATAGAGACCGGGTCTGCTGGTGTTCAGATAGAGACAGGGTCTGCTGGTCTTCAGATAGAGACTGGATCTGATGGTGTTCAGATAGAGACTGGGTCTGCTGGTGTTCAGATAGAGACAGGATCTGATGGTGTTCAGATAGAGACCGGGTCTGCTGGTGTTCAAATAGAGACTGGATCTGCTGGTGTTCAAATAGAGACTGGATCTACTGGTGTTCAGATAGAGACTGGATCTGATGGTGTTTAGATAGAGACCGGGTCTGCTGGTGTTCAGACAGAGACTGGATCTGCTGGTGCTCAGATAGAGACCGGGTCTGCTGGTGTTCAGATAGAGACTGGATCTGATGGTGTTCAGATAGAGACCGGGTCTGCTGGTGTTCAGATAGAGACAGAGTCTGCTGGTGCTCAGACAGAGACAGGGTCTGCTGGTGTTCAGATAGAGACCGGGTCTGCTGGTCTTCAGATAGAGACTGGATCTGATGGTGTTCAGATAGATACAGGGTCTGCTAGTGTTCAGATAGAGACAGGGTCTGCTGGTGTTCAAATAGAGACTGGATCTGCTGGTGTTCAAATAGAGACTGGATCTACTGGTGATCAGATAGAGACTGGATCTGCTGGTGTTCAGATAGATACAGGGTCTGCTAGTGTTCAGATAGAGACAGGGTCTGCTGGTGTTCAAATAGAGACTGGATCTGCTGGTGTTCAAATAGAGACTGGATCTACTGGTGATCAGATAGAGACTGGATCTGCTGGTGTTCAGATAGAGACTGGATCTACTGGTGATCAGATAGAGACTGGATCTGCTGGTGTTCAGATAGAGACTGGATCTGCTGGTGTTCAGATAGAGACTGGATCTACTGGTGATCAGATAGAGACTGGATCTGCTGGTGTTCAGATAGAGACTGGATCTGCTGGTGTTCAGATAGAGACTGGATCTGATGGTGTTCAGATAGAGACTGGATCTGATGGTGTTCAGATAGAGACTGGATCTGCTGGTGTTCAGATAGAGACTGGGTCTGCTGGTGTTCAGATAGAGACAGGATCTGATGGTGTTCAGATGGAGACCGGGTCTGCTGGTGTTCAGACAGAGACCGGGTCTGCTGGTGCTCAGACAGAGACAGGGTTTGCTGGTCTTCAGATAGAGACTGGATCTGATGGTGTTCAGATAGAGACAGGGTCTGCTGGTCTTCAGATAGAGACTGGGTCTGCTGGTGTTCAGATAGAGACCGGGTCTGCTGGTGTTCAGATAGAGACCGGGTCTGCTGGTGTTCAGATAGAGACTGGATCTGCTGGTGTTCAGATAGAGACTGGGTCTGCTGGTGTTCAGATAGAGACCGGGTTTGCTGGTCTTCAGATAGAGACTGGGTCTGCTGGTGTTCAGATAGAGACCGGGTTTGCTGGTCTTCAGATAGAGACTGGGTCTGCTGGTGCTCAGATAGAGACTGGGTCTGCTGGTGTTCAGATAGAGACTGGATCTGATGGTGTTCAGATAGAGACAGGGTCTGCTGGTGCTCAGATAGAGACTGGACCTGCTGGTGTTCAGATAGAGACCGGGTCTGCTGGTGTTCAGATAGAGACTGGATCTGATGGTGTTCAGATAGAGACCGGGTTCAGATAGAGACTGGATCTGATGGTGTTCAGATAGAGACAGGATCTGCTGGTGGTCTACAAGGTGGACCAGCAAGGTAGGAGTGTCTAATAGAGTGGACAGTGAGTGGACACAGTGTCTAAACACTCCAGCAGCACTGCTGTGTCTGATCCACTCACACCAGCACCACACACACTAACACACCACCACCACGTCAGTATCACTGCAGTGCTGAGAATGATCCACCACCCACATCATACCTGCTCTGTGGGGGTCCTGTGGGGGTCCTGACCATTGTAGAACAGGGTAATACAGTACACAGAGAAACAGATGGACTACAGTCTGGACCTGTACACCTACAGAGTGTCCTGTACGGTCAGTGGAGCTGATGGAGGGGACTCTGAGGGGACGTGTGCAGTAGATGCGGTGTTATTGTTGTTGAAATGACCGCCCACGTCCCGTTAGGGGACGTGGGCGTGACCTGGTCGGTAGAGTGGGCGTGACCAGGGCGCTGGCGCCTCCGCTGTTTCTTTCTTTGGAGTTTCACTCTGGCGCGCGGGAGCAGCAGTCATGGCCAGGCGCCGGGAACGCGTGTGCGCGTGCATGAGCCTCATGATCCTTATCATCATATTAATAATCATCATTATCGCGTGCTCGGCGGGGCTCGCGGGCCAGGACTGCGGGAGGGGGAAGTTTAATAAAGCCGCGGTGGCCGCGGACTCGGAGACATGCTCGGAGATCGGACGGTGAGTGAAAGACCAGTCTCAGTAAGTCTTGGTCGAATTCTCCGTTCCACCTTAAATGGCGCAGTAGTTACAGTCTTGCGCCTGAAAAAGTCTTGGTCGAATTCCCCGTTCCATCTTAAATTGTGCAATACGTACGGTCTAGCGTCTATAGAAGTCTTAGTCGAATTCTCCGTTCCACCTTAAATGGTACAGTAGTTACAGTCTATCACCTGAAAAACTCTTAGTGGAATTCTCCGTTCCACCTTAAATGGTACAGTAGTTACATTCTATCACCTGAAAAAACTCTTAGTGGAATTCTCCGTTCCACCTTAAGTGGTACAGTAGTTAGTCTATCACCTGAAAAAAATTTAGTGGAATTATCCGTTCCACCTTAAATGATGCAGAAGTTAGTTCCATTCTAGCGCATGAAGTCTTACTCTAACTGTCCATTCCACCTTAAAAAATGTCTAGCACAAAGGAGAAATAGACCAAGATTTTTCAGATGCTTATTTAATTGCCGCACAGTTTAAGGTGGAACGGAGAATTTAACAAATGCTCCTTTAAGCGCCTGTACTGCGCCATTTAAGGTGGATTGGAGGATTCGACCACAACTTTGTCTAGGGGCCAGAGTCTAACTACAGCACCATTTAAGGTGGAACGGAGAATTTTAATGTGAAGCCAAAGCTTTAGTTTTTAAGGTGGTTTATGAGCACAGGTCAGTGAACCATGACCACACACATCAAAGCGTGCAGCAGAGTGCCCCTTAAAGAGCACTTTGAACTGTGAAAGACTATCCGCTGTGTGTAAGTCCAGGGTAAACTCTAAAAGACGAGCACCTGGTCCAAACCGTCCTGGTGTGCCGTATCCCTGCGCTCATCACGGCCCACTTCTAGGTGGTGGTGTTGTTGATGATGGAGCCACTATGTAGGTCTGTTATAATCCTCCGCCGCAGGCAGCCCAGGTAACAGGTCATGGAACAGGGGATGATGAAGAGGTGAGGCAGCAGGCCGCAGCAGGGCTAGATCAACTCAAGAGTCTGCGGTGTAATTGGCTTGACACCAATCTCCAATCTCCCGGCCTGCTGCGCCCCACAGCAGAATACCGGCCCATCCCGGAGCGGAATGCCCGCTGGTCATCACTTCCAGAGGGATCACTGGCGTCCGCAAGGGGCCAGCTAATGGGATCAGCCTGCGGCCGACATAGCCACTTCCTAGGTATTTACGGAGCGCCCTGCTAATGGGAGTTAGCGGACACGCACTGAGGGCCCTTTCATCTGAAGCGTGCCTAAGTGCTAATTCCGGCCATAATTCGTTTTTAAAGGGCCATTAAAGGGCCACTCCATACCGTGCCTTTAACAGTCACAGGCCTGTGTGTAAATATCCTGCCTGAGCAAACACACTAGTGGGCGGGCCGAGCTGCTGGAGGCTCAGGAGGTGGGTGTATGCTGGGTTTTGTGAGGTCACTTATAGAGTGACTGGTACTTTAACAACCTACATGTCCTAGAAGTGAGAAGTGTGGGTTTTCCCAGGGTACCGGCCCTTTAAGAGCCGCTCTGAAGTGTAGAGCCTGAGTTTCCTCTCTCCTGCTCTTCCGCTCAGAGACGTCCTGCAGGAAGGAGGCTCGGCGGTAGATGGGGCCATTGCAGCGCTCATATGCACTTCAATAATAAACCCACAGAGCATGGGCATCGGGGGAGGAGTCATATTCACCATCATGGATACAGACGGTACGGTTTCTGCACATTTCAGGAAACTTGAGTTTAGTTCTATATGGAAATCACATCTGAGTAATCCATACAATCCATATACTCTATATAATCTACATAATCCATATACTACATATAATCTACATAATCCATATACTTTATATATTCTACATAATCCATATACTCTATATAATCCATATACTACATATAATCTACATAATCCATATACTCTATATACTCTACATAATCCATATACTACATATAATCTACATAATCCATATACTCTATACACTCTACATAATCCATATACTACATATAATCTACATAATCCATATACTCTATACACTCTACATAATCCATATACTACATATAATCTACATAATCCATATACTCTATACACTCTACATAATCCATATACTACATATAATCTACATAATCCATATACTCTATACACTCTACATAATCCATATACTCTATATAATCTACATAATCCATATGCTTTATATTCTCTATATAATCCATATACTCTATATAATCTACATAATCCATATACTCTATATTCTCCATACAATCCATATACTCTATATAATCTACATAATCCATATACTTTATATTCTCCATATAATCTACATAATCCATATATTCTATATAATCCATATACTCCATACTCCATATACACTATATAATCTACATAATCCATATACTCTATATAATCTATATAATCCATATACTACATATAATCTATATAATCCATATACTCTATATAATCTACATAATCCATATACTCTATATACTCTATATAATCTATATAATCCATATACTCTATATAATCTACATAATCCATATACTCTATATAATCTACATAATCCATATGCTTTATATTCTCTATATAATCCATATACTCTATATAATCTACATAATCCATATACTCTATATTCTCCATACAATCCATATACTCTATATAATCTACATAATCCATATACTTTATATTCTCCATATAATCTACATAATCCATATACTCCATACTCCATATACACTATATAATCTACATAATCCATATACTTTATATTCTCCATATATTCCATATAATCTACATAATCCATATACTCTATATAATCCATATACTCCATATACTCTCTATAATCCATATACTCCATACTCCATATACTCTATATAATCTACATAATCCATATACTTTATATTCTCCATATAATCCATATACTCCATACTCTATATAATCTACATAATCCATATACAGGGACGGATAACATAAAGAAAAGGACAGAAGGAAGAAAGACAGCGAGCTCATTAATAATTAGATGAACTCTGCTCTGATTGGCTGGTTTACAGCAAGACTCTCTGTATAGATTCACCTGTCTCTGACTCACCTGTCTCTGACTCATCTGTCTCTGACTCATCTGTCTCTGACTCACCTGTCTCTGACTTACCTGTGTCTAGGTAAAGTGAAGATCATTAACGCCAGAGAGACCGCCCCAAAGACCGTCAGAGCAGACCTGCTCTCCGGCTGCTCCAGTAACCTCCAGCTGGCTGGCGGTAAGGTGCCAACAGGATGGTCAGGTTCACTAACACCAGCAGGGACTCAACACTGCTGAGAGAGAGTGAGGTGTCCGTCTCTCTGGCACAGCCACACACTACCTGAGTCTCTAACACAGACAGACATCCACACACAGCCTTTACACACACACACCCTTAGGTTCTATCTGTCTGTCTGTGTGTCTCTCTGTCTGTCTGTCTGTGTGTCAGTCTGCCTGTCTGTGTGTATGTGTCCGTCTGTGTCTGTCTGTGTGACAGTTTGCCTGTCTGTGTCCGTGTTTGGGATCTCCCCCTCCACACACATCCTGCTCCTTAGCCCGGCCTGGTTAGAGTGAGGGTTCTGCTCGTTCATCGACATTCAGGTGGGTCCCCCCTCTCCTCTGTCTGAGCTCCTGACTCTCCTGCAGTAGAGGCTGGGCTCAGGAACACTGGCCTGTTGTTAGTGAAGGCCCAGTAGCCGGTTCTGATCCTGCTAGACTACCGCAGGACAACGTCTATGGACCATCTGATCCAGAACCACAGCTCCTTTATTCAGCAGAAACATCACCCACACGTGCAGGACAACATTACATCAGTGCGCGTGTTAGTGCGGTAACACAGGGACCCAACACGTCTCACAGGTGCAGCACCTGAACTCACCTGGTAATCATAATCAGATCATTACAGTGATAACAGAAGAGCTTCCCCCCCCGTCTCTCTCCCTCTCTCTGTAGGTAGCCAGTGGATTGGTGTTCCTGGTGAGATCCGTGGTTATGAGCGTGTTCACAGGCTGTACGGTAAACTGTCCTGGTCCCGTCTGTTCCAGCCCACCATCAAGATGGCCAGAAACGGCTTCAAAATGCCCTCTGTGCTCGCACGCGTCAACATGTACTTCAAGCAGTCCCCCCTAATGAAGTAAGTACACGCCCGTTAAAGGGCCCATACCCCACATTCCCCCCTCGTGAAGGTTAGTGCAGTAAGTGAAGTCACAAAGTACTTGGAGTCAGTATGGTGTTAGAGGAAGGGTCATGCTAAGTGCGACTGTAGTGTTTGTGTCGGTATGGTGTTAGAGGAAGGGTCATGCTAAGTGCGACTGTAGTGTTTGTGTCAGTATGGTGTTAGAGGAAGGGTCATGCTAAGTGTGACTGTAGTGTTTGTGTCGGTATGGTGTTAGAGGAAGGGTCATGCTAAGTGTGACTGTAGTGTTTGTGTCGGTATGGTGTTAGAGGAAGGGTGATGCTAAGTGCGACTGTAGTGTTTATATCGCTATGGTGTTAGAGGAAGGGTCATGCTAAGTGCGACTGTAGTGTTTGTATGGGTATGGTGTTAGAGGAAGGGTCATGCTAAGTGTGACTGTAGTGTTTGTGTCGGTATGGTGTTAGAGGAAGGGTCATGCTAAGTGCGACTGTAGTGTTTGTGTCGGTATGGTGTTAGAGGAAGGGTCATGCTAAGTGCGACTGTAGTGTTTGTGTCGGTATGGTGTTAGAGGAAGGGTCATGCTAAGTGTCACCATAGTGTTTGTATCGGTATGGTGTTAGAGGAAGGGTCATGCTAAGTGCAACTGTAGTGTTTATGTCGGTATGGTGTTAGAGGAAGGGTCATGCTAAGTGCGACTGTAGTGTTTATGTCGGTATGGTGTTAGAGGAAGGGTCATGCTAAGTGCGACTGTAGTGTTTATGTCGGTATGGTGTTAGAGGAAGGGTCATGCTAAGTGTGACTGTAGTGTTTGTGTCGGTATGGTGTTAGAGGAAGGGTCATGCTAAGTGTGACTGTAGTGTTTATGTCGGTATGGTGTTAGAGGAAGGGTCATGCTAAGTGTGACTGTAGTGTTTGTATCGCTATGGTGTTAGAGGAAGGGTCATGCTAAGTGTGACTGTAGTGTTTGTGTCGGTATGGTGTTAGAGGAAGGCTCATGCTAAGTGTGACTATAGTGTTTGTATCGGTATGGTGTTAGAGGTGTTAGAGGAAGGGTCATGCTAAGTGCGACTGTAGTGTTTGTGTCGGTATGGTGTTAGAGGAAGGGTCATGCTAAGTGCGACTGTAGTGTTTGTGTCGGTATGGTGTTAGAGGAAGGGTCATGCTAAATGCGACTGTAGTGTTTGTGTCGGTATGGTGTTAGAGGAAGGGTCATGCTAAGTGCGACTGTAGTGTTTGTGTCGGTATGGTGTTAGAGGAAGGGTCATGCTAAGTGCGACTGTAGTGTTTGTGTCGGTATGGTGTTAGAGGAAGGGTCATGCTAAGTGCGACTGTAGTGTTTGTGTCGGTATGGTGTTAGAGGAAGGGTCATGCTAAGTGCGACTGTAGTGTTTGTGTCGGTATGGTGTTAGAGGAAGGGTCATGCTAAGTGTGACTGTAGTGTTTGTGTCGGTATGGTGTTAGAGGAAGGGTCATGGCTCTGCGTCTCTCTGACAGTCAGCTGTTCGTGGACGCGGAGGGGAACATGCTGAAGGAAGGAGACACTCTGAAGTTTGAGAAGCTCGCAGAGACCCTGGAGAAGATAGCAGAGCGTGGAGCAGACGAGTTCTACACAGGAGAGACAGCCAGAGACCTGATCAGTGACATACAGGAAGCAGGTAATAGTCTTGTATCTCTGAGTCAGTTGTTTGCATACGGACTGGATGTGTCAATAAGAATGAGGATGTGTTGTGTGGAGTGTGCGGTGTCATGGTTATGTCATGTGTGATGTGGTGAATGCACGTGTCCATTGTGTGGTGTTTGAGGGTATGCTGTGTGTTTAAGGTGGTAACCTCACCATGGACGACCTGAGATCTTTTGAAGTCTCGGAGGCTGAAGCCTGGAAAGTGCCTCTGGGCGATTACACCATGTACATCCCCCCTCCACCTGCAGGGGGGGCAGTACTCAGCTTCATACTCAATGTCATGCAAGGTGAGGCAGAATTGCAACAAGAGTTTAAAGTCTCACACATATTTACTTATTCACAGCTTGCAACTTCACAGCTCGGTCCTTCACAGCTCGCAACTTCACAGCCGTTCTTCACAGCTCGGTCAGTCACAACCTGCAACTTTACAGCTCGGTCATACACAACTTACAACTTCACAGCTCGGTTATTCACAACTTGCAACTTCACAGCTCAGTCATTTACAACTCGCAACCTTACAGCTCGGTCATTCACAACTCGCAACTTTACAGCTTGGTCATTTACAACTCGCAACTTTACAGCTCTGTCATTCACAACTCGCAACTTTACAGCTTGGTCATTCACAACTCACAACTTTACAGCTCGGTCATTCACAACTCGCAACTTCAGAGCTTGGTCATTCACAGCGTTACATCTCGGTCATTCACAACTCGCAACTTTACAGCTCAGTCATTTACAACTCGCAACCTTACAGCTCGGTCATTCACAACTCGCAACTTTACAGCTTGGTCATTTACAACTCGCAACCTTACAGCTCTGTCATTCACAACTCGCAACTTTACAGCTTGGTCATTCACAACTCACAACTTTACAGCTCGGTCATTCACAACTCGCAACTTCAGAGCTTGGTCATTCACAGCGTTACATCTCGGTCATTCACAACTTTACAGCTCGGTCATTTATAACTCGCAACTTCACAGCTTGGTCATTCACAACTCGCAACTTTACAGCTTGGTCATTCACAACTCGCAACTTCAGAGCTTGGTCATTCACAGCTCACAACGTTACATCTCGGTCATTCACAACGTGCAACTTTACAGCTCGGTCCTTTATAACTCGCAACTTCACAGCTCGGTCATTCACAACTCGCAACTTTCACAGCTCAGTCTTTCACAGCTCGCAACATGAGAGCTCGGTCATTCACAACTCGCAACTTCACAGCTCGATCATTCACAACTCACAACTTTACAGCCTGGTCATTTACAACTGGCAACTTTACAGCTCGGTCAATTACAACTCGCAACTTCACAGCTCGATCATTCACAACCTGCAACTTTACAGCTCGGTCATTCACACCTCAGTCATTTGCTACTCACAACTTTACGACTCATTTATTCACAGCTTGGAAGAAAGATGCACCTTAGCATCTTGGTCCTTCACAACTTGCAACTTCACAGCTTAGTCATTCACAACTCACACCTGTGGCCACCTTGGCTTTCTCACTGTGCCGCTGCTTTGGGTTAGGGTCAGTGTGATATTGATGGTGTTCATGCTGCTCTCCAGGCTACGACCTAAAGCCGGAGTCTCTACAGAGTAAAGAGGAGCAAGTGCTGACCTACCAGCGCTACGTAGAGGCCTGTAAGTTTGCTAACGGACTGAAGAAGTTCATGAAAGACCCCAAGTTCGGCTCTACCGTGGTGAGTACGCGTTGCCTCACTTCATTTGTTTATGGGCAAAACATTATGCTAATGTATTTTATTTTAAAGTATGGAAAGTGTCGGTAGATCATAAAGATCAGGAAGTATGAGATATTTGATCTAGCAAATGGACCAGGAACCCACAGACAGAGCCTTCACTCCACATAGCTAAGCCACTTCCTCGTTTATACTCCCTCCATTACGCTAATGATGTTTTCTCACCACAGTCGTCTCTGAAGACACAGTAAACGAGTATGGAGTTTGTAGCTGGGTAAGGACACTGTCCTGCCAACGTTTCATAGTTCCCCCTATAGTTCAGCGTGTGATTCTGTACAGTGGAGGTGGTGATGGGAACCAGGGTTCTCCATATCTAGAACACACATATAGACACTGTATTGACTATCTAACCCACCAGTGAACCTACACGTGTCTTCTGAGTGTGTATGGAATGTTGAGGATGAAAATCTGGAAAACCTGGAAATACTAAGTCTCTCTGGGGGACTATTTGACCTCACAGCGCCCTGCAGCATGTATCCCTCCACCATGAATGGAGTTTAAGGCTGAGATCTTCTCCACACTATCATAAACAGCGTCTCAGACATCAGGCAGCGTATTCAGAACCTCCTCATGTAGGAACTTCCTGTGAGGGAGCTTTTAGAGGGGGACATCCTTGCATGTTTAAGGTGGTAGTAGCTCCAGACTCCTGCAGGTGGCGCTGCTGCACGAGGATGACGGAGCTATAAACCCCTGCGGGGTGTGAGTGACGGGATCCATAGATTGGGAAGAGGTGCTACAGTGCAGGGAATGTCTCGTTCCATGTGTGGAAAATGGCTCCAGAGCAGATGTTAATGATTGGCTAAAAGGAGGGACTGCATGTGGGCGTGGCCAAAGACCATAGTGTATCTACCCAGTCTACAGGGAATTCTCCTCGGAACTGTGCCAGGGAAGGCCTCCACCACATCTGGACCAGCTGACCAGTTCTTTAATTTGAGAGTGTCTGAACACTGATGTGGCTACATCCAGAAACTCGTCCAGTACAGGCGCGATGGTGACGGAGCCAGGCTTAATGCTTGTGGTGATTGGGTGAGTCGGAGCCAGGGGTAATGAGTGGAGCTCTCAGCGTAATGTGTGATGATGACTGCTCTTCAGCTCCATCTTCTCCTCCAGCAGGACATACTGCAGGGTGTAACCGCTAAACCGTCACTCAGCACACATTAGCCGCCGTGTGTCCGGATCCTGTGGAGATGAAATGGTGTAGATGGAGGCGGACAGGCGACCACACGGCTCGGGTTCCTGCAGACTCCGTCATTAAGCCTCAGAGGCAGCGGATATCACCAGCACTGACCGCACCATGCTCTAATGTCCTACAGAGCATCTCTGATTCATAGCTGTCCTAAACCAGAGGAGACACTGCGTGGACAGTCAGATTCTCAGCTCATGATTTATTACACTCACGAAACACGCAGCGTTTAAACACGGCGCCAGGTGTTCAGGCTGCGGAACTACAAACAATTACTGAACACAAACGTTCTACTGTCAGTGTAGAATTACTAGCACATCTGGGTCTGAGGGTGTCTGAGGGTGTGTGGCGAAGTGTGGGGATGTCTGAGAATGTATGAGGATAGCTGAGGATGTATGAGGATAGCTGAGGATGTGTGAGGATGTGTGAGGATGGCTGAGAATGTGTGGGGATGTGTGAGGATAGCTGAGGATGTGTGAGGATGGCTGAGGATGTGTGGGGATTTCTGAGGATGTGTGAGGATGGCTGAGAATGTGTGGGGATGTGTGAGGATGTCTGAGGATGTGTGAGGATGGCTGAGAATGTGTGAGGATGTCTGAGGATGTGTGAGGATGGCTGAGAATGTGTGAGGATGTCTGAGGATGTGTGAGGATGGCTGAGAATGTGTGAGGATGGCTGAGGATGTGTGAGGATGGCTGAGGATGTGTGGGGATGGCTGAGGATGTGTGGGGGGCTGTATGAGGATGGCTGAAGAAGTGTGAGGATGGCTGAGGATGTGTGGGGGGCTGTATGAGGATGGCTGAGGATGTGTGGAGATCTGTGAGGATGTGTGAGGATGTCTGAGGATGTGTGGGGATAGCCGAGGATGTGTGGAGATGTCTGAGGGTGTCTGGGTGTCTGATGTCTGATGGTGTCTGATTATGTCTGAGGGTGTCTGGGTGTGTCTGTGGGTGTCTGATGTCTGAGGGTGTCTGGGTGTGTCTGAGGGTGTCTGATGTCTGATGGTGTCTGATGATGATGCCCTTGTTGTTGTTATAATTGACGTTGTTGTTGTTTTGATTGTACCTGTGTGTGTTTTAAACAGGAGGCGTTTAATTTGACTCACAAAGCGTTTGCTGACCGGATTAGAGCGATGATCTCAGATGACCAAACCCACGAGACTCAGTACTACAACGTCACTCCAGGACCGGACACTCCGGGCACCACTCACGTGTCTGTACTGGACGAGCGCGGCATGGCTGTGTCCGCCACCAGCACCATTAACTACATGTGAGCAGATCCTCTCTCATCATCTAGACGAGGGTGTAGGTCTGGTGTCAGATGTTATGAAGTTGTTGTTAATTACAGAGGAAGGTGTACATAGAGGGGTTCACTGTGAAGCGCTCGGTTCTAGATACAGTCAGAATCGTTCCCAGTGGAGGTGAAGGTAACCAGACGTCCCCTCTAAAAGCTCCCTCACAGGAAGTTCCTACATGAGGTGGTTCTGAATACGCTGCCTGATGTCTGAGACGCTGTTTATGATAGTGTGGAGAAGATCTCAGCCTTAAACTCCATTCATGGTGGAGGGATACATGCTGCAGGGCGCTGTGAGGTCAAATAGTCCCCCAAAGGAACTTAGTATTTCCAGGTTTTCCGGATTTTCATCATCAATGTAAGCCTTCGTCTCGGCTCCCCAGCTGGGCTCTGCGTTGTGTTTTAATGATAATAAAGGGACCAGGAAGCGCAGAAATGCGGTGTTGTCAGCTGGTGGCGCTGTTCTTCCTTTATTGTTATTTTCACAGACAGCAACTTCGGGGAAGCACACTTTAGGGAAGCACATAACAATGTGCACCAAATTAATTAAACTGTACACATGTCCTCACAGTAAATCATGTTTAGCAGTAAATAAATGGTGTAGCGTTTACGTAGCACATCAAAACATAAAAAAAAAACACAAAACAATGCTTAAAAAGGGTTTATCGTTGCAAATCTATATCCAAAACAGGTCACAATACAGTAAAACTGATAAGATAAATGAATTTAGCCACCAGTTACACCACATTAAATCACGTAGCAAAAACATATCAACCAATTAATACGATAACAGAAAAATAAAGCTCGATTTGGATAATTAACGGAACATAACATGTCATCCATCCATAATATGCACACAATAATGGTGGATGTTAGATTTTTTTTAAAGATTTACTAAAATTACTCTTAGAGCAACGCTCTAACACCTCTTACCTTCAGGGAAGCACTGGACAATGTGCCTTCCTGAGTGAGCAGTGGAAGACAACAACAACGCGTAGCGCGCCTATTGCCATCTAGAGGCCACAACCAGTAACACCACCTTACATCAACATTCCATATACACCCAGAAGACAGGTGTAGGTTCACTGGTGGTTTAGATAGTACATACAGTGTCTATATGTGTGTTCTAGACATGGAGAACCCTGGTTCCCATCACCACCACTGTACAGAACATCTGAACCACCTCACACTAACAAAAACCAATGCTCTGAGGTCATTTATAGAGCCTGGACTGTCCAGCATCATGACGCGAGTGATCATCATGATTATGTACCGACATGAGGAATATCAGTATCAGATTTACCATCCCGCCACGTCCCGAAACCTAACAGTGCACAAGGAGAGCATCAATATGGGAGTGGGCGGAGCCTCCCATCCATACATCCGTGGTGTAATTGCAGTTCAGGTGGCCGTGTGGGCGGGACCGTGATGAACAGGGCGTGGCTGTGAGGTGGAGGGAGCTGTGACAGTGGGAGGGTGGGGATGAGCGTGATCAGTGCTCATGCTTTGTTTCGGGGATGCTGATCGGTAGCGGGACTAACCCTGACTCTCTCTGCCCACGCAGATATGGGTCCAAAGTTTACTCCAGCAAAACAGGCATCATCCTCAACAACGAGCTGTTCGACTTCTGTGGGAAAGCAGACAGCGTTCTCCCAGGTGAGCAGACCTACCTGTGGTCTCAGTGACGGTACTCATCTCACTGTGCTGGAGAGACGACGCTTCTTACATCTGCCTCCGGACGTCCGGACTCGCGGAAGTGGCTCCACTGAAGCTGTACTTAATGAAGACGCTTTCAAAACAATGTGCTGTATATATAAATAACAGTTAAGGTACACTCACATACACTCACTGTACAGAGCAGCTCCACCCGGAAGGAGGTGTGGGATTGGGAATGCTGTTGGGAAGGAGGATAAAGGTGACCAGGATCAATAACTGATGATAAATTTAGGCTGATATGATAAATATTTATTGAGCTACACATACAGAAGTCTGTCTCTCAGTATGGCGTCGGGCCGCCGTGTTCGCTAACCCAACACGCCAGATGTCTCGGTATGGAGCTGTAGAGGTTCCTGATGGAGTCCTGTGATAATCCATCCCATGCAGCTTGAACATCCTCACACAGTTCCTGCAGATGGTGCGGTAGGGGTGGAGGTGGAGGGACACCAGGCCTTCTGGACGTATGATAACAAACTGTTCCTCTCGGTGCTGACCACGGTGCCTCCACACACGGATTCGTTGGGCGTCTCCACCAGGACTAAAGCGGGACTCGTCACTGAAGATGACCCGCTGCCATTCTGAGTCACTCCATGACAGTCTGGTACGACACCACTGCAGTCTTTGGTGACGGTGACGTGGTGTTAAGGACAGTCGTGGTAACGGCCTGTGTGCATGTAGTCCTGCGTGGTGCAGCCGTCTGCCGATGGTGCTGCACTAACAGGAGGACTCCTTTAAGTGAGCGAGGTTAGGAGAGGTGGATTAACCCGTGCGGGATGCGGTACTGTTCTGTACTGATGAGTGCGGATGTGCTCTGCTTCCCCTGTGTCTGTGTGTGTGGGTGTGGGTGCAGGTGAGCAGCCTCCTTCCTCCATGGCTCCAGTCATTCTTCACTCCAAAGCTCAGAAAGACACTCTGATTATCGGAGGTTCGGGGGGCAGCATGATCACCACCGCCATGGCCACGGTGAGTTTGGACCACGACCGTAGACTACTGCAGTGGAAGCTCAGAGTTCAAAATACCCAGACCCGGATTAGTTTAACTGGAGAGCTGTGATTATAATCCAGTATGAATCTGCAGCGTGTGTAGTGTTTACAGTCTGACGGTAATAACTGTGGAGGGATTATAATCCAGTATGAATCTGCAGCGTGTGTAGTGTTTACAGTCTGACGGTAATAACTGTGGAGGGATTATAATCCAGTATGAATCTGCAGCGTGTGTAGCGTTTACGGTCTGACGGTAATAACTGTGGAGGGATTATAATCCAGTATGAATCTGCAGCGTGTGTAGCGTTTACAGTCTGACGGTAATAACTGTGGA
>JAMWET010007062.1:0-22500 GCA_024036415.1 Prochilodus magdalenae | reverse complement strand
AGACCGTTGGTGAGTGTTGGTGAGTGTTGGAGTACGTTGGAGTGAGTTGGAATGAGCTGGAGAGTGCTGGAGAGCATTGGAGAGTGTTGGGGAGCGTTGGAGAGTGTTGGAGAGTGTTGGTGTGAGTTGGAGAGTGCTGGAGAGAGCTGGAGAGAGCTGGAGAGTGCTGGAGAGCGCTGGAGAGAGCTGGAGAGCGCTGGAGAGAGCTGGAGAGAGCCGGAGAGCGCTGGAGAGAGCTGGAGAGCGCTGGAGAGAGCTGGAGAGCGTTGGAGAGCGTTGGAGTGAGTTGGAGAGAGCTGGAGAGTGCTGGAGAGTGCTGGAGAGCGTTGGAGAGTGTTGGAGTGAGCTGGAGAGCGTTGGAGAGTGTTGGAGTGAGCTGGAGAGCGTTGGAGAGAGTTGGGGTGAGTTGGAGTGAGTTGGAGAGAGCTGGAGAGTGCTGGAGAGCGTTGGAGAGTGTTGGAGTGAGCTGGAGAGCGTTGGAGAGAGTTGGAGAGTGCTGGAGTGCATTGGAGAGTGTTGGAGTGAGTTGGAGTGAGTTGGAGAGAGCTGGAGAGTGCTGGAGAGCGTTGGAGAGTGTTGGAGTGAGTTGGAGAGTGTTGGAGAGAGTTGGAGAGAGTTGGAGAGAGCTGGAGAGAGTTGGAGAGAGTTGGAGAGAGCTGGAGAGAGTTGGAGTGAGTTGGAGAGTGTTGGAGAGTGCTGGAGAGTGTTGGAGAGTGTTGGAGAGTGCTGGAGAGTGTTGGAGAGTGTTGGAGAGTGTTGGAGAGTGTTGGAGAGTGTTGAAGTGAGTTGGAGAGCGTTGGAGGGTGTTGGAGAGCGTTGGAGGGTGTTGAAGTGAGTTGGAGAGAGTTGGAGAGTGTTGAAGTGAGTTGGTAAGTGTTGGAGAGCGTTGGAGGGTGTTGGAGGGTGTTGAAGTGAGTTGGAGAGTGCTGGAGAGTGTTGGAGAGCGTTGGAGGGTGTTGGAGGGTGCTGGAGTGTGCTGGAGTGTGTTGGAGAGTGTTGGAGTGAGTTGGAGAGTGTTGGAGAGCGTTGGAGGGTGTTGGAGGGTGTTGGAGGGTGTTGGAGGGTGTTGGAGAGTGTTGGAGAGTGTTGGAGAGTGTTGGAGGGTGTTGGGGTGAGTTGGAGAGAGCTGGAGAGCGTTGGAGGGTGCTGGAGGGTGTTGGAGAGTGTTGGAGGGTGCTGGAGGGTGTTGGAGAGTGTTGGAGGGTGCTGGAGGGTGTTGGAGGGTGTTGGAGGGTGTTGGAGGGTGTTGGAGAGTGTTGGAGAGAGCTGGAGAGCGTTGGAGGGTGCTGGAGGGTGTTGGAGAGTGTTGGAGGGTGTTGGAGTGAGTTGGAGAGAGCTGGAGAGCGTTGGAGGGTGCTGGAGGGTGTTGGAGGGTGTTGGAGGGTGTTGGAGGGCGCTGGAGGGTGTTGGAGGGTGTTGGAGGGTGTTGGAGTGAGTTGGAGAGAGCTGGAGGGTGTTGGAGAGTGTTGGAGAGTGCTGGAGAGCGTTGGAGGGTGTTTGAGAGTGTTGTAGGGTGCTGTAAAGTGAGGAGAGAGTGTTGCTATTTTAAAAATCCCACCTTGTGTATAAACTTCATGTTGATTGGACTGAAAGAAAGGGCCCACTTGTTAAGACGTCTGGTTCCATTGACTTCCATTAACATTCCAGCATGTTTCCTCCTGCTCCTGGTTTGTTCAGACAGCAGTGAGAGATAGCTGGAGGATGTTCCCACCACTGGTTTCTGTTCAGGGTTGTAATGAGAACGTCACAGATGTGAAGATGGTTAATGTCCATGTTCCTGCTTTCAGGACTGTTCTGTATGTAAAGAGGAAGGAAAATAAAATCTGACTTATTAAGTTTGTTCAGTGTGTGACGAGTATGTGTCCACTGATCTGATATATATATTATATAACCATGTGCACAAATGATTAAAAGTCCTGTGGTATTCTCGGTGGTTGCTGTGTGGTATTCATGGCGGTAACTTCAGTCTCGTTAGGTGGTGACTGTAGTATTAATTAAATTAGTAATTAATAACCTGTAGCAGCGTTTATAAGCCCTTAATAAGAGTAGCTGTACTGTAAAGTGGAACCAGGACTTGTTCTGTGGCGGAGACAGGAGGAGCAAAAAACCAAAACAAACAAAAGCACATGGACAAGACAGAAACCGAAACCAGAGAAAACCGGGCAGGGCAGGGCAGGACAGGGCAGGACAGGGCAGGACAGGGCAGGACAGCACAGCGCAGGGCAGGGCAGGGCAGGGCAGGGCAGGACAAGACAGGGCAGGACAGGGCAGGACAGGGCAGGACAGGACGGGACAGGGCAGGACAGGGCAGGACAGGACAGGGCAGGACAGGGCAGGACAGGGCAGGACAGGGCAGGACAGCACAGCACAGCACAGGACAGTAGTACAGGGTCACTGCAGGCAGGACAGCACACAGGCAGGGCAGGGCAGGGCAGGGCAGGGCGGGCAGGACAAGACAGGGATATTTTCAGACAGGGCAGGACGGGCAGGACAGGGCAGGACATCATTTCAGGGCAGGGCAGGATGGGGCAGGATGGGCACAGGACAGGGCAGGAACAGCATCAGCGCAGGGCAGGGCATGATAGGACCCCCTTATGCATAGGGCCAGGACCAGGACCCAGACAGTGATGGACAGGACAGCACAGCGCAGGGCAGGGCAGGACAGGACAGGACAGGACAGGACAGGACCACTGGATGTAATCCATGACGTTTTACAGTTCAGAGTGTATTGGACATCCAGTCTGCCAAACAGTCTGCCAACCTGCCAATCGGTGTTGCTATATGAGGAGGGAGGAGGAGGTGTTTGTGTTACACCTACATTCCACTGCTTGACCTAGTTGGTGTTAGTACACCTGGATGCTTGGTGTTCTGCAGCTATGGTGGGAAAGAAGAAGAAGATATTGATCGCTATCAGCAGCATCGTAGTTATATGTGTTATATGTGTTACAGTCACACTTGCTGTAACATTAACACAACCGAAGCCGTGTCCTGACAGGAGTTCCAGCAATGCTACTGTGGCTGCAGACTCAAAACCATGCCCAGAAGAATGGTGAGTTAAACCTCTTTACTCTTGGAGATGTTTGTATGTTCACCATTATAGATCATATATAATGTACAGAATTAAACTGCGATAGAACAAACTGTGTAGGTCACCACAGAACACTACACTGAAGTTAAAATGCAAAACAAACTTTAAAAAATATACACCTGTCTCTAATAGTCCCAGTGTTTATTTTACATAATGGTGAAGATGCTTTTATCTGGTCAGTCTTTGCACTATTTTCAGTTAAATATGTCGTTTAAATTATTTGGACATTGCATTCTGTTTTTATTACATTTTGAACAGCCTGCCATTTTTTTGGAAAGGGTTGTAATTTACTTTATTCAAATTATCATTCATAATCTCCTCATTAATAACAGATTATACTTTCAGCACTTCCTGTTCTGGTGGGATATTTCATTTGTGTGGAAATAATGGACAGGTTTTGTTACATACAGAGATCAAAACAACTTGGTCTTTGTACAGGAAGTTGTTTTGGCTAAAAAACAATGTCCTCATATGAGGAAGCAGAAAGTTGTTTTGATCTCTGTATGTAACATGGCCAGTGGTGTTAAATAGGTCAGTGGTGTGAGGCAGGAAGGCTGGCCTACAGTCCAATAAAGCATGTTTGTAAAACCGGGCTGGATTATGTTGGACCTGGCTGTAGGGGTTGAACTTGTGCGAGTCATCCTCTTGTACATACAGGAAGGGAATAAAGACCCATTAAGGCCCAGTATCGCTCTCAGTCTTAGACTCGGACTTGATCTTCGTCTTGGTCTTGTGTTGGACTTAGGGTTGAGGTCAAGACCACATGTGCTGTGTTCAGCTTTAGGCTTGTACATCACACACTAAACTAACACGGCCCCAGCTCTTCGTGGCATGAACGCCACTGGATGTTGAAGACCTCCCTCTGAGATTGTGGTCCATGTTGAGGTGACTGTATCACACTTTCATGCTGAGAATCTCCCACATTTCAAGCCTGTTTTACTGCAAGAGTTCTCAGGCTTTCGGTCCCAAGGCCCACCTGTTTTTGACTACACAGCATAATGGCCCACAGTAAATCATAGCGGCCCACAGTAAATCATAGCGGCCCACAGTAAATCATAGCGGCCCACAGTAAATCATAGCGGCCCACAGTAAATCATAGCGGCCCACAGTAAATCATAGCGGCCCACAGTAAATCATAGCGGCCCACAGTAAATCATAGCGGCCCACAGTAAATCATAGCGGCCCACAGTAAATCATAGCAGCCTCACATATGTCATAGTGGCCCACAGTAAATCATAGGGGCCCACAGTAAATCATAGCGGCCCACAGTAAATCATAGCGGCCCACAGTAAATCATAGCGGCCCACAGTAAATCATAGCGGCCCACAGTAAATCATAGCGGCCCACAGTAAATCATAGCGGCCCACAGTAAATCATAGCGGCCCCACCTTTTAAAATCCAGTTTTGGTTCCTCTTATATGTTGGCTACAGACCCCTGATATGTTTGCAGTGATGTAAAAAAAAGGGGAAAAGGAAAATTGATGGAAATGGATGTTGTGTCAACAGCTTTCCAAGTCAAGAGTGTTCTAGAATTCTGGTGGGTTCTAAAGGGTTAATAAAAGAGGAACCTTTACAGTACCAATAAAGAAACTACACACATGGACAAAATTGCTGGTACCCCTCAGTTGATGTAGAAAAACCCACAATGGTACAGAAATAACTTTAATCTGACAAAAGTAATGATAAACACAAATTCTATGAAAATGAACAAATGAAAGTCAGACGTTGTATTTCAGCCATGCTTCAACAGAACTATTTAAAAAAATAAACTCCTGAAACAGGCCTGGGCAGAAATGATGGTACCCCTGAAAAAGTGTGATCAAAGGGACATGTTAGATCAAGGTGTGTTCACTAATTAGCATCACAGGTGTGTACAGTCTTGTACTCAGTCAGTGGGCCTGTATACAGGGCTACAGGTCCACTGTTGCTATTTGGTGACAGGTCTGTTCCAGCAATGCTGGACCAGAGGAAGCGAAGGACAGAGCTGTCTCAGGACATCAGAAGGAGAACTATAGACACGCATGTTAAAGGTACAGGTTATAAGACCGTCTCCAAGCAGCTGGATGTTCCTGTGACTACAGCTGTATATAGAAGTAGAGTAAACCCGATAGGTCTAAAGTAATAGACCTGCAGAGCCCTCTACTCAAACTAGACACAGTTCCTGAAGATCAACCCCAGTCAGAATCTGGTTGGATATATCTGACAGTCTAGTCCGACCCACTGTGTGGAGGTGTTTGTGTTACGCCCACGTTACGCTGCTTGACCTAGTTGGCGTTCTGCAGCTATGGTGGGAAGGAAGAGTATTGATGTGTATCACCAGCATTGTTGGATATGTGTCAGTGTATGGTATTATAATCACACTCTGTTTTTATTACACACAAAGGGAGCCGTTTTATCTGGGGAGGTTCAGGTTGTAATTTACTGTGGCTGCGGACTCAGCTAATCAGCTCAAAATACAGATTATGAGTTTCAGCACTTCCTGTTCTCTGGGAGATGTTTGTATAAATGCAGTTCTCCATTATAGATCTATGGTGTATAGAAACAAACCGTCAGCCTGACATGGTACAATAGCCCGAACTGTGTAGGTCACTACAAAACACCACCCTGACGTCACAACCCAGTGCTTATTTTAAATAATGGTGAAGATTATTTAATCTGGTCAGATTTATATATCTGTTTTAGCTAGTCAGTCGGGTGTATCTGGTCAGGCTGGTATGTTTCCTGGCAGAGTCAGTTTATGTTTGTGTATCCGGTGTTCTGTTCTGTTTGATATCTAACGGTTCTGTTTGCAGACAGTGCAGTCTGCAGCTGCTGTGCACGTCTGTATTCAGCCGCAGTCAATGGGCATTTTAAGGAGGTCAGTATATTCACCATCTGGACAGTCTGTTTTGATAGTCAGTCTGTGTTAAAACAGTAAGGTGCTGTGTAGGTCAGAGACACACCTGGTCAGTTACTGTTATACATTAGCCTGAAATTGTGAACCAGATCTACTGAATAACTCTTTAATGATCCAGTTAATTTACACACGGTGGTGACATCCGCCCATGAAAAACGAAAATAAGACTTGGTCATCTGATCTCCTCACTGTACGGGTTATCTGGATCTGGTTTTCATGCTAGTTAATCATCCACATGACGTGGTCAGTCTGTTTTAACTAGTCTGGTTCTCAGGCTGTTCGGTCCCTAGGAATGAAAACTGTTTTTGATCTAAAAGATTAGTCTGTGTTTACCTGGTCAGTCCCACAGTAAGTCATAGTCACGTCAAACAGTCTGTTGAGTATCTGGTCACCGTCTGTTTTAGCTAGTCAGTCTGTTTTAGCCTGGTCAGTCTGGTTTTATCTGTTCAGTCTGGTGTCCATCTGTCATTCCTCCTACGGGTGGTCCGCCCACAGTTTTATGGCTCCACAGTAATCAATACTTTATTAATATCATATTTATCATGAGTTTGTTTTAGCTAGATCAGTCAGTAAAGCTCCAGGAGAGTCCCACACCAAATCATAGCAACTCTACATGTACAATCATACAGGTTTACTGTTTTAGCTAGTCCAGTCTGTTTTATCTGGTCAGTCTGTTTCATATCTGGTCAGGGGTTTACTGTGTTGGCTCTGTGTTTTAGGGGTTTACTGTGATTGGCTGAGTGTTATAGGGGTGTACTGTGATTGGCTGAGTGTAGGAGGGGTTTTACTGTGGTCAGTGTAGGAGGGGTTTACTGTCAATGGCTGAGTGTAGGAGGGTTTACTGTGAATGGCTGAGTGTAGGAGGGGTTTACTGTGATTTACTGTGATGGTCAGTCTGTGTAGCTAGGGGTTTACTGTGATTATCTGAGTGTAGTAGGGGTTTACTGTGATTGGCTGAGTGTAGAGGGGTTACTGTGAATGGTCTGAGTGTAGGAGGGGTTTACTGTGATTGGCTGAGTGTAGGAGGGGTTTACTGTGATTGGCTGAGTGTAGAAGGGGTTTGTGTGATTGGTGAGTGTAGGAGGGGTTTACTGTGAAGTCTGACTGAGTGTAGGAGGGTTTAAAAGTGTGAATGGCTGAGTGTAGGAGGGGTTTACTGTGATTGGCTGAGTGTAGTAGGGTTTACTGTGTAATGGCTGAGTCTGGGGTTTACTCTGATTGGCTGAGTGTAGGAGGGGTTTACTGTGAATGGCTGAGTGTAGGAGGGGTTTACTGTGAATGGCTGAGTGTAGGGGGGGTTTACTGTGATTGGCTGAGTGTAGGAGGGGTTTACTCTGATTGGCTGAGTGTCGGAGGGGTTTACTGTGAATGGCTGAGTGTAGAAGGGGTTTACTGTGATTGGCTGAGTGTAGAAGGGGTTTACTGTGATTGGCTGAGTGTAGTAGGGGTTTACTGTGATTGGCTGAGTGTAGGAGGGGTTTACTGTGAATGGCTGAGTGTAGGAGGGGTTTACTGTGATTGGCTGAGTGTAGGAGGGGTTTACTGTGAATGGCTGAGTGTAGGAGGGGTTTACTGTGATTGGCTGAGTGTAGTAGGGTTTACTGTGAATGGCTGGTGTAGGAGGGGTTTATTGTGAATGCTGAGTGTAGGAGTCTGTTTACTGTGATTGGCTGAGTGTAGTCTTAGTTTACTGTGAATGGCTGAGTCAGTCTGGGGTTTTGTGATTGGCTGAGTGAAGGAGGGGTTTGCTGTGGCTGAGTTCAGGTGATGTGGCTCAGTCGGTTTACTGTATCTGAGTCAGTCTGGGGTTTAGCTGTGAATCTGAGTTTTATCTGGTCAGGTTTACTGTGATTAGCTGAGTAGGAGGGGTTTACTCTGGTCAACTGAGTGTAGGAGGGGTTTACTGTGAATTTACTGAGTGTAGGAGGGGTTTTACTGTGAATGGCTGAGTGTAGGAGGGGTTTACTGTGAATGGCAGAGTGTAGGAGGGGTCTATTTACTGTGAATGGCTGAGTGTAGGAGGGGTCTACTGTGAATAGCTGAGTGTAGGAGGGGTTTATCTGGAATGGCCTGAGTGTAGGAGGGGTTTACTGTGAGTGAGTGTCTGGGGTTTACTGTGAATGGCGTGAGTGTAGGGAGGGGTTTACTGTTTGGCTGAGTGTAGGAGGGGTTTACTGTGAATGGCTGAGTGTAGGAGGGGTTTATAGTGTGATTGGCTGAGTGTAGGAGGGGTTTACTGGTGAGTGGCTGTGTAGTAGGGGTTTACTGTGAATGGCTGAGTGTAGGAGGGGTTTACTGTGATTGGCTGAGTGTAGGAGGGGTTTACTGTGAATGGCTGAGTGTAGGAGGGGTTTACTGTGAATGGCTGAGTGTAGGAGGGGTTTACTGTGATTGGCTGAGTGTAGGAGGGGTTTACTGTGATTGAGTGTAGGAGGGGTTTACTGTGAATGGCTGAGTGTAGGAGGGGTTTACTGTGAATGGCTGAGTGTAGGAGGGGTTTACTGTGATTGGCTGAGTGTAGGAGGGGTTTACTGTGAATGGCTGAGTGTAGTCTGTTTACTGTGAATGTTCTGAGTGTAGGAGGGATTTACTGGTGATTGGCTGAGTGTAGAGAGGGGTTTACTGTGAATGCAAAGTGTAGGAGGGGTTATACTGTGATTGAGTGTAGGAGGGGTTTACTGTGATTGGCTGAGTGTAGGAGGGGTTTACTGTGAATGGCTGAGTGTAGGAGGGGTTTACTGTGATTGGCTGAGTGTAGGAGGGGTTTACTGTGATTGGCTGAGTGTAGGAGGGGTTTACTGTGAATGGCTGAGTGTAGGAGGGGTTTACTGTGATTGGCTGAGTGTAGGAGGGGTTTACTGTGAATGGCTGAGTGTAGGAGGGGTTTACTGTGAATGGCTGAGTGTAGGAGGGGTTTACTGTGAATGGCTGAGTGTAGGAGGGGTTTACTGTGAATGGCTGAGGGTCGGAGGGGTTTCTGCTGAGTGTAGGAGGGGTTTACTGTGATCCTGCTTAGGAGGGGTTTACTGTGAATGGCTGAGTGTAGGAGGGGTTTACTGTGAATGGCTGAGTGTAGGAGGGGTTTTTACTGTGAACCGCTGAAGGCTGTGAGAGCAGTGTAGGAGGGGTTTACTGTGAAAGTGTAGGAGTGGTTTACTGTGAATGTCTGAGTGTAGGAGGGGTTTACTGTGAATGGATGAGTGTGGCTGAGTTTAGGTGAATTGGCTGAATCTGTGATGGACTGTGATTGAGTATTAGGGGTTTACTGTGAATGGCTGAGTGTAGGAGGGGTTACTGTGACTTGATGGCGGGGAGTGTATGCGGTGGTGACACCCGCCCATGAAAAAGTGTAGGAAGGGTTTACTCATCTGATCTCCTCACTGTAGGGGGGTTATCTGGATCTGGTTTTCATGACTCTCTTAATCATCCACTCTGAATGTTGAGTACAGCGCTGCAGAACTACTGTGGTGAACCCGCTGTGAGGGGGTTTACTGTGAAACGAGCTCTAGTTAAAGATTAGGTTCGGTGTTTCTCCACCCTGTCCTGTAGGTGCCCTTTACTGTCAGGTCACACCATGAGCTGTACGTCCGGGTTTACTGTGATGACTATACCTGTTACTGGGGTGCACCGCTGCTGAGTTGTAGGAGGGGTTTACTGTTACTACACGTCCACTGTGATTGGTCCTGTAGGGGGGGTCCTGCCCCGGTCACTGTGGAGGGGTTTAATAATACTTTATTAATATCATAGGGGTTATTGAATGATTTTTAGGAGGGATCCACCAGTAAGCTCCAGGAGGGGCATCTACCATTGAATCTGGAGGGGTTTTACTAGATGTACAATCTACAGGTTTACTCTGATTGGCTGAGTGTAGGAGGGGTTAACTGTGATTGGCTGAGTGTAGGAGGGGTTTACTGTGATTGACTTGATTGACAGGCTCTTTTTCATCAGTATGTATTATACACATTTGTATTTTGATATTACTTGATCACCTATTTTAATTGTAAAAGTCTGATCAGGTATTTTCACTTTTGTTTCCAGGTAAAGTGAGAATAATAAACGCCAGGGAAACTGTTCCAAAGGCCTTCAAAGGAGGTCTGTCAGACTGCTCGTTTGATAATGCAGGTATGGCATTAGTGATGAAACTTCAAAGCAGGTATTCTGTTCAGACTTGGAGGCGGTAAATCAGACCCGAACCGTGATCAGTCCCTCCAACATGCTTCATAGCTGCTGCAAAGTTTTGGTGTTGGTGTGGATTTGTGATTCTCGCTGCCCCATCAGTCAATAGACCATTCTCTCAGAAGTACTTAGGAACATCTGGGCAGTCCTGGGCAAGCTTCAGACGGACCAATGTTCTTCCTGTACAGCGGTGGCTTCTTTCCTGGTGTTCCCTATGGTGACCTCTGACCTCTTTCAGACCTCCCACCGCATGTATACCCTTACTCTGATTCCTCACCGTGTATATACCCTTACTCTGATCTCTTTCAGACCTCCCACCGTGTATATACCCTTACTCTGATTCCTCACCGCGTATATACCCTTACTCTGATCTCTTTCAGACCTCCCACCATGTATATACCCTTACTCTGATTCCTCACCACGTATATACCCTTACTCTGATCTCTTTCAGACCTCCCACCGTGTATATACCCTTACTCTGATTCCTCACCGCGTATATACCCTTACTCTGATCTCTTTCAGACCTCCCACCGTGTATATACCCTTACTCTGATTCCTCACCGCGTATATACCCTTACTCTGATCTCTTTCAGACCTCCCACCGCGTATATACCCTTACTCTGATTCCTCACCGCGTATATACCCTTACTCTTATCTCTTTTCCACCGCGCATATACCCTTACTCTGATTCCTCACCGTGTATATACCCTTACTCTGATTCCTCACCGTGTATATACCCTTACTCTGACCTCTTTCAGACCTCCCACCGCATGTATACCCTTACTCTGATTCCTCACCGTGTATATACCCTTACTCTGATCTCTTTCAGACCTCCCACCGCATATATACCCTTACTCTGATTCCTCACCACGTATATACCCTTACTCTGATCTCTTTCCCACCGCACATATACCCTTACTCTGATCTCTTTCAGACCTCACACCACGTGTATACCCTTACTCTGATTTCTTCTCATTTCATGAAGCACCAAATTCAGCAGAATATGGTGTTTAGCTGACGCTCGTAAGTCACTCTGGATACAAGGTCAGTCATATTACAGGTGGGCCAGTGTGGTGTTAGGAGTCTTGCCCAAGGACTCTTATTGATGTAGCACAGTACAGTCACCCATACCGGGATTCAAACCCCAGTCCTCCACATGTGGTGGTGACTCCCTGATGGGTAGTGGTGTTACCCGCTGAGCTCTCACTTTCTGTTTCTCTCTCCAGGTCCTCAGTGGATCGGTGTTCCTGGTGAGATCCGTGGCTATGAGCTTGTACACAGGCTGTACGGTAAACTGCCCTGGGCCGAGCTGTTCAAGCCCACCATCAAGCTGGCCAAAGAGGGGGTGAAAATCAACAAAATCCTGGCACGACATCTCGCCCACGTCGAAAAGCACAGTGCAGGGTACAGTCTACACCCCTCCTAACTCCATCCTTCTCCTCAGAGTTCTTTTACTCCAGCTGCTCCTCTCACGTTACCGCACCGCCAGTGTAGAATACGGTGCAGGAAGGGGTGTGCTTAAGGCACAGTCAGCGGGTGAAGTGTGCCACCTAGTGTTGCTGAGACAGCCAATATAACAACATCACACAGTGAACCAACTAACTCAACCACAACGTGGAAGCCTAAATTGGTCACCAGTAATATTACAGAAACAAGTACGTGATAAAAGAAGCAGATAAATAAACACACCACATCAGCAGTGAGGTTTGAACCCGGGCTGCACACCCCAATCCGGGAAAAGTACGAGCAGGAAATGGAAAAAAGATGCCAGAGGAGACTGGCTACCTCCTAAACCAACCGGGGTGTAAACCTGGTGAACTCCCAACGAAAACGTAAAGTAAACGAAGGAGGGGACAACAGTTCTCCCCGTTTATCCAGAGTACTCTCCACTGTATAGTAGGGGGAAGCCAGGGAAACGAAGAGAGGGAGGGGTGAGAAAACCCTAAACTCCTCTGAGGGGCACAGGGCTAAGGGGGAGGGCCAGACCCCACAGCCCTCAGCAGACAGGAGAAGAAAGGGGTTTTTGATGAAAGAGGAGCAGCAACACTCTCAGAGAGTGAACGAGAGAAGTGAGGGTGAGCTCCAAAACTCTTAACCCATTCCCATTCCCAACCAGGACCTTACACACACCAAAGACCCAGCCCGCTTCCTGAGAGCTGTATATAGCCCTTTCACCAGGTGCAGGGTTTTAGGACTGATTGCTGGTTCACCACTGACCCCTAGTGGCCAGGTTAAGGCTGGCACTCACGCCAGTCCCTACAAAAGAAACCTAAATTAAGACCAAGATTCGCTTCTATAATATGAATTTAGGACTAAAAGCTCCCGAACAAATACAAACGACACATACAAAAAACCCACAATCCGCCAGCTGTGCCCGGGTGATGTTTTAGCTCCGGGCACAGATGGCAGGATCAGAGAGTCACCCCGATAACCCAGCTGAGCGTGAATGTGAGTACGCGAACACTGAAATGACCTGTCCATTCTTACTAGTAGCAGAGACCAATTAGCTACGGTTAGCTAACCCTAGCTGAAACTCATCCACACTGCCTCCATCTTTCTACAGCAGCTCCAGCACTCTGGTGTTTTACTCCACCCTGGGCGTGGCTTTTTAGGTCAATCCAGTATGATTTCTTAGCTGCAGCACGCCTTGTGTGTCTGCCAATTTGTGTCCTACCTGGCAACCCGGTGTGGAAATGGGCGGGATCAGAGACTCAGAGCCCAAAACACAAACAGACTTCACGATCCGGTTATGGAAGGTCAGAGAAGGCTCTGGCTGTTATCGGGAAGCTAGTGGTTCATGTTATATTAAACTCTGATGATCTCATAAAGTAAACGTATTACATAACGCCCCTTTAAAGAGTTTTACTCGTGATGTCATCAAAATACATCATGCACCCCATGACCTTCCACTAGCTCATGCACACACCCTCCCTATGAAACCTAGTTTCCTTATTAAACTAGGGAAGCACTGAAAAGTGTTTTTGGCCAAAACCGTCACATGAACTGCGAAGCCCGAATACTAAAACCTGACTTTTACAGCATTTCATTAAATGTGAAACTTTTTTCACTTTGCTAAAATTAAATATCGCTGCTGTCCGAAGAAAAACAGGTACCTCCAAAATGGCAGCTTTACAGGAGAGGCCAAAAACCTCGTTTAACTTTAATATAAGTCTATGGAACCGAACGTCTTTCCAAACAGTTTGGGCCGTTTCTGTAGGTCCACTCATCGTGAGGTTCTCACTCAGTGTAAACAGCAGCTGATGTGATCAAATGATGCATAAAAGCAAAAATGAAAAAAAAAAACTATTAATAAACTGCTGTGTTTATTAATTATTATTAGTATTTATTAACGACACCAACCAAACACCATATGACTTAAATACGTCAGCAATATAAACCCATCTCAGCATCTCAGATGTCCTGGCCCATTTCCAGGCCTGCCTCCACCCGTAGTAGGTGTGGTTAACACACTCCCCTCTTTCTCAGTCAGCTGTTCCGGGACGCGAAGGGGAACATGCTGAAGGAAGGGGACACGGTGAAGTTTGAGAAGCTCGCAGAGACCCTGGAGAGGATAGCAGCGGGTGGAGCAGAGGAGTTCTACACAAATAAGACAGCCAGAGACCTGATCAGTGACATACAGGAAGCAGGTAACAGGAGATGTCTATCACCTCACCAATACCTCACCTCTCCAATCCCTCACCTCTCCAATACCTCACCTCACCCATACCTCACCTCTCCAATACCTCACCTCTCCAATACCTCACCTCTCCAATACCGCACCTCTCCAATACCCCACCTCTCCAATCCCTCACCTCTCCAATACCTCACCTCACCCATACCTCACCTCTCCAATCCCTCACCTCTCCAATACCTCACCTCACCCATACCTCACCTCACCCATACCTCACCTCTCCAATACCTCACCTCTCCAATCCCTCACCTCTCCAATACCTCACCTCACCTCTCCAATACCTCACCTCTCCAATACCTCACCTCTCCAATACCGCACCTCTCCAATCCCTCACCTCTCCAATAACTCACCTCTCCAATACCTCACCTCTCCAATACCTCACCTCACCCATACCTCACCTCTCCAATACCTCACCTCTCCAATACCTCACCTCACCCATACCTCACCTCTCCAATACCTCACCTCTCCAATACCTCACCTCACCCATACCTCACCTCTCCAATCCGTCACCTCTCCAATAACTCACCTCTCCAATACCTCACCTCTCCAATACCTCACCTCTGCAATCAGTCACGTCTTCAATAACTCACCTCTCCAATCCCTCACCTCTCCAATACCTCACCTCTCCAATACCTCACCTCTCCAATACCTCACCTCTCCAATCCCTCACCTCTCCAATACCTCACCTCTCCAATACCACATCTCTCCAATCCCTCACCTCTCCAATCCCTCACCTCTCCAATACCTCACCTCTCCAATACCTCACCTCTGCAATACCTCACCTCTCCAATACCTCACCTCTCCAATACCTCACCTCTCCAATCCGTCACCTCTCCAATAACTCACCTCTCCAATACCACATCTCTCCAATACCTCACCTCTCCAATACCTCACCTCTCCAATACCTCACCTCTCCAATCCGTCACCTCTCCAATCCCTCACCTCTCCAATCCCTCACCTCTCCAATACCTCACCTCTCCAATACCTCACCTCTCCAATACCTCACCTCTCCAATAACTCACCTCTCCAATACCACATCTCTCCAATCCCTCACCTCTCCAATCCCTCACCTCTCCAATACCTCACCTCTCCAATACCTCACCTCTGCAATACCTCACCTCTCCAATACCTCACCTCTCCAATACCTCACCTCTCCAATCCGTCACCTCTCCAATAACTCACCTCTCCAATACCACATCTCTCCAATACCTCACCTCTCCAATACCTCACCTCTCCAATACCTCACCTCTCCAATCCGTCACCTCTCCAATAACTCACCTCTCCAATACCACATCTCTCCAATACCTCACCTCTCCAATCCCTCACCTCTCCAATCCCTCACCTCTCCAATACCTCACCTCTCCAATACGTCACCTCTCCAATACCTCACCAATACCTCACCTCTCCAATATTTCACCTCTCCAATCCCTCACCTTTCCAATACCTCACCTCTCCAATCCCTCACCTCTCCAATACCTCACCTCTCCAATCCCTCACCTCTCCAATACCTCACCAATACCTCACCTCTCCAATACTTCACCTCTCCAATATCTCACCAATACCTCACCTCTCCAATACGTCACCTCTCCAATACCTCACCAATACCTCACCTCTCCAATATTTCACCTCTCCAATCCCTCACCTTTCCAATACCTCACCTCTCCAATACCTCACCTCTGCAATCAGTCACGTCTTCAATAACTCACCTCTCCAATCCCTCACCTCTCCAATACCTCACCTCTCCATAACTCACCTCTCCAATACCTCACCTCTCCAATCCTTCACCTCTCCAATCCCTCACCTCTCCAATCCCTCACCTCTCCAATACCTCACCTCTCCAATACCTCACCTCTCCAATCCCTCACCTCTCCAATAACTCACCTCTCCAATCCCTCACCTCTCCAATCCCTCACCTCTCCAATACCTCACGTCTCCAATACCGCACCTCTCCAATCCCTCACCTCTCCAATACCTCACGTCTCCAATCCCTCACCTCTCCAATCCCTCACCTTTCGAATACCTCACCTCTCCAATACTTCACCTCTCCAATACCTCACCAAAACTTCACCTCTCCAATACCTCACCTCTCCAATACTTCACCTCTCCAATACCTCACCAAAACTTCACCTCTCCAATCCCTCACCTCTCCAATACCTCACCTCTCCAATACCTCACGTCTCCAATACCTCACCTCTCCAATCTGTCACCTCTCAAATCCGTCACCTCTCCAGTACCCCACCTCTCCAATACTTCACCTCTTCAATACTTCACCTGTCAAATACCTCACCTCTCAAATCTTTCACCTCTCAAATCCGTCACCTCTGCAGTACCTCACGTCTCCAGTACCTCACGTCTCCAGTACCCGACCTCTCCAATACCTCACCTCTCCAATACCTCACCTCTCCAATACTTCACCTGTCAAATACCTCACCTCTCAAATCTTTCACCTCTCAAATCCGTCACCTCTGCAGTACCTCACGTCTCCAGTACCTCACGTCTCCAGTACCTCACGTCTCCAGTACCCGACCTCTCCAATACCTCACCTCTCCAATCCCTCACTTCTCCAATACCTAACCTCTCCAATACCTCACCTCTCCAATCCCTCACCTCTCCAATACGTCACCTCTCCAATACCTCACCAATACCTCACCTCTCCAATACTTCACCTCTCCAATATCTCACCAATACCTCACCTCTCCAATACGTCACCTCTCCAATACGTCACCAATACCTCACCTCTCCAATATTTCACCTCTCCAATACCTCACCTCTCCAAAACGTCACCAATACCTCATCTCTGCAATACCTCACCTCTCCAATACTTCACCTCTTCAATACCTCACCTTTCCAATACATCACCTCTCCAACCCCTCACCTTTCCAATACTTCACCTCTCCAGTACCTCACCTCTCCAATACCTTATCTCTCCAACAGGTCACCTCTCCAATACTTCACCTCTCCAACCCCTCACCTCTACAATACCCCACCTCTCCAATACCTTATCTCTCCAACAGGTCACCTCTCCAATACCTCACCTCTCCAATACTTCACCTCTCCAACCCCTCACCTTTGCAATACTTCACCTCTATAATACCTTACCTCTCCAGTACCTCACCTCTCCAGTACCCCACCTCTCCAATACGTCACCTCTCCAATACTTCACCTCGCCAACCCCTCACCTTTCCTATACTTCACCTCTTCAATATTTCACCTCTCCAATATATTACCTCTCCAATACCCCACCTCTCCAGTACCTCACTTCTCAAGTACCTCACCTGTCCAATACTTCCCCTCTCCAATACGCCACCTCTCCAATCCCTCACCTCTCCAATACTTCAGCTCTACAATACCTCACCTCTCAAATCTGTCACCTCTCAAATCCGTCACCTCTCCAGTACCTCACGTCTCCAGTACCTCACCTCTCCAGTACCCGACCTCTCCAATCCCTCACCTCTCCAATACTTCAGCTCTACAATACCTCACCTCTCAAATCTGTCACCTCTCAAATCCGTCACCTCTCCAGTACCTCACGTCTCCAGTACCTCACGTCTCCAGTACCCGACCTCTCCAATACCTCACCTCTCCAATCCCTCACTTCTCCAATACCTAACCTCTCCAATACCTCACCTCTCCAATACTTCACCTGTCAAATACCTCACCTCTCAAATCTTTCACCTCTCAAATCCGTCACCTCTGCAGTACCTCACGTCTCCAGTACCTCACGTCTCCAGTACCTCACGTCTCCAGTACCCGACCTCTCCAATACCTCACCTCTCCAATCCCTCACTTCTCCAATACCTAACCTCTCCAATACCTCACCTCTCCAATCCCTCACCTCTCCAATACGTCACCTCTCCAATACCTCACCAATACCTCACCTCTCCAATACTTCACCTCTCCAATATCTCACCAATACCTCACCTCTCCAATACGTCACCTCTCCAATACGTCACCAATACCTCACCTCTCCAATATTTCACCTCTCCAATACCTCACCTCTCCAAAACGTCACCAATACCTCATCTCTGCAATACCTCACCTCTCCAATACTTCACCTCTTCAATACCTCACCTTTCCAATACATCACCTCTCCAACCCCTCACCTTTCCAATACTTCACCTCTCCAGTACCTCACCTCTCCAATACCTTATCTCTCCAACAGGTCACCTCTCCAATACTTCACCTCTCCAACCCCTCACCTCTACAATACCCCACCTCTCCAATACCTTATCTCTCCAACAGGTCACCTCTCCAATACCTCACCTCTCCAATACTTCACCTCTCCAACCCCTCACCTTTGCAATACTTCACCTCTATAATACCTTACCTCTCCAGTACCTCACCTCTCCAGTACCCCACCTCTCCAATACGTCACCTCTCCAATACTTCACCTCGCCAACCCCTCACCTTTCCTATACTTCACCTCTTCAATATTTCACCTCTCCAATATATTACCTCTCCAATACCCCACCTCTCCAGTACCTCACTTCTCAAGTACCTCACCTGTCCAATACTTCCCCTCTCCAATACGCCACCTCTCCAATCCCTCACCTCTCCAATACTTCAGCTCTACAATACCTCACCTCTCAAATCTGTCACCTCTCAAATCCGTCACCTCTCCAGTACCTCACGTCTCCAGTACCTCACCTCTCCAGTACCCGACCTCTCCAATCCCTCACCTCTCCAATACTTCAGCTCTGCAATACCTCAGCTCTGCAATTTTTCACCTCTCCAATACCCCACCTCTCCAATCCCTCACCTCTCAAATACCTCACCTCTCCAATTCGTCACCTCTCCAATACCTCACCTCTCCAATACCTCACCTCTCCAATACCTCACCTCTCAAATCCGTCACCTCTCCAGTACCTCACCTCTCCAATAACTCACCTCTCCAATCCCTCACCTCTCCAATACCTCACCTCTCCAATAGTATCTGAATCTGATGCTTTGTGTGTGTGGTTTGTGTGTGTGTATGTATGTGTGTGGTGTGTGTGGTGTGTGTATGTGTGGTGTGTGGGTTTGTGTGTGGTGTGTGTGGTGTGTGTGCGGTGTGTTTAAGGTGGTAATCTCACTCTGGAGGATCTGAGTTCAGTTAATGTCTCTGAGACGGTTCCCTGGAATGTCTCTCTGGGCAATTACACCATGTTCTTCCCCCCTCCACCTTCACGGGGTGCACAGGTCGGCTTCATCCTCAACGTTATGGAAGGTGAGATGAGTATATTACCTGATGGTGTTCTGTAGATATGATATATTATGTAAGCTGACTGTATTTGATCTTCCCTCTGTAACGAGTGGGATTCTGATTTAGCCTAACAGTGCTGCAGTATTGTAGGTGCTGAGTGAGATGTTTGGTGTGCTCTCCAGGCTATAACCCATCCCCAGCTTCTCTAGAAGGAAGAGAGCGGGTGCTGACCTACCATCGCTACATAGAGGCCAGTAAGTTTGCAGCGGGACTGAAGGATTGCATGAAGGACCCCAGATTCAACCCGCAAAAGGTGGGTTACGCTGGAATCTTTAGGAGAAAGGTGGGCTGGTGGACCTTCAGGAACAGAACAGACGAATGTCCTACGAATGACTTTCTAAATTCAAATTAATGACAAATACATTTCTCCATATTTATCTCCTATTCATGCCAACTTGTCCATGACTTAATAATTCCATAACTGCAGTTTAGTATATTACAACAAACTGTATATTTTATAATATCCTCCCAGAGACGTCCAGGAGCTGGTCAGTAGAAATCATCTTCAGTCTCATTTAAACATAAACACCATGACAGACCAGTTCCAGCTAGATTTCCCCACTTAGTCTACATCCTCGATCCCCTACAGCTGCCGGATACTTCAGACAACATGGTAGTTGGAGGTGAAGCGGTTTGGTGAAGAGCAGTTGGCCATGGGTGGGGCTGCTGGGTACTCTGGGTGGTCTTACCTGTACACCTGACCATATACTGTACGGTATCACCTGTGTTTCTAAAGGCGTGTAACATGACTCAGAAGAAGTTCGCAGACGAAATCAGAAAGAATATCACAGACAACAGAACCCATGAGGACGAGTACTACAATATCAAAGAGTATCTGGACACCCCTGGGACCACCCATGTGTCGGTTCTTGATGAGCACGGATTGGCTGTGTCTGCCACCAGCACCATCAACCACCTGTGAGTTTAATCCACTACACCCACTTACACTACCACTCCCTCACGGTTAATTAGCTGATGGGATGGGTGGAGGAGTTCACCATATTCACCTTTAAGCTACACTTTAAATAATGCAGATTATTACATAATTGTTATTTTCCTCATTCTTCCTCGAAATCTCCCTGGGTTCTTGGTCAGGTTTGGCTCTCGAGTCCTCTCCTCCAAAACAGGCATCATCCCTCAAAACATGATGACATAACCAGACTTCTGCGGAAAACCACAGACCGGGTTTCACCCTGGTGATGCTCCCTTCTGTACAGATGGTACACTGAGTACAGGTTCCCCAGTATACTGAACGTTAAAGAGCTCTGTGTGTGTGCAGGTGTGAGCGTCCTTCATCCCTCCTACTCAGCTCCGACGATCCTTCACTCCAACGCTACAAAACCACACTGTGATCATTGGAGGTGCAGGGGGCTCCAGGATCCCCCACCGGGATCACCATGGTGAGTTCAGTCTCTTACTGCTAACAGCTGTTGCCACCTCTGCACACCTGATGGTCCTTACAACACCTCTTTGATCCTTTATTTAAATAAAGCCCTTCATACATAGCGCTTCACAAACAGGCCAGAGCAATACACACCAACACAGACCCTCCACCCATGGTTCCTCCTGTTAGTGCAGACACCATCGGCAGAACGCCCTGCCACCACGCAGGCACTACATGACAACACAGACCGTTACAACGACTGTTCCTTAAACAACCACGTCACCGGGGGGGGGGGGGGGGGGGCACCAACGGACTGGCAGTGTAGTGTCGTAACCAGACTGTCATGGAGTGGACTCCAGACAATGCGCAGCGGTGTCATTCTTTGCAGTGACGAGTCCCCGCTTTAGGTCATCTTGGTGGAGAACGCCCCAACGAAACCCGTGTAGTGGAGGCACCGTCGGTCAGCACCGAGACGAAACGGTTTGTGGTCACACGTCCAGAAAACCTGGTGTCCCTCCACCTCCACCCCTACCGCAAGCCCTCTGCAGGAACTGTTGTGAGGATGTTCAAGCAATAGCATGGGATGGTACATTATCACAGGACTCCATCAGGAACCTCTTTACAGCTCCATACCGAGAAACGTCTGGCGTGTTGGGTTAGCGAACACCGGCGGCCGACGCCACATGAGAGAACAGGACTTCTGTATGTGTAGTCTCAATAAATATTTGATCATATCAGTCTAAAATTTATCATCAGTATTTATTGATCCTGGTCACCTTCATCCTTCCTTCCCAAACACACCCGCACTCCCACACCCCTCCTGGTTGCCAGCAGCTTGCTCTGTAGATGAGGAGTTGGTCTGTAGATACGTGTGTAAACAGGAATGACAAGCGGACTCACTCCTCAACTGTACGAGCAGGGATGTAGCTTCACTTGCTGATGCAGTACAGTAGTTATTTCCTGAGCTTGCAGCTGGACCTCTGTAGTAGCTCTGTTTTTGATTTTCAGTCTAACTCTAACTGTACTGTTCCATCAGGCCCTCAATAGAACTTCCTACTGGTTGTCGGGAAAGAAGCCATGAAGGAAGATCCATCGCTGCACCACTTGTGAATAGTGACGCAAACAGGACTTCCTGTTTGAAGCCTGACTTATGACAAGGTACCAACACTGCCACTGCCCTGAACACGGGGAGATAGGTTTGTAAACATGTTCAAATTTGAAAAATAAATCTCGAAAGAGAATTTTATGAAATACCTAGGTAGGAAGGATACGGCCAACATTCCATATGCTGGTTATACAACAAGAGCCGGATTCTATGCAGCTATTAAGGAATTAAGCAAACACCGTTTACTGTGTTGGTGTGATATCCTGTCCTTCCAGAAGTAAATTCATTCGCAGGTCTGAAAGAGCTCGGCAACAAAGTCCCAGTTACCACCCAAACGATGGTCAACGTCTGTCTCTCAAAAGATGGACGGAGAGTTGCATCGAAGCAGTGTCCCGAACGCTCGGGAGATGGGACAAACTGCGGGGGGATACTAGACGTCCCATTACATACCCATCTCCCACCCATCCGTGTAGCGTACAGGGTTCCGGGGACCGGCCTCCAAGACCTCCATATTATAACCAGAGTTAAGATACCAGGGTGGATGGGGGTGTTTATGAAAGAAAAAACCCAAAACAAACAAAGAAATAAGAAAAAAAAGGAAAAAAAAAAGAAAAAAAAACCACTGTATTCTGACTTTATACTATCACCATGTTTTAGCTGCTTCTCACTCAACCAAGTCAGCAAGCTTCTGTCTCTGGTACATCCTGACTACCTGGAGAGTGGGCAGTGGTTCGCCTATAGGTGGCGCTGTGAGAAAAGGTGACATCACCCAGCCGTTCCCTCGTAGTCTAGAACCCGTAAGCATGGCTTATGAACACTCTGCCAGACCTGACACTATGGTGGGTAGAATATATACAAACCTGAAAACTTCCCTCCTGGCTTCAGGTGTGTGTAGTGAAGCGTGAGGTTGAAGGTTAA
>JAMWET010007061.1:37500-57576 GCA_024036415.1 Prochilodus magdalenae | reverse complement strand
GCTGTTAATTTGCCTGTTCTAATGATCTGCTGTTCCTATATGTTCTGTTAATCTGCTGTTTCTATATGTGCTGTTAATCTGCTGCTCCTATATGTGCTGTTAATCTGCTGCTCCTATATGTTCTGTTAATCTGCTGTTCCTATATGTGCTGTTAATCTGCTGTTCCTATATGTGCTGTTAATCTGCTGCTCCTATATGTGCTGTTAATCCACTGTTCCTATATGTTCTGTTAATCTGCTGTTCCTATATGTGCTGTTAATCTGCTGCTCCTATATGTTGCCCGTAACTCTGCCATCGTTACCCTAATGTTGTTTAATCTGCTGCTCCTATATGTGCTGTTATTCCCGCTGTATCCTATATGTGCTGTTTAATCTGCTTGTTCCTATAATTGTGCTGTTAATCTGCTGTTTCCTATATGTGTGTCTGTTATCTGCTGTTCTCTATATGTTTCTGTGTAATCTGCTGTTTCTAATATGTTGCTGTTCCTGTATATGTGCTGTTAATCTGTTCCATATATTGCTGTTAATGCTTGTTTTATATGTTCCGCTGTTCCTATATGTGCTGTTAATCTGCTGTTCCTATATGTGCTGTTAATCTGCTGTTCCTATATGTGCTGTTTTCTTTGTATGACAAATTGACTTTTTGTGAAGCTGCTTTGAGACAACGTTGGTTGTAAAAAGCGCTATATAAATAAATATTGATTGATTGATTGATATTGATTGTTAATCTGCTGCTCCTATATGTGCTGTTAATCTGCTGTTCCTGTGTGTGCTGTTAATCTGATGTTGCTAGGTGTGCTGTTAATCTGCTGTTCCTGTGTGTGCTGTTAATCTGCTGTTCCTATGTGTGCTGTTAATCTGCTGTTCCTATGTGTGCTGTTAATCTGATGTTGCTATGTGTGCTGTTAATCTGCTGTTCCTATGTGTGCTGTTAATCTGCTGTTCCTATGTGTGCTGTTAATCTGCTGTTGCTATAGGTGCTGTTAATCTGCTGTTCCTATGTGTGCTGTTAATCTGCTGTTCCTATGTGTGCTGTTAATCTGCTGTTCCTGTGTGTGCTGTTAATCTGATGTTGCTAGGTGTGCTGTTAATCTGATGTTCCTGTGTGTGCTGTTAATCTGCTGTTCCTATGTGTGCTGTTAATCTGATGTTGCTATGTGTGCTGTTAATCTGCTGTTACTATGTGTGCTGTTAATCTGCTGTTCCTATATGTGCTGTTAATCTGCTGTTCCTATATGTGCTGTTAATCTGCTGTTCCTATATGTGCTGTTAATCTGCTGTTCCTATATGTGCTGTTAATCTGCTGTTCCTATATGTGCTGTTAATCTGCTGTTCCTATATGTGCTGTTAATCTGCTGTTAATCTGCTGATCCTATATGTGCTGTTAATCCGCTGCTCCACTCTGTTCCTATGTGTGCTGTTAAGCTGCTGTTCCTATGTGTGCAAAAATCAGAGACCACTCTACAATTCAGTTGGCCAGTCCGTTGTTCTGCGAACACCAGCAGCTTCTTTGCTGATTGGCTCTGTTGATCTCCATTTGTTAGGAACAATTTCTTGAGAGCTTCCCCTTCATTCAGACACAGAGAGCAGAGTTGATGATCTTCTCTTACCTCTCAAAGATGAAGGTGCTCAGTTATATGATGCCAGCAGTTTTGGTGGTCCACCAGGTTTGGCACGGCTGTTAGGAGCTTTATTTTCTCTGTATGCTTGAATCATTTGTGCAGAGCTGCAATATTTAATAAATGCTATTTCTAATGTTCTTGTCAAGTTCCATCAAGTTCATTCTGACACCCAGCAACCTTAAGCATTGTGTTTTGCCAGAATACCCTGCCTTCTGTTTGGGGCCTTAGGCTTATTAATGACCTGTTCATGATTCCACTGGTTGTCTCCACCTATCTTGCTGTTGGCCGTCCTTCTCCACTTTTACTCTCAACTGTTCCAAGAATAACTGATCCAAGCATGTTAAAGCTGGTGGTAGTGGGCAGCCTTGCCTGACGCCTTTGGCATAGTGGAATCAATCTGACTGACCATTTTCTACTTTTCTTATTAGATTGATGAGCTTCTCTGATGTGCCCATTTTCCTAAAGACATTCCATAAAAGGCTCACTGAGCAGACGGTAGGAATCACCCTGGGCAGGTTGCCAGTCCATCACAGAGCAGACACACAGACATACAAAGTCACTCACAATGTAGCATCGCCAGTCAGCCAGACTGCATGTCTTTGGACTGTGGGAGGAAACTAGAGCACCCGGAGGAAACCCACACAAGCATAGTGAGAACATGTAAACACCACACAGAAAGGACCTCAGATGCCCCAGCTAGGATTGGAACCAAGGCCTCTCTCGCATTGACGCAATAAAATTCAGTGCTCGCTGAATGTCTGCAATTGTGGTTGTTGGGTCAGTCAGGCACGAGGATAAGGCCCATCCTTGCTCATGTCACATGTGTAGCCAAGTGTTACTTAAATACTTAAATACACATGTCTCACGATGTCGAACCTACCCACCAAGTTTCATTCCTGTCAGTTGATTCTTTCTAGGTGCAACTGCTCTTTTGCTGATGAGTGTACGTTGATTTAAATGATCTAAAATCTATAAAATATGTATTACATTTTTTTTGTTGCAATGACTTTATGCTAACTTTTCTAAAGGCTGCAAAGAATAACCCTTAGTAGTTACTGTATAATAAGCCTTAAGGTTAATTAATTAAGTACTTAATTAATTAATAATAACTTATTAATAACTTAATAATAAAAGTTTAACCTGATTGGTCAAGATGCAGAGAGGTAAGCTTTTGCACATATCATTGTGTTTCAGATCTGCGCCACTAGTCGCCTGTCAGCCGTCTGTCACAGCGTGCAACCCAGCATCCCAAATCTCTCCCAAGCTTATAAGACAGACGAGCCCCAGCCATCTATTGTTATGTAATAGTTTCTTGCTGATATTGGGTGATTGTTTCTGTTAAGCACTTTCACCATGTTGTTTCTGCAGTAACGATAAGATAAGAACACAGATAAGGGGAAATTAGAGCGTTACAGCAGCTTACATAACGGTGAGACACAAAGTTCACATAGAAGATACAGAAATAATGAGGCAAAAATAGATCAAGAATAAATAAAATAATATTACATGCGTTTGACCCAAACTCCTACCTGCAATCTTTGTAACTTGAACATTGTGGTACATTTATGCATTATGTTTGGTTCTGTCCAACTGTTCTTGATTTCTGGCATCAGCTTGCTGATGATCTTACAACTTTAATCGAACGAAATGTTCCATGTTCACCCTCTTTTTGTCTTCCGAATGATTTTTCTTCATTTAGAATCAGAATCAGAATCAGAATCTCTTTATTTCACCAAGTATGTTACACATACAAGGAATTTGTCTTGGTGAGAGCAACACGTATGACAAGTAACAAAAACAAGTAACAAAAACACAGAACACAGATTATTTACAGTATTAAACTAAAGGAAAATTACACTAAACAATAAATAGGGTAGGGGATAAATTAAAAAAGTAAAAAGTACTAAAGGTAATAAAGAGCTGAAGAAGCTGAGAGATGTGAAACAGATTTAGTTGAAAAATATTATATATAGAAAGTTACAGATGACCTGAATATTTACAGAAAGAGAACATCTGTACAGGTGTGCAAATAGTCATAGTGCAAATAGGCAGAGTGCAAGTAGCTGTTCAGTCCGGTTTGGTACAGTTCAGTTGTATGTTTAAGGTTTACAGTGGGAGGTGTCCACTGTGGTTGAGGAGTGCTACAGCTCTGGGGAAGAAGCTGTTAGCATGACGTGTTGTGCTGGTTTTGATGGACCGCAGTCTTCTACCAGAGGTCAGTGTCTGGAAGAGGAGGTGTCCAGGATGTGAGGGGTCAGATGTAATTTTGCCAGCACGCCTCCTCACCCTGCTGGTGTAGATCTGCTGAAGTGATGGCAGGTTACATCCAATGATCCTCTCTGCTGTCCTGATGATGCGCTGGAGTTTGGTTCTTTCTTGTGAGGTGGAGGAACCAAACCAGATAGTTATGGAGGCTGTGAGAATGGACTCGATGATCGCTGTGTAGAACTGGATCATCAGGGTCTGTGGCAGGTTGAATTTGAATTATATCAGTCTGCAGCAGAAACGATTATTACTCTGCGCCCTAACTGCTGCAAAGAAACTACTGGTTAATCGATGGAATCCTCCTCATTCCATCACAAGAAGGCAATGGCTATTCAGCTTTTTGGACTTTATCTCGCTTGAACTCTCAGTTGCTCGTATGCTCGTATGCACGGATCAAGGACGGAAACTATTAAGTCGTGGGAAATGGCAACTTACTCTGTGGAATCCCGGCTGTCTTCATCTTAGATGTATTTTTGCTCTGCACTTGACAACTTTTTATTATTATTATTATTATTATTATTATTTTTCCCCCTTCTTTATAATTTATAATCTTTTTTTTTCATTTTACTTATTGTATCTATTTGCACACTGTGACCCTGTAACCTTTACTCTTATTCTGTATTTTTGCACCACCACACAGAGGGGGTGGGGGGAGGGGTTGGTATGGTCTGAATGTTTTTCTGCAGTCTGACAATTGTTGATATGCTATTGTTTCAGACAATATAGGAAAAGTAATAAACAGTTGTTCACAAAAAAAGAATAAATAAAATAAAAAACAAAAAATGAAATAAATAAATAAAGATAAAATATAAAGATGTAATAAAATACAATCAATTAAAATGGGGCGGTTCCTAAAGTGCAAAAGTACAAGGTATAGCAAGATGTGTGGAGATATATGGAATGAGGTAGTTACAATAATACCTAGGCCCAATCCCATTTCTTATTTTTACCCTTAACCCTTGTTTTCCAATGTAACCCATCTTCATGGAATTGGATACGTCACCAAGAACCGGATACGTCGTCAGTTCTCGTCAGTGGCTTCATGTAAGCATGGGTGCTCACGATTCAGTCACAACTTCAGTTTTACACATCAACCAATCTAACGAGTCGCCCAATACAAAAAAGCACAAACGAAAAACTACAGTGCTACCAGCTAACAGGCTACTAGCGGTGCTCTGTAGGCGACACTGCAGAGTATAATGAAGTTCAGCTCCTCACTGCTTAAATGCATTTAGAGCATCACATGCCTTAAAGAGGGGGATGATCATTATTTACAATCACCACCAAGAATTCTTCAGTGATATGAAGCTGAACTTAGCTTTTTAATCACCAGCTTCATGATCGAATTTCTCTCGGTAGCGACCGAGACATTTTACAATGGTTATCTTACAATACAGCGACTTTTTAACAGAGGAAGTACTAATATAACGTTGCTGTACAAAGAAAAACAAGTATCTCCATTTTTGTTGATTTTTTACTTTTATGCTATATTTGATCACATGAGCTGCTTTTTACACTGTGTGTGAATTTCATGAAGAACGGACCAACAGAAATGGCCCAAAACTGCCTGGAAAGCCGTCTGGTTCCATTGACTTCCATTCAAATTAACTTAGCTTTTTGGTCTCTCCTGTAAAGTTGCCATTTTGGACATACCTGTTTTCCTTTAGACAGCGACTATATTAATGGGTCTCTCTAAATGCTTGTACAGCTTGACGATAATTGGCAGGGCCTTCTGGGAATTTTCTCAGAACACTAAGTTTAAAGAGGGCCTCTGATAAATCTCTGTTTGCCCTAACACTTTGCTCTACATTTACATTTATGGCATTTAGCTGACGCTCTTATCCAGAGCGACTTACAAGGTTAATGATTACAGGTAGGCCAATGTAGTGTTAGGAGTCTTGCCCACTGACTCTTATTGGTGTAGCTCAGCAAAGTCACCCAGACAGGGATTCAAACCCCAGTCTCCCACACATAGAGGTGGCACTCTGAGTAGTGGTGTTACCCACTGAGCAACCCTACCCTTCCATCACAACACCAACCAGGACCACCTTACCCCTAGATGTGAATGTGCAAAATGGAGGGATGGGGCTAAGTGTTAGGGGCAAGGGCTGAAATGGGGTTGGGCCTTTGTTTACTTCTGGATGATAGGGTGATAGGAAGGAGAGGTTGTGTAACCCGTCTCCACAGGTAGTAAAACTCAGTCCACTGCCTGTATAACAGGTTGTGCGTGCTCTTGCTTATTTGCCGCTCGAGTAATTACAGGACGAGCGTGCCGTGTACTTTGCATTCAATACGATGTCATGATATTACAGCCTAAGCACTCACATTCGGATCTGTAAACCAAATTTAGACGAGTGTGCCGGCGCCAGCAAATGAAATGTGTTATTAGTTGTGTCACCAGTTAAGCCCACTATTACTCAGAAAGAACAGAGGAACCAACGTGATGTTTCTAGAACTGAAAGTGACTGTTTATGTGCACACTTTCTTAGGTACATCAGCTACTGTCCCCTTTATCAGGTCCGCTTATCCATACATGTACGTACCTTGCAAAATCAGAGACCCCCCCAAGATATTGGGCCTATACTGTATGTGGCTGCCCTCCCGTCTGGCTTGATACTGAGGCTTTCCTGCTACCTGCCTCTGACCAGCTGCCTACCTGCCCAGCCAGACACTGAAGGAAGATTGACCAGGTTTCCCTGATACCTGCCCCTGACCAGCTGCCTACCTGCCCAGCCTATCGCTGATGAAGCACTAACCAGGCTTTCCAGCTGCAGACTCATTTCCGCTATTGCTTCCTGCATTGAATTATTATTCCACAGACGGTTCTTCATCAACATCTACGACTACGACTAGATCAAACCACCTTCTTGTGGCCAGTGAAGCCTAAGAACCTGGCAGACCACCAAAACTACCCCAATCCGAGGAACTGCACTGTCATCTTTGAGGGAGAGGAGACCACTCAAGAGCCTCACCAGGACCACCATAGAGCAGGTATCATTTGGATGGTGGATCGTTCTCAGCACATGATATTGATATAGTGGTTACTGACTATGCCACACACCACACCACATCAGGGTCACTGCAGTGCTGGGAATGATCCACCACCCACATGATACCTGCCCTGTGGTGGTCTTGTGGGGGGTCCTGACCAGTGAAGAACAGAGTGGAAGAATGTAAAGGATGCAGCATGCAGAGAAACAGATAGACCACAGTCTGCACTTTTTCTCTGTATACTTTGTTTACATCCTTTCATCCTGTTCTTTAAGAGTCAGGACCCTCACAGGACCACCACAGAGCAGGTATCACTTGAGTGGTGAAACATTGTGATAAAATGGACTTGAGTGTAAATATAAAATAGGTGTACCTGATAAAGTGGTCAGTGACTGGACAGTTCTTCTAGGTCCTCAGCTTATTTGTGATGTGAAGCAGTGACCATTTTTGATGTTGTGGCGACATTCGGTTAATCCCAGTAGCCGTTTCAGAAACATATTCCGCTTTTATTAGAGGTACAAGCGTTAAAGTTAAGGTTAGGGATTTATTTGGTGTAGCACAGCAGCGTTTAGTTACAGTCATATGGGAGCCAATGGAGAAACTCAGCAAGACAGGAATACGAGACATTTTGATTAAAGGCTGCTCTTTACTTGGACTACAACTCCACCACCAGGACAGATGGGTACATTTCCCTGTAACTGCATACCAAAGTTCAGAGCCTAAAAGGCGTCGATGTGACCATGTTTTAGTAAGTCATGGCTGCAGATTCATATTATGGTTACATATTACTATACTGAGGCCATAATTTACTATAGTGAGCTCCCAACTTGCTACACTGAGGCCACTATTTATTATATTGAGCCCACAATTTACTACACTGAGACCACAATTTAATATATATGTGGAACATAATACTATACAGAGGCCATACTTTACTATGCTAAGGCCACAATTGACTATATTGAGCCCACAATTTACTACACTGAGGCCACAATTGACTATATTGAGCCCACAGTTTAAAATATTGAGGCCACAATTTACTATGTTGAGGCCACAATGGATTATATTGAGCCCACAATTTACTACAATGAGGCCACAATTTACTATATTGAGGCCACAATTTACTACATTGAGGCCACAGTTTACTATATTGAGCCCACAATTTAATATACAGAGGTGACAATTGACTATATTGTGGCCACAATTTAACTTATGTGTGGAACATAATACTATACAGAGGCAATTCTTTACTATGCTAAGGCTACAATCGACTATACTGAGCGCACAATTTACTACACTGAGGCCACAATTTACCACACTGAGGCCACAATTTACTATATTGAGGCCACAATTTACTACACTGAGGCCACAATTTACTATATTGAGGACAGAATTTACAACACTGAGGCCACAATTTACTACATTGAGGACAGAATTTACTATATTGAGGCCACAATTTACAACACTGAGGCCACAATTTACTACATTGAGGACAGAATTTACTATATTGAGGCCACAATTTACAACACTGAGGCCACGATTTACTATATTGAGGCCACAATTTACTATATTGAGCCCACAATTTACTACACCGAGGCCACAATTGACTATATTGAGCCCACAATTTACTATATTAAGGCCACAATTTACAACACTGACGCCACAATTTACTACACCAAGGCCACAATTTACAATATTGAGGCCACAATTTACTATACTGAACCCACAATTTACTACACTGAGGCCACAATTGACTATATTGAGGCCACAATTTACTACACTGAGGCCACAATTGACTATATTGAGGCCACAATTTACTATACTGAGGCCACAATTTACTATATTGAGCCCACAATTTACTACACCGAGGCCACAATTGACTATATTGAGCCCACAATATAATATACAGAGGTGACAATTGACTATATTGTGGCCACAATTTAACATATGTGAGGAACATAATACTATACAGAGGCCATACTTTACTATTTTGCAAAGACACTCCTGGCAAAGTAGTTCTACACATTTGAAAACAAAGGTTATTCAAGGGCTCTTTTGTAAAGGTAATGGTTCTCTTTGGAGCAGAACACATTTTGGTTCTAAAAAGAACCATAAACAACACATTCTCTCACCCTGCACAGAACAGTGTAAGCATCAAATGGTACACTAGGCATTCTCAAGGTTCCTTATTGTGTCTAATTAACCTCTTGGACTCTGAATGTCCCAAAAATGGATCCCAAAGGGATCCCTAAAAATGCAATTCATATGATGTCAGGAAAACAGACGCTCAGACACAAATTCAGCACCAGATCGGTGTTTAGCTGCTAAACCCACAATGGGAAGGATCTGTGTTTGGTATTCTTAACTAACTAGAGCTAACTAGTGCCTCAGGGTGGCACTGCAGCAAACTGGCTCCCCCAGCTGTTGGTGCTTCATAGTCTAGTAACCGTAACTACGCCCATAATACCTCTGACAAACTTTGCCACAGCATTTTTGTAAATCTGAGAATTTGCCCTATTTCTCAAGAGTCTAGAACGAGTGAGCTGCCACTCATTTCACAAGCTGAAGAGGAGACGTGTATTAATGTGTTGATAAGGACATGACCAAACTAGAATGGTTCGTTTTGCAGAGTGAGATGCTGAGTGAGATAGCAGCCAGCTAATACTGAACCCCTCAAACTCTCTGCAGTGATCTCACAGGGAGCTGCACATCTTTACGGGAACAGTGGTGTCCTCCATGAGTCATCGCATTAGTGCCAGGTCCATTGGCAGACGGCTGCACAACACAGGACTACATGCACATAGACCGTTACATTGACTGTCGTTGACACCACATCAACGTCACCAAAGACTGCAATGGTGCCGTACCACACTGTCATGGAGTGACTCAGAATGGCAGCCGGTCATCTTCAGTGATGAGTTCCAATTTACGGTAGGGCTGACCAAAGGAAACTGTGTGTGTATTGGCCGCAGAAGGAGGCCCTACACCATACTAATAAATGATTGTGGTCTAAAACCAGGGGTTTCAGTTGTCCAGCCCCTGTAGATATTGTGTACTAGAATTGTAGGGGGGTGGGTTTATCTATTTTTACCTAAAAAGTCAACAACAGCATTATTTTTAAACTAGTCTATTTAAACTTTTGCCTAGGACTGCGATCACTGTCTCAACTAACAGATGTCTGAAGAACTATTTTGAAAGGATGGAGTGCGGAACACGTTTGCCATCTGATTTATGTTCTTCTTCTTCTTGGTTGAAAGATTTTTGCCCACTAGTCACAAAGTTTTTGAGATATTGATACTGTTCCAGCCTTGGAATGTTCAGTCTGATCGGGAATGCTGTGCGTGTACACAGCTTATTGATCTGACGGCTTTTCTTTTGTTTCTCAGAGCAGGGTTTCTTCTAAGCCATGTACGCAGCAGGCTCTCCATCCCAGACCTGACCCACACACACAGTACAATGTGTAGAACTAAGGGTAGCGGCCCAAATCTGGCCCACATGCACTGCTGCCCCAAAACGTTCACGTCAGAATTGACTCACAGATATAAACAAAACTATACACATCTGTATTGCATCTGGCCTACAGGCCTAACATCTGCCAGGTCAACCAGCACTGCAAGAAAGTCACAGTCGTCCCACATGTAGTATAGTATGTGGGTTCATTCATTCATTCATTCATTCATTCATTCAGATTGTTTTGTATGATTTTATTTATCTATTTATTTACTTTATTATTTATTAAAGTAATTTATTTTTATTAGATTCGTTTTCCTTATTAATTAATTAATTAATTAATCCGTTCATTTATTCATATTCGTTACTATATATTATATTCTACTGTTTTCCTCTTTGTAAAAAACTTTGGGTTACATTTTGTATTCATTCATTCATTTATTCATTCATTCACCCAGAATGACTGGGTGAGTGAGTGAGTTTGTGGCGCCTGTCTACAGGGAGGTGCAGTGCGCTGTTTCTACCACACGGTGTCGCCAGTGTGCATGAATTGGCCCGCCCGCGGCTCGGTGTCTGATTCTCGTCGCCCACCAGAACTTAAACAGCAACAGCAGCGAGTCCTCCTCCCTTCCTCCGTCTCCCTCACTCTCTCTCTCTGCTCAAACCCGACCCTGGAAACACAGTACCCTAGTCAGAAGTTGGACAGGACGCTGTTATACCCCGGCTCCAGCCGTTTCTCCTCCGAGGTAAGCCGCGTTTCTCCCCGGTCTCCCCCTGCGCTGGGAACTTGCTGAGGAGCTCTTCTCTAAGTTCTCGTGTGGCGCAGTTTGTTTTCCTCCCGCTCACCTGTACGGGCAGGAGCGGCTTTCAGCAGGACACTGATGGAGTCCGGAGGGTCATTACTCCCCATTCTGCCTCTGTGTCCAGCTGAGCTGCAGAAATGGACAATTAGCTGATTCTAAACACACGTGTGGGAATTAAAGTCCGGGAATTCCTGGAATTATACAGGAATTCGGAACTATATTGAGTATGTTAGCTGTTTGTTTGTTAAACTGAGCTACTAATGTACTTATGTAACCGTCATGTTCTGTTTTATTGGCTAATTCAAGTTAAAACTGGGATTTGTCCTGACAGTGTTTCTCCTAAATGTAGGAAAAGCTCTGGTTTTAAGGAGTCTGTTTACAGGGAAGGTGTTGAAGGAAAGGAAATTCCAGAAAAGCAGCTAATTGTTCACCTTCTTACCCGCATAGTCAGCATTAAACAGTCTAATCCAGTTTAAAGGGGAATTCCTGCAAAGTTTTCAGAATTCCGGGATAAATAAGCTGATAAAGGACAAATCCAGCTATTCTCAGACTTTCCTGGAATTTCAGTCATTGGCAGGTAAACATTCAGAGTTATTCAGAGGGGTCTGATATTGTGGAGACTCTGATGTGTGTGTGTGTATATATATATATATATATAAGTAAGTGTATATGTGTCTCCAGAGTCTTTATATTCACTGCTTATGATTTTAAAATAAATCTGAAAATAAAGTTTCTGTGGGCTCTATTTTGCACCACAGTGCCCAGCATGTATCCCTCCGCCATTAATAACAGGACTGTAGGCTACGACTTCATCACAGAAGTATCTTACAACAGCAGACCTGGCTCACTGTGTTATCCTAAGGATGTGGATCGTGTCCCTAGTGAAGACCAAATCCCAAAGCATGAGAAATCCCAAGTCAACCCTAAGCCAGTCTTGCACTGTGAGGTTTTAGCACGATTTGGTTGGAGCCTTCTGAATTCCATGATCGGGCCGAGTTTCAGGGTGAGATGGGAAGCGATATCCGACTACCTGCCCAAATAAACTGGGGTTGAGCAGTCGGATGAATGTCTGATGGTGGTTTGAGCAGATCTCATGAGCCGGTTTCTCAAAGTCGCCCCCGAAACCATGTACAACCACAGCCACAGCTACGGTCCTACACAGCTGCACACACATACACAGAGGCAACAGGGTCGACATCTGACCAGCATCCCTGAGTACCAGCGTCCATACATCCAGACCGTACTACAGGGATATTGGTATTGTCTTTGTAGTTCTCCTGGTTCTCAGTTTCAGTGCAGTGTAGTCCAGCTGAGCTGTCAGTGGCTGAATCCCAAATGCCTCCCTCCAGTGTAGCACGTTTTGCTCTGGCTTCTATACCACAGAACAGTTGTCCAGTATGGACTTGTGTACACAAGGCTGAATCCCAAATGGCCGTATATTAGACATATGATGTATAGCTGGTGCAGGAAGTAATGGAAAGATGAATTTACCTACAGGAAACGTAAAAGGTGTAGCCTATGGATCCCATAAAGAGGCTGTGAGGATGTTCTATACCACCTTAATAATACCCAGGTATTCAAACCGATCCAATATTTCTTATGTAATTAACTGTCAGTGGTCAGTTTATCCTTCGCTTTGCCACAGTAACAGCCTTTACCCTCCTGGAAAGGCTTTACACTAGAACATTGCTGTGAGGATTTGATTGTACGAACAAGAAGAGCTTTGGCAAGGTCAGGTGTCAGTGTTGGATGAACAGCTCTAGATGCCTCTCTCAGATCCCAAATGTTTCTGAGGGTACTCCCTTCGCGTAGACAACCGCCTGCGTCATGAATGTAGCTGTTCACATAGCTGCCCATATGCCAACCGTGTTGCTAGGGGCTTCCTCTAGAGTTCAGACCACTCAGTTTGTCCAGCATTTTCCACAGTCGGCAGACATAACGGTCTCGGATTTGTTTCCATATCTACTTTTAAAATAGTATGGGTCTCCTGCCAGATGTTCCGCAAGGACACGTCATACAGATGTGAGTAACTGTGGACTTGCACTGACCCTGGGGTTTTTGTGTGAACTGCATCCTGTGTGCACGTAGCGTTCATTTCTCAAGGCAACCGGCAAACGATTCACCAGACGGACACATGAGACACGAGGCAGCCGTCCTGTGTAGGGGAACCCATAGTCAACAGCAAGTATATCTCTACCCTTACTCTACAGTCCAGTACTCGGGGGGTGTTACCCCTAACATGACGTGTGAGTGGGCATGGCAAGTGGCTCCTATAGAGGATCCAGTTCTGTTGGAGAAGCCTGTCTGTGGATATTAGGCAAACTGTGTGTCTACAGTTGAACTGCAATGGGTGCACCTTAAAGCAACTGAATGTACTAATTGGAGGGGTGGATATGTTTGGACATGGGTACCAGCCTACACCAGGACTCGTGTACCTAAACCAAGAGCCAATTAGGACTGGAGTAGCTGGAATGGGCTACGGTATGTTGTGGATGTGGTACGGCCTGTGAAGTAGCAGCCAAAAATCGTGCCACATTTGGGACCTTAAATATGAACATGGCTGATTGGGTTGTATGGGCATGTCTGGGGAAAAGCAGTTTAGCTGTTGACTTGTTTTGGTGACCCAGAAAATAGCACAAAGCCGAACGCAAACTAGCTGTGACAGCTTGAGTTGCAGATGGTGGATGGCAGTGCCTGAGAGACAGAGAGAACGAGACTTAGGGGTGGGAAGGAGGGTGGGTTTTCTGGAAGCTGGCCTGTTGTATCTTTGATCTTCCCGCTTTTTGCCACTACATGCTCCCATTACTGCCAGTACCTTTTTCCTCCCAGCATGCACCTCTTCACCAGCTGGCCTGCACAGAGGAGCTCCCTCAGTGGGGTTCTCCCTTGCTCTCTATGTCTGTCTGTTGTTCTCTGAGATTTACACCCCTCCCTCTGGGCCTGCTCGTCTTTGAAATGTGGAAGTAGGGGGGAAAGTTGTTCCCCCAGGCCGTTTTTCACCCACGACTTTTCATTTTGCTCGGAGTGCCAGGCGAATACGCCAACACGGTTTTCATCCTGACGGGTATGACTTTTCAGAGGTCTTGTGAAGCCCTCAGATCTGGAAGGTTAGAGAACGGTTCCATTTCTCAAAAGTATTGTGGTGTCATAACCGGCTTAGCATTTTAACCTGTCTCAGACTTTTTGTCAAACTCATCCAGGTTTGTAGACAACTGGTCATCCAACGTTTCTTCTGAAATCAGGTGTATTAATAGGATTTGATTGCATTCTGCCATGAGAACATTGGTGAGGTCAAGTACTGATGCTGGACAGTACGTTCTGGATCACAACCACAACAACATGCCAGACGTCTCAGCATGGACAGAGCTCCATCACTCTGAAGAAAGTAGTTCCACTGCTCCACAACCAAAGCTCTAACCAGGGCTGGTCATGTTGACCTTAGGGTCATGTGCAGCTGCTCCAGAGTGTACCATTGTATTAGCAGTGCTAGCTGAATCTTATACCAGCTGTGTGTGCACAGTTGAGCACCTCAGCAGTCCTGGGTGTACATTACCCCTATGCTGTTGTGGCTGGTTAAAGACACAGTTCTGCCGAGCATTGGTGTCAACTTACATCAAAAGTGCGGACTTGACACTTCACTAGGTTTTCTTTAATGTTGATATACCAAATAAAACAGAGGAAGGATGATATCGATTTGATGCCAACTAGGATGGAGCTGAAGTTGCTTTTGTCTCAATATCTTCAGCATTTTCAACATATGAATAGACAGTAAAGTGTCTAAATCTGCTGGCTCTGCCCTACAGACTGAATGTGCTAGATTGGTAGGAAAGGGGCAAACTGAGTAGAGGGTGGGAGAGAGAAGAAATTGAGGTTAGTGAAGACAAATTCAAAGGTCCGTTTCGAACACAGTCAAACTAAACCAAAGTTTAAAATAGCTAAATTGAAATTAATTGAAAGCAGTGTCTGGATACTTTTGGCCATTTAATGTATATATGTGTATTAGTATACTGGAGTCACGTAACAGCAATAATATTCAATATTGTTGGTAATGATGGATAAGGACTGATGAATTTATGGTATTGGGGTGAACGATATGGACTAAATGATGAATCATGATACTTTTGATACCCCTATAAAAATTGGCATCCCCTAAAGCTCTAAATGAGAGCTCACAACTAGAACTGCACCTATATACCTGTAGAGCCTGTAGGAAGTAATCTATGCAATCAGTAATATTGATGAAACATTCAATTTTGCATCAGCTGGTGTAGACTACAGAAAAAAAGTTGTGACCAGCTCAAACTGTACAAATGTCTTAATGGAATCCTTGCTATTAATTAATTAGTTAAAGTAATAAAAGACTCATTAATTAATTTTGAGGTTATTTGTTAGTTGTCACCATGATGACAACCATCTTATGCTACCAAACTAGTTTCCTGGTTAAAATAAGTACAAGAGAAATACACTTATCAACGAAAGAATAGCTGCACCCAGAGGGAAGTGTGGGTGGAAGTGCTATTGGGAAGGGAGATAAAGGTCACCAGGATCAATAGATGATGATACAATGATCATACATACAGAAGTAGTGTCTCTCAGTATGGATAACGCAACATGCCAGACGTCTCAGCATGGAGTCGTAGAGGTTCCTAATGGTGTCCTGTGGTAATCCATCCCATGCAGCTTGAATACTCTCGTGCGGTGTGGGTGTAGATGGAGTGACACCAGGCCTTCTGGACGTGTGACAACAAACCGCTAATCTGGGCACAGACCACGGTGCATCCACACACGGATACGTTGGTCGTCTCCACCAAGTCAAAAGCGGGACTCGTGACTGAAGATGACCTGCTGCTATTCTAAGACACACCATGACACTCTGGCACGACACCATTGCAGTCTTTGGCAACATCGATGTGGTGTTAGGGATAATATGAGGTTCCCTTTGGTGTCACTATAAGAGAACAGCACAGGACACTCCAGTCAGCCAATACTACAGAGCCTGGGCTCTTTCATTATCTCAGTTTAAACCTGTATGCCATCAAATGGTCTGATATGGTTACATACCAAGGAGTGACTGTAATGCTTAGCTCTAGTCTGTGTGATCCTTGGTTTCTTGCCACATATGGACCATATGTTGAAGACGTCCTGTGGCTGATTTAGTGCGGCTTTGACATTGGCTGAATGGAAACAGATAGAATGTAGCAAACCTCGAGCCCTGCTGTAGTGCTTTCCTTCAGAAGGGGTGTAGTTTGTGGGTGAGTGGGCTAGATTTTAGGACTGGTTTAGTGATTTAAAGCTTGACTTTGAAGATCTGTCACAAGCTAAACGGCTGTACAACCCTTCAGTGCAGGCCTATCCGCTTCTTATTGGAACGGCAAAGGGAGGAGAGAGAAGTTCATAGAAGTTCTAACTGGGTTAGGTTGGGCTGTGCACAATCACCCTTTGAAGTCAAGAGTTATTTTGTCATTTTGCTCTGGTATTTGAGTATAAGCATTTAGTTTTATTTATACAGTGAGTTATGTAATGACTCACATTCATAGTCAATTTATGTTCCATACTGGCAACTTTCCAATATACGTAATGCCTAGGATGCCAGGCACAGGTTCAAAAATTGAATGGGTGGTTTTCTTATTCATATTTGATTCACACTTTTGAATATATGTTATATTAATTCAAGCTTGTTATTTTTACTGTGAAAGGATTTTTATGTCTTGGACATTTGGTGTATATAGTCTGTATCAGAATACTGGTGTCACATAACAAAATTAATATTCAATATTATTGGTAATGATGGATAAGGACAAATAGATTCATGATGTTGGGGTGAAAGGATCTGGAGGAATATGGAATAGTGATGAATCATGATATCTGTAATAATTGGCATCCCCAAAACATGTTACAGAAAGCTCACAGCTAGAACTGCACCAGTATGCCTGTAGAACCTGAACGAAGTCTGTGTAATCAGTAATGTTAATGAAAAATGTCTAAACAGAATCCCTGCTGATAATTAATTAAAGCCGGGAAAGACTTAGAAGGGTTAGTTGTTAGTTACCACCATGATGACAGCCACGTTATGCTGCCAAACTGGTTTCCTGGTTAAAATGTAAAAATCTCAAAGAGCTATGATTAACATATAGTTGATATTAATAGCAGAACTAATAAGGATACACCCACCGTCCCTCCGTTAGCGCAAGTGATTACTGAACTATAGCTCAATAAACCACTCTTATTATAGAAGTCAATTATCCAATAATATACATGCATTATGTCTTATTGTACTGAACATTGTGTATATTGTATATTGTATTTAAGGGGACAATTGCTTGTAGTTAGGATCAAATTATGCCATTACCGTGTATGTTATGTGGCTATATTTCAGAATAGAGCCCCTAAGGGATTAAAGGAGAATTATCCCAGTTCACATGAGGGTATCATTCCCCTGTAATCTCTCCATTTAACGCTTGATGGCTTTTATTTGCACAGTGATTGGGGTTTTCCTGTTTCGGATGGCTGCACATACTCAGGGAGGAGCTTGCCCACAGTCACAACACACAGCTTACACCTGTTGGGTGGGAGAGAGAGAACCTGAGCAGTGGTGGAGGAAAAACACTGTCAGGCATGAGCTGTTGTTTTCTGACTGGTTGAATTAGATGCTCTGGACAGATTGGGCGCTCACATTACAGATCTCTGCAGCACAAAGACCAAATAGAGATCACCTACTGCAGAGCTCGGCTTAATAATACACTCATCGTCGTTCACCTGAAGGAATCGACCAATAGTAATGAAGCTTGGTGGGTAGGTTTGACATCATGGGATATGCTAATGTTTCAAGTTTCACGCTCGGCCACACATGTGACGTAAGCAAGGACCAGTCCTAACGCTGTACCTGACTGACCCAACATCCACAATTGCGGACTTTCAGCGAGCAGTGATTCCCTCCGTGATTCATCCTGTTCATCAGCCAGCGTCATTGGTAGATGGCTACACGACACTGTTGCCGAAGACTGTCATGGAGAGATTCAGACTTACTCACTCACTCACTCACATTTAGCAGGCTGAGGATTATCCACCAAGAGGGGCTATTAGTACTCAAGTACCTTGAGAAGCACTTGTGCATCCAGATGAGTAGTAATACCAATGTAAATAATAAAAATATTAATAATGATAGTAAAAATAATATTAAGAATTGAAATCACGTAGCCCCTTTCTTAAAGAGGGCTAAGTCATGGGGAGGGGTCCCTGCCAGCTTCTGGAGGCTTCAAAGCTGTGGTGAAGGCAGCACATTTGGCCAGCCAGGGAGGCTTGTTCTCGTAGGCATAGCTGTGATGCGCCTCTCATTCGACTGCCTTGACAAAACTCATAGCTGCGGGGTTGTGTTAAAGCACCTTGTCCAAGAGCTTTGTAACTGCGGTGTAGCATCGCTCAAGCGACTGGCCTGAGAAGCCTTTGAGCCTCGAGGGAAGTCACTCTTGGTTAGTACAATAATGCTGAATCTATATTATTGTGGAGAGAACAGATTATGCACCCTACAGATCCCATGTTGCTTCAGTTTCTATTTTCCATCTTAATGATGCGACGCTGGTATTCTGATTATTTAATTTACATTTATGGCATTTAGCTGACGCTCTTCTCCAGAGCGACTTACAAGGTTAATCATATTACAGGTAGGCCAGTGTAGTGTTAGGAGTCTTGCCCAGGGACTCTTATTGGTGTAGCACAGCGTAGTCACCCATACCGGGATTCGAACCCCAGTCTCCCACAAGTGGTGGTAGCTCCCTGGTGGGTAGTGGTGTTATCCGCTGAGCTACACCAACCACATTTCATTTTGTAAACACGTCTATGTGGTTTGTATGGATAGATTTTCTGCTGATCTGCTTCAGCGCTACCTTTTGGAAATGTTTATGTGCAGCCCTGTAGTGTAGCTCTCTATCCCTCCTTCCATCTGTCTGCCTGCCTGTCTCTTTGCTGTGGCCTTTGAGTCAAGTCATTTATCACCTTCCTGTGATGGACCCTCCCTCCTCTCTTTCTCTCCTGTCAGATCTCGTCCCGCTGTCCTTCCTGTAGAGAGATCCCATGAATTCTTCCCCACTCCAACACCTCCCACCCCCTGCTTCACTGGAATGCTGAGTTCAGGGTGTAAATAAGTAACTGGATCTCTGACAGGCCTGGGTCAGGGAGACGACTGCTTTCACACACGGTCATAAAGCGTTTGGTTACTTTTCAGTCACACAACCTGACCTGCTTCATGCTACCGAGACGTCCGTGCCACTTTTTCTGGTTTATGACAGAGTTATGATGCTGTTCAGATTCTGGCTGTGGCCATGAACGTTTGTAAACACCTCTACTAAAGCTGATGAGTTAATTGATAAGTTACACTGATGAGTTGAATCAAGTTTGAGTAGGTAGATCACCAAACTGCCTGTTTGAACCAGAGCTGCATTCTGAAGTGGTGTTCCAGGTCAGCAACTGGAAAAAAAAATCTGGAAGCAAGGTAGTAAGTAGGAATCAGAGGCTTCCTGTAATTTAGTTAACCAATGGCAGAGAACTAGAAGTGTGGTTGGTGTAGCTCAGCGGATAACACCACTTACCTCCAGGGCACCACCACCACCACATGTGTGAGACTAGGTTCGATTCCCGGTCTAGGTGACTATGCTGTGCTACACCAATAAGAGTCCTTGGGCAAGACTCCTAACACCGCATTGACCTACCTGTAATATGATTACCCTTGTAAGTCGCTCTGGATAAGAGCATCAGCTAAATGCCGTAAATATACAAATAAATAAATATAGAAGAGAGAAAATTCAAAGGAGCATGTACAGCAAAATCACATTGCCTTTGAAACCTGAAGATCTCATAGACGACTTTCTTACCATTTCACGTTAGCTTGGCGGTATGTAGTAAAATACCGCTACCAGTCTCATAATACACTAGAGTGATCTCCACATTTCC
>JAMWET010007061.1:17500-32500 GCA_024036415.1 Prochilodus magdalenae | reverse complement strand
TGGATGGAAAAATAAATAGAAGAAGAAATACACAAACAAACGAAAGGGTTAAAGGAAAATGTGAGGTAAGTAGGGATATTACCATATACTGGAGGTGTTAAAGCTCACCGGACAAAAGTCACCTTGCGTGTTGTAGGTGGATGATGGAGCTATAAATACCTGTGGGGTGTGAATGATGGGATTCATAGATTGAGAAGAGGTGGTACAGTGCAGTGAATGTCTCGTTCCATGTGTGGAAAATGGCTCCAGAGCAGATGTTAATGATTGGCTAAACTGAGTGGCTGAATTTGAGAGTACCAAAGACCATAGTGTGAAGAAAGTAGCTGAATCTGCAGGTGTATGAAGGCGTACGGTCATGCGGGTCTACCAGCAGTGGCTAAAATCCCAGTCTACAGGGAAGACTCAGCTGCAGAAACTTGTCCAGAAGGTGGATAAGCAGCCCCAATCAAGTTCCAAAGAAATTCAAGCTGTCCTGCAGGCGCAGGGTGCATCAGTGTCAGCTCGAACTATCCGTCGACATTTGAATGAAATGAAACGCTATGGCAGGAGACCCAGGAGGACCCCACTGCTGACACAGAGACATAAAAAAGCTAGACTGCAGTTTGCCAAAATGTATGTAAGTAAGCCAAAATCCTTCTGGGAAAACATCTTGTAGACCGATGAGACCAAGATAGAGCTTTTTGGTAAAGCACATCATTCTACTGTTTACCGAAAACAGAATGAGGCCTACAAAGAAAAGAACACAGTACCTACAGTCAAATATGGTGGAGGTTCAAATGTGTTTTGGGGTTGTTTTTTGCCTTGGGGGGGCCTCTGGAACTGGGTGCCTTGACTGTGTGCAAGGCATCATGAAATCTGAAGATTACCAAAGGATTTTGGGTCACAATGTAGGGCCCAGTGTCAGAAAGCTGGGTTTGCATCCTAGGTCATGGGTCTTCCAGCAGGACAATGACCCCAAACATACTTCAAAAAGCACCCAGAAATGGATGGAAACAAAGCATTGGAGAGTTCTAAAGTGGCCAGCAATGAGCAGTTTGCAAAAGAAGAGTGGTCCAAAATTCCAGTTGAGAGGTGTAAGAAGCTTGTTGATGGTTATAGGAAGCAATTGATTTCAGTTATTTTTTCCAAAGGGTGTGCGGCCCATTTTTGGAGTTTTGTGTGAAATTATGTCAAATTTGCCTTTTTTTCCTCTATTTTTTTGTGTTGTTCCAATACACACAAAGGAAAAGGGGCCAACACTTTTGGCCATGACTGTATATTATATGTACAGCTAAGAGGATGGAGCTGTTAGTATGAACGTGTGTATTAGATATTAAAATATTTGTGCACTGATGTAAAGTGTAAAAACGTTAAGAAGGTTTATGGTACAGTATACACAGTAATGATGTGAAGTGCAGTGTGCTGAAAACTGATGTGTGTAAAGCATCTATTACTCGGCCAAAAGCCAGAGAGTTAATAACAGGCCTGTGAAAAAGAGGCTGGCTAGAAAAACGCACACACCGCAGCAGTGATTTGTGTGTCGCCGAGGCGCCCCTGTGTGAATTGCTGCAGGTCACATCACCTTGTCGTCTGAAAGATTGAGCCATGTACCTGGGGACTGAGGGGTTAAGCCTAACCCTGTTCCGAATGGGTTTCTAAAGTTACATTATCTTTTTATTACTGCTGGGTATTTTGCAAGGACTTGGCAGTCAAGCATCACGAAAGGGCAATGACATCACATCCTGCAGTAACCAGAGCTGCACTGCTTCTCGGAAAGAGCAACAAGAAATAGGTGCCATGACCCAGAGTTGGACTGATGCCGCGATTTTGAATGTACATTTATGTGGAAACTGTCCAGGCGAGTGTTTTTGCAGATAGTGCTGGGTGATATGTCTTCTGTAGCAGCGTGCCATGACTGGACACTAATCAGTTGTTGAGCCATTATAATCCCTATGCATGTTTACTTAATAATCCATAATGTTATGCATGTAAAATATCCCAGCTGTATTTTGCTTTACACATTTTTTAAAAATTATACTATAAGTATGCATGCACTTTGCTCATGTACAGTACCAGTCAAAAGTTTAGGCACACCCAACTAAATGGATGTTATTGGTGGTCTTAAAGACTCTACAGTCTTACACTTAACAGCTCCAACTGATAAGAGTCTGAACCAATCCATATCCTGATATACCACATATACTCTTGATGTACCACAGCATGATACTCCTCCATATCTCCACCTCTAATATATATTTAGTGGTGTAAAAACTTTGATCTTTTTTCTGCACAGTGTAAAAGCTCTAGTTCTCCTTTCAGTTTAGTGAATATTCATGATGGACCGACCAATAGAATTGCTCCAAAGCTGCTTAGTAATAAACCTTGTTCTATAAGTCTCCACTGCAGGCTATGAAATTGGCATCATCCTATAAAGTTCCTTTCTGGAGGTTTTTAAGGTGGACTGTATAATTCCATGAGTGATATTTTATAATTTAATGTCCTCACTTTTATTCTACAGTAAAGCATTATGATAAACAGAAGGAGAACCTTCTATGAGTAGCCGTGTCCAAATGTTTGACTGGTACTGTTCAGTCTTGTATTAGTGTAATGACAATGAAGTTGAATTAAAGTTGAATTGAATATATAAAAATATTGATAGTGAAGATAGATACGTATGTATATATATATATATATAGATCTTTCTATGTAGTCATTGTATATGAACTATTTCTCTTTGAGTTTACAGAAGATGTAGTATTCTTGTCCTAGTATTAGCTCATGTCACTGTGGATGTGTCAGGGCTCATGGGTACTGCTGGACTCACAGAAAGAGAGACCTTAGGCTTCTAAGTAGTTGTGACTGTGTAGTCTGTGTCGTTCTCTGCAAGCCTGTGGAAAAGTTGGAGCAGTGTTAATGCCTGCCCTGTCTGATGACCTGCCTGCCTCTGAGCTGTTATGGTTCTCACTGCTGCTGTGTTTGATAAAAGAGCCTCAGTCATAAGCGCTGTGTTTCCCATGCCCCCTTTTTCTCGGCAATGCCACAGTATCGCTACCTGGAAAGGAAATGACCTATACCAGGATATGAGATATTGGTCATATTTCTCACCCCTGACCTCAGATGTAGTCACTCAGTCTGGAATCGCTTGGGTGACCCGCACATAGCGAGATGTGTTCATAGGACGTAGTGGGAAGTTCTGATCTACATGCATTCTAGGCTCCCCTGTGAGAACCGAGAACAAAAGAATGGGAAACACTGATGGGAAACCCGCACATCAACAGTTCAAGTCTGACCTGAGGGAGCTGGTTATATAGTTACTCTTTGTACATGTGTGTGCATATCTGACTGTCTTGACCAGGTCAGCAAAGGATACTGGGCCTTAGCAGCAGACAGACCGTAACCTGCCATGAAGTGCAGACACATTTCATTAAAGAACCAATAGAAGTCAATAGTCACCCAAAACGTTATCATAAACACTTCCCCAAATCTGAGTCTGCTCAAACTGCACCAGCCTCTTTGTTAGATTAGAGGTGGTTTAAGCTATGTTGCTTGCTTCACAGATCTTCCTAGAATTAAAACAAGTGGATGATTGTCCCAGTATAAGGGTGTTTTGTTGTACAGCTTTGTCAGTTCTGCAGTTTAAAAAGGGAAATGATTAAGTGCCCAATTGAAAAAAGCCCCGGTAAAAGGTTTAGACTCCTGTTGTTTTGTTGTTATTCTCAAACAGCTAAACCCCTTTGCACGGTCTGCAAACCCTCAACTAAAAAAGGGATTAAGCAGTACATTCTGCAGCCGGAGTCGGTTAGGCCAGAAGCTGGAATGCTTAAACCTTTCAGACACGGCACCGGGACATGTGAATGTTTTCAGGCTGCCCCTTTTAAAGCCTTTCTGCTCTAACCTCTGTCTGACCTCTCTTAACGACAATCTACTTACCCTACCCACCCAACCCTACAGCATGACCACACCTTTCAGAGGAACTGACGTATGGTGATAGAGTAGGTGTTAAAGGTCAACCCGGTTGGGTGTTAGTATAATGAGATTAGATGTTTAGAGTCGTTGCTGTGTCTTAACGTTAGGTTGATTACATTAAATACACTCCTCATCAAAAGAACAGCTGCACCCAGAAAAAAGGGGTGGGGTGCAGTGCTATTGGGAAGGAAGATAAAGGTTGCCAGGATCAATAAATGATGATAAGTTTAGACTGATATGATCAATATTTATTGAGCTACACATACAGATGTAGTCTCTCTATATGACGTTTGGACGTCCATGTTATATTTCCTACTGAGTGTGTGGTAGGGGTGGAGGTGGAGTGAAACCAACTCTTTTGGATGTATGATGATGAGAACAAATCGTCAGTCTTGGTGCAAGGGATTCACTGGTCGTCTCCACCAAGACGAAAGCGAGACTCCTCACTCAAGATGACCCCCTGCCATTCTGAGGCACCCCATAACAGTCTGGCACAACACCATTGCAGTCCTTGGCAATGTTGACGCGGTGTTAAGGGCAGTTGGAGGGCATCACCGTTCACCGATTGTCCACAGTCGTGACTGTTGAGTCAGTCGGTTATAGCAATTAGGTCCATCCTAGCTTATGTCACATGTACAGCCGAGTGTGAAATTGAATGATTCCCATGTTTCATTATGTCAAACCCATCCACCAAGTTTCATTCCTGTCGGATGATTCCTTCTGGGTGCCGGCATTGTTTTGATGATTAATTTATTTATTTGAAAGTTTACCCTGTAAGTAAATTCAAATTGAAATTCAAGCGTTTATTTTCATGTGCACAGAGAAACAAGCAGTTGCACTGTACAATGAAATTCTTGCTCTGCACTCGCTCCCGGACTAAACAAAGTACTAAACAAATATAAATACTAAGTACTAAATAAGAAAGAAATGACTCGAGAGAAGAAAAATATATGTTAGTAGAAAAATTAAGAAAATGTATGCTATATATATATGTATATATATATTTGCATATACAGGGGTTGGACAATGAAACTGAAACACCTGGTTTTAGACCACAATCATTTATTAGTATGGTGTAGGGCCTCCTTTTGCGGCCAATACAGCGTCAGTTGGTCTTGGGAATGACATATACTGCGTCCTGCACGAGTGGTCAAATGGAACTTTAAAGCCATTCTTCTTGCAGGATAGTGGCCAGGCCACTACGTGATTCTGGTGTAGGTTCGTCCTTCTTGGTGGTATGCTGACATTACCACTGGAGATACCGTGGCTCCTGATACATCACAAAAGACTTGTCGGTATTGTCACAGAATGCGCCAGCAAGACGTGCACCAAGAAAACAATCTGTCCCTCTTTTGAACCTTGGTATGATCACCCATAATGCTGTGTGCAGTATTTTGAGCAAAACTGTGCTCTTACCTGCTAACTGAACCTTCACACTCTGCTCTTACTGGTGCAATGTGCAATTAATGAAGATTGGCCACCAGGCTGGTCCAATTTAGCCATGAAACCTCCCACACTAAAATGACAGTTTCATTGTCCAACCCCTGTATGTATCATACACACATAGAGAAGTGATAAACTGAATCACAGGGGATGTGCAAAAAGTGCAGTCTGTGCAGTTAAGCAGTCTGTAAAAAGTTAAGCAGTTAAGTGGTCTGTTCTGGTGGTCATCTCATAGGTGAGAGGACTGAGCATGGACTACTCAGGACTGTTCAGATGCTTGTAGCGGAGGAGTATGGGGTAGGATGGTTGTTGGAGGAGGAGAGGTGTTCATAGCTTTTTGCCTTTGCTAACTTAAATGTGTTATCATGTGCTTTTGGTGTGTGTGCGGTCAGTCATCATCAACCCAACTCCTAGCTAATCGCATTAGTCAGTGTCCGGCACTAAAGAGCGAACTGGAGCCGTCTGTCTCCGGCAGAGAAAGAGCTTTAGCGCTAAAGTGACAGTCTAACTGTGGCTGCACACAGCTCATTAATTCAGCAGCCTGTCAGGAGCTGCCAGTCAGCCTGTAGTTATGCTAATGACGACCGGCTGGGACTGGACGGGGACCCGGCTAACGTCCTTAGTCTCATCATTATCAGACCACTGCCGAGGAGGAGGCTGGCGTTCTCCTTCTCTCTCTTCCCAGCCAGCGACAGAGGAGGTTTTCATAAGGGGTCTCAGGAGCCCAAGGATAACAGTAGCCTGAAGGATAACCCAGCATCTGGAGTTACTTTTTCAAATTAGGAGCAACTTTGTCCAGGACTGTGTTTGATCACAGGAAGCAAGCCAATAGGAGTAAACAGTCTGTTTCCTCAGGTAGGAAGGTTCCTTTTTAGAATGTACTATTCCTAGAACATACCATTCCTCTTGTACTGTTGCGCTCTTAAACTGATTTACTGTGAGCTGTCAGCAAATTCTGGAAATGACTCAGAAGGAATGAGCCTCTGTGAGGTTGTTATTGTAGGCAAAAGTTCTAGGCAGATTGAAAATGAAGGCAAGGAATTGCATTATGTCATGAAGTACAAATGACAATGGCAGTAATACAACTGAGGCTGCACAGACGTCTGCTAGACGACTCAGTGACTTGCTTGGTGATGATGCTTTACGTTGGATATCAACTAGTTGCTGGTCACGTAATCATAACACTAACAACACAAACGTGCCGTTTCATTGTCACGTATCGTTGGCGAGGGGGCATAGCGCCCCTGTTATGCTGAGTTACGATGCTCAAAGTTTCCCTTGCTCTGCAGACCTCCGCTGTGGGTGAACATCTCAGCAAGGCCACCCTAGGTGCGTCAAAGCCATATGTAAATTGTCTAGATTCTGGATTCCGTATGTTTGGTTCCCCAAGGTCTAGCAATGTGATCCAGGGCTCACTGGCTTATGTTTTGTGGCTTATGGTTTTATTTATTACTTGAAATGTCTGACCCTGGTTGGAAGAGCATGAGCAAGACTTCCAAGTACTTCCCTAGCCCCCTAATTCCCCAGACTTTAACTCAGTTGAGCAACTGTGGGACCACCTTGATGGTCAGTCATATTTGCTCTGTGGATCCTCCCTTATGCACCCTCCAGCAGCTGTGGGATGTACTGCAGTAAGCATGACTCCAGTTACCTGTGACAACCTACCAGGACTTTACTGAGTCACTCCCAGCAGCCCATCTGGCTGCTGTCCATGTTGACCGTGGTGGTTACTTTGGATATTAGCTGGTGGTCATAATAATGTGACTTAACTGTGTATATCGCAGAGAAAAACAATATTGTAATGTCAGTTTTTCCCAATATCTTGCAGCCCTTTTGTAGATCATATTTCACGTTTCTCTCGAACTGTTTATAGGATTTGCAGATTTAAGGTCTGGATGAGATGATGTCATTCAGAGGAGAATTAGATCAGTGGGAATTTGTGCCATTTGTGCTTTGATCTCCATCATGCTCATGTTTCATTGTCATGTATGGTTGGCGAGGGGGCATAACGCCCCTGTTATGCTGAGTTACGATGCTCAAAGTTTCCCTTGCTCTGCAGACCTCCGCTCTGAGTGAACATCTCAGCAAGGCCACCCTAGGTGCGTCAAAGCCATATGTAAATTGGCTAGATTCTGGATTCCGTATGTTTGGTTCCACAAGGTCTAGCAATGTGATCTAAGGCTCACTGGCTTGTGTTTTGTGGCTTATGGTTTTATTTATTACGGCATCAGGAATTAGTCAACGTGAACTCGACAATCGTCACATAACTACACAAGTGTTACCTGCATCTGCACCAAATGTATAACATCAACCAAGGCATATTCCTGGACTATGCTTCATTGATACTGCACTAGCGCTATGAGGCTAATGTAGCTGGCAGGTAGGGCTGCACTATACAGACATAAAATGCACAACAAAGATGTAAGAAAGTTGATTTTATGCTGATGTTATGAGAAGCTATGCATTGTTGTTGACTAGATGCTCCAAGATTATAGCATTCATGTGCCAGCGATATTATGTATACTTATATTTATGTGATGTCCTGTTTATGTGTGTATACATGTCATTTTTAAAGATAACTAAGTAATAAAATTCCTTGTAGCTTGTTATGATGGCGCAGGTTTATTGTGACCGTAGCCATTAAGCTGGTGGTTAACTCACCATCTTAAGAGAGCCTGGTTCAAACCTAGCAAAGGGAAGCTTGTGTTGGTTCTTATGCTACATTCCCAACAGGCTGATGAAGTCTCGCTGGTTCTGCACTCATACTGCACTTCTGGTAGCAAGATGTGCATCACATATGCCCCACATTCGGGCCACGTCTGCTGTATCTTGGACAAGATCTGTTTTGGGACAGGTGGGCCAAATGCATGTTGTAAATATATGGACCACCTTTGGCTCACAGCAGATTGCCAGTGCCAACAGTGGGCCAGCAGGGCCATATCTTTGGCCCATATCCGCTTGCTATCTGGGATTTAGCCTATTTAATATATGCAGTGGTGAAAAAAATGGCCAAATTAATAAAACGTGTTGGTTATATGTAAAACGGACAGAAGAGTGAACGTATAGCTGCAGGAGCAGCAGCCTTCCTGAAGCCTGGATTTTGTCTGTGTCTTTCGTTTCTCAGTAGCAGGAATGTAAGAGAAGCATTTTTGTGGGAGTCAATTGGTCAGGGGTAATTACCGCAGGACGAGCCAGCAGTGAGCTGAAAATCCCCTTCAGGTCTGCACCAGATGCCCTCCCAGTGGACCCGTCTGTAAACCCGCACTGCACTGCATTCTTTGATTGCCTCACTCCCTGCTTAATCTGTCCAGAGGGAGAGAGAGAAAAGGAGAGAGGGTGGGCCCCAGCAAAGGTGTGGAGGCAAGGGAGAGCTAGTTAAAACACTGAGTAATTATTTATTTATTTATTTGATTAGGAGAAAGTTCATGTATCGGTCTTAAACTCTCATCACTCACTCCGCTGAGCATTAGAATGCGATCAACCGTAATTGTTGCAGCCGCTTCCTGTTCTGTGATGTTCGGTTCATGCATCAGCTAAAACCACAGGTTACATTATGGCTACACAATGTATCATTTCAGCTTAGCTTAGCTTAGCTTAGGTGTTTGGTGCACTGAAACCAATTACAGAGCACCAGAAACCATGGCTGACACTCACAAGGGTTGTATTATTGTTGGTTTAATTATTATTGTATTACTGCTGTTCAAGTCATCTGGTGAAAATTTCTGAATATTTTGTCATATCGCAGTATACACAGTCGAGTCACATTATTATGACCACTTTCTTACTTTCTACAGTGGCAGCACGTCACAGTTTTGTGGCATTCTCTGGGTCCGCTCTTCCATGTGGAAGGCACTCTCAACCGATGTGGGTATGAATCCATCCTTGCAGATCCCGTACACCCATATGTGCTCGTACATCCATACATGAGTCTTTGATGGGGCGGATGGGATCTTCCAGCAAGATAGTGCAACATGTCACACGTCTTGAAATGTCTGACCCTGGTTGGAAGAGCATGAGCAAGACTTCCAAGTACTTCCCTAGCCCCCTAATTCCCCAGACTTGAACCCAGTTGAGCAACCGTGGGACCACCTCGATGGTCAGTCAGTCAGAGAAAAGCAATATTGCAATGTCAGTTTTTTCCAATATCTTGCAGCCCTTGTGTAGATCATATTTCAAGTTTCTCTCGAACTGTTTATAGGATTTGCAGATTTAAGGCCTGGATGAGATGATGTCATTCAGAGGAAAATTAAATCAGGGGGAATTTGTGCCATTTGTGCTTTGATCTCCATCATGCTCATGTTTCTCTAATAGAGTAAAGTGGCATCCACGTGGCCTCGCTCATGCAGTGAGCCAGTATGAGTAGATTTCTGTTCCTTCAGTCAATATCTACATTCATATTGTGTGGTACAGTACTGTAACAAAGCCAGAGACCACCCTTCATATGTTCGTGTCCTAGTCAAGTTATTCCTTTTCCATTGTCAGGGAAAAAAGGAGAAGGCTTATTGTTCCTGTCCAAAGAAAAACATGCACCGGAGGAGACAAAAACATTCATAACTTTATGCTGGAGGGTGCATCGGGGAGGATCCACAGAGCAATGGAGGGTGTCCCACAGATGCTCCATTGGATTCAAATCTGGGAATATTAGGGGGCCAGCGTAGTACTTGAAAGTCTTGCTCATGCTCTTCCAACCAGTGTCAGACATATCCCATCTGCCCCAGATAAGACAATTAGCATGTTTGGGTGTACGTGATCTGCAATGATGGATTCAAACCCAGACCGGTTCACAGTGCCTTCCAAGTGGAATAGTGGGTCCAGAGACGGCCACGAATTTGTGACTTCCTTCATGAGCCATGTGCTACCGTCCTCTAAAGTAATATGAGTAAAAACCTGACTGGTAGCACTTTACAGGATGGTAATAAGTCGGTAATTACATGGTAATGAAATGGTAATAAATTGTATTAAGAAATTCTGATTTCCTAGTTGTTACTAAATAATAAATAATTAGAGTGAGTGTTAACAAGGCCTCTATGAAAGGGTAAAGTAATGGTAACAAGTTGTAATGAACTAAGAAACTTAAAAGTGCTTAAATTATAGTCCTTTATATATAATAAGTGAGTGGTAACAAGGCAGCAGTGTAATAGTAACACCATGGTATCAAGCTGTAATTTATTATATGCACGTATTCTAGTCATTAATAAATGAACACATAGCCATTGTCTTATCTATTCCTGGGTAACGGTACTTCTCTAGAGGTAGGCCTACATGTGAAGCAGACCTTTGTGAACTGATGGTATGACCTGATGGAGGTGTGGTTGGTGTAGCTCAGCGAATAACATCACTAAGGAGCCACCACTACATGTGGGAGATGGGGTTTATTCCCAGTCTGGGTGACTACGCTGTACTACACCAATAAGAGTATGTGATTAACTTTGTAAGTTGCTCTGAATAAGAGCGTCAGCTAAATGCCATAAATGTGTAGTAATGAAGAATCAAGAAGGTAATACCTGAGTTTGTATCTTATGACTCTAATACCGTTTAGTTTCACTGTAATAACAATAATAATAATAATGTAACTCACACTGTGTCTGATTACATAAATACACAACGGTAGGAATGTGTTGATGGGCAGACGAGCGCTGAGCTAAAAGCAAAGACGTTTGTTAAACAGGCTGGTAGTACAACACAGCAGCAACAAGATCAAAGCTAACATAACCAAGGGGCAAGGCCTGGGTCAGAGTGAGAAAACGGGCAGAAGTCAGAACCAGGCAAACAACCAGACCAGCCACAGTATCAAAAAGGAAAAGACAATAGAGACACATTCAGTGATGTTGAGGTCTGGACCCCGGGGTGGCCAGTCCATTGCTCTGGTTTATTCAAGTGATTTTGGAGTACATCTGCTGATCTAAGCATCTAAGGATTGCGAAGTACACCTGCCATGACCAAAATGGAGATACGTGTTATGGACAGTGATGAGAGATTAAACTGAAAAATGACCCAGAAGCATCAAAAAACCAGATTTATTTGTTCTGTATTTAGCACATCCATGTTTTGCCTTTATTGCAGATTCCATTCTGTTCAGGAGACTCACTTCCAGCTTCTCAATCTTCTTCTTATCTGCAGGGACATTTTTCTGTACCTCAAAAGTTTAGTCTTGGATACTAGTTGGAGTTTGTGTTTCTCACGGTCCAAGTAATCCCAAACACATTTAGTGGGATGCTAGGGTCTGGACTCCGGGGTGGTCAGTCCATTGTTCTGAGAACACCAGCCGATTCTTTGTTCAATGTGTCCGTCTCCTTTTCTCAGTGTGGTGCTTCTTGAGCATCCTTTCAGAACCCCTGTAGTGTTGAGGTGTCTTCCCACAGTGTAAGAAGGATGGACAGAAACACCTGTGGATGTTTTCAGATCTGAAGCAGGAGTGGAGCTTCTCTCCTGTCACTCAAAGATGAAATCTTTAGGTAGTATGTATCTGATGACGATGTTTCTGGCGGTCTACCATGTTTCAGTCCTCTATGTCTTTTAAAACAGTCTTTCTTTTTTGTGGATTTTTTTTCCTAGACTGTATCTGTGTTAATTCCTTTGTCTGCGTTGGGGTACACTCGCTGATGTACTCCCTGGGGACTTGATTAGCAGCCCGGCGGGGCAGCCGAGCTCAGGGGGCACCAGGTGTGTAATGGGTTAATGATGTCAGCTAATGGACGCTTGAGCAGAAGGTCTATTGCACTGCTATTGTAGATCCCAGAGGAAAAAAAAAAAAAAAAAAAAAAAAAAAAAAAACAAAAAAAAAAAAAAAAAAAAAAAAAAAAAAAAAAAAAAAAAAAAACAGATACAAGCTGCAGAGATGTCTGCTTTGATTACTGTTGTCATCTGCCCACTGGGCGGGGGCGAGGGGGGTTGCGGGGCATGGGGGGTGGGGAGTTGCTTTTCAGAGAGACAACAGAATGCCTTCTCAACAAGGGGGAGGAGAGACAGGGAAGCACAGCAATTAGCAAACACTCGCTTTGCTTTATGGCCACTTTAGTTGAGCATGCCTGTTACCCAGCAGTTGGACACAGAGTGACTCTGAGATGTTGTGTTAGATTACGAAGCTTTCTGATTATGGACATTAAAGTGATCAAACTCATAACTGGGAAATACAAAGACCTTATTAAACACTCTATTTAAACACACCACACAGTTTGGGGACACATGATCTTGAATTTTTCAGAATAAGGTTTGGTTATTTCAGATTATCCTCGATTGCATAATTAATAAGTAGAGTGCAACTAATAGAATCAACATGTCAGCAATCCTGGTAGATATTGATGGCTTGTGGTTTTATTTGGATGAGCAAAAATGTCATTGATAATTGCATTTTCAGCTGCAGGTATTTGATCCTGTTTTCTGTAGATGGTATCGCAAAGCCTTAAATAACTGCACCAATGGAAAGCCCGTTATGAATCAGACATTTGCTGGACACATGTCAGCTAACAGGCTGAAATGGCTCAAGTAACAGAACCTAACAGATGGAATTGAGAATCAATGATCATATCAGTTTGCAAAACGTAATATAACTAGGTATAGTAGCGTAGTATACTAGGACTAGTATAAACTACTATATCAAAAACTCAAAAAATATAAATATTTTATCATATCAGCGGATAATATGATAATATGGCCTCCATAAAATCAGTATTAGTCACAAAATGTACATATTTTACCTACAAGGTCTGGGCCCTGAATAAAAACTGCTAAACTTCAGTTCAAGTATAACAGCCTTATGCTAATCCTTTAGGTGTGTAGCTTCAGCATATTTAATATGGATCAGGGTATCTTCTCTTGTATAAAAAGTGAGTTTTGACCACAGAACAATTGGACAGTTTTGTTTTCTATACTGTTGATTAAACCACGTATTGGCCTTAACCTCTGGAGACCCCAGCGTCCCTCATATGAGGACATTACATTTCTACTTCTCTGCACCATGATACTTTTTAAAATGTTGACCCTTTGGCCAAAACAACTTCTTTTTTGCCAAAACAACTTTTGTGTACAAAGACAATGTGTAGTTTTTATACTTGTTAGGTCCTACTAATCACAAATCGCTAGGAGAAATTAAAATTGCACACCAAGCAAGTCGGGGTATCAGGAGGTTTAAGAGCCAAGTGCTGACATCACAACATGAGGATGTAATGTGTGCCCCCAGGCGTTACTTATAATGCAAGGTAAGGGATAGATTAAACAACTATGAAAACACCTCGTGTTACCACAGTTTCTGACTATTCAAAAACAAGTTTGTATAAGTGAGTTTTTAGACCTGATTTAAAAACTGAGATAGAGGAGGAAGGCGAATACTGGCTGGTAGACTGTACCAAAGTTTTGGGACATCCACCGTAAAAAAATGCCCGATCACCTTTGAGTTTCAGACGTGCCCTAGGAACGGCCAACAAATTCTGTGATGAAGATCTCAAAGAGTGCTGTGTGATTGTCGATGTGAGCAAATCTGCAATATAAGTAGGTAAGTTGCTTTAAAAACAACGACAAGCACTTTAAACTGTATCCTATATTGAACTGGTAGCCAAGGAAGTGAAGCGAGGACCGGTGTAATATGTTCTCTTTTCTTGGTTCTAGTCAATGACTGTTTTTGCGAATATATGTAGAAACAGGCTCGTGCAGTAAAGGCATTATGAAACGATGGGTGCCCTCGGACTTCCGCCAGACAGTATATGTGAGGCCCAGTGTGCACTGCTTTCATGTTGCCCTATTGAAGCAGCCAGTGAATGCTGTGAATGACCCCGTGACCTCCTGAAAAAGCTTTTTCCCTTGAAGGAAGCGTCAGACGTTTGATGGAAGATCTATAACAAGAAGTACTGAACACACTCCGTGGCTTAACACTCCTTCAATCAGACACAAAAGCCAAAGAGTTGAGGCAGAACACATGTTTATTGGGTTTTCTTACAAACTACTGACTGCTGAAGATTCAATACAGCAATTTCCCATCAGCCAAGACGTGTTTGGGGTCCGAAAATTGCTCATGTAGGCTGGCTCTTTACGTGGTGAAACCTTAATGCAACTCTTATGTGTTGTGAGTTGCGTGCAATTAATTTGAATGTTCAGGGACCACATCTTCGTCTCCCCATCCTGCCATCCTTGCGATTCTAAAGGAAGCTGAGCTCTGTGTAAATTAGCGGGTATCACATGAGGAGAACATAAATGCTGTAGATGTGCAGATTATGGTAACTGCAGTCTAACAACAGCACTCTGGCACTAGCAGCTGTTTAAGCAGTTATTGTGATTGGCTGGTTAGATCATATGGTAAACTTGTAGAAGCTTGTTTCTTCTTGTTTTTTTTATTTTAGCACTATTCATTTGAAATGACGCTGTTTGATGCTACTTGTTTATGTTAAAATGGGAGAGTCTGATGGCTGATGGATTACAACACTGTTATCTAGAAATCAGTGGGGACACAATTCTTAGCATTGTAAACTTTTAATCCCAAATTGATACTGAGTTTTTGAGAAGTGATGCTGTAGCACAAGATAGTATTGTAATATTCAAGTATGTTAATACTTTCTCACACCCTACTGTGCAATGGGGCACTTAAATAATTAAGCAACACTGCTGTTGTTTTATAATGCT
>JAMWET010007061.1:0-15000 GCA_024036415.1 Prochilodus magdalenae | reverse complement strand
TGTACTGTAAGTAGCGTGTTGGTGTACGGTAACTCAGTAAGTGTAATGTGTTAGTGTACTGTAAGTAGCGTGTTGGTGTACAGTAACTCAGTAAGTGTAGTGTGTTAGTGTACTGTAAGTAGCGTGTTGGTGTACAGTAACTCAGTAAGTGTAGTGTGTTAGTGTACTGTAAGTAGCGTGTTGGTGTACGGTAACTCAGTAAGTGTAATGTGTTAGTGTACTGTATGTAGCGTGTTGGTGTACAGTAACTCAGTAAGTGTAATGTGTTAGTGTACTGTAAGTAGTGTGTTGGTGTACAGTAACTCAGTAAGTGTAATGTGTTAGTGTGCTGTAAGTAGTGTGTTGGTGTACAGTAACTCAGTAAGTGTAGTGTGTTAGTGTACTGTAAGTAGTGTGTTGGTGTACAGTAACTCAGTAAGTGTAATGCGTTAGTGTGCTGTAAGTAGTGTGTTGGTGTACAGTAACTCAGTAAGTGTAATGCGTTAGTGTGCTGTAAGTAGTGTGTTGGTGTACAGTAACTCAGTAAGTGTAATGTGTTAGTGTACTGTAAGTAGCGTGTTGGTGTACAGTAACTCAGTAAGTGTAGTGTGTTAGTGTACTGTATCTCTACTACATGATCTGTATACTTTGTTTACCGCTGCTAAGAGCTTCACTGTGTTGTGTGTGCTTCTTGTTTGAAGTAGAGAAAGTGGTGAGGGAGCATGAACAGTAACTCAACGCCGGTGTAATCTGTTAGTGTGCTGGAAAGTGAGTGTGTTTGAGCATAGTTAAATGCATTCCTCATCTTCAAAACAAGGGATATAATCTTCTCCAGGGATATTTGGCCAAGGCATTTTTGGTCTTTAACTCAGTCTCTGTCTTGAGTTGAAATCAGACAAGCACTGGAAAAATGGAAATGTGACTCTGAGTCTTCTCTCTGCACTGATACACACACTGATTTCTAATCAGGACTTGTACTAGTTTTTTATCAGTCATTTGTGGCTGGTGTATCTCTACTACATGATCTGTATACTTTGTTTACAGCTGCTAAGAGCTTCACTGTGTTGTGTCTTTGACCTTCTTGCTTTGAAGGGTGCACAAAAGAAAGTGAAGGAGGGAGCATGAACAGTAATCCAACGCCGGGTGCTCTTTTATCTTCCTGGAACAGTGAACATAAATATTTGAGCATAGTTAAATGCATTCCTCATCTCATCTTCAAAACAAGGGATATAATCTTCTCCAGGGATATTTGGCCAAGGCATTTTTGTCTTTAACTGAGTCTTCTCTCTGCACTGATACACACACTGATTTCTAATCAGTACTTGTTTTATATCAGAATGCTGCCTTCTAGGTAATTTGTGGCTGGTGTAACGTCAGTAGCAGAGATGATGGTGTGACCTGCTCAAACCATCTGGCACCATTCAGGCCAGCAGCTCATGAAACAAGTTCAGGTGGCCTACTGGCAAGACACCACAGGCCTGGCCTCTAAGCCCCTGAAGCGGACCCAGCGTTGCGTAACATCAGCATGTGCCACTGTCTGGATGGTTTATGTAAGACATCACCTCATGGAGTGTTCCCGTCAATCTTGTAAGGGATCATTTACCCCGACGCCTTCGAGCATGTTAAAGCAGGACAAATTTGCCGTTGGCTCATTCACACGCTTGAGTAATGTTGCTATGCTGTCAAATGCCAGTGTGGAAAGTGCTAGAAAAGCATCTTCTGGCCCACATTAGTCACCTGTACTGTGCACGTTAGACACCTATGGTGCAGCGTCTGACTCACAGAGGATGAGGACCAGTCTAATTGTATGAGGATGGAGCAATGTCTGATACGGTCAGTACAGAGGAGAGCTTAGCTCACAGTGCACAGAGAGGGATAGCATTCTGACACAGTAAGTACAGAGGATGGACCCCAGTCTGAGACATACACAGGATGGACACCAGTCTGACACACCTGTAAACGTCTATACAGTTAGTGGAGGTGGAGATGAGAGTCATACAGAGTGCAGCACCAGTTTGAGACAGTGTGGAGGCAGATTAAGGCTTATAAAGTGCAGTACAGAGGATGGAGCACCAGTCTGAGACAGTCAGTACAGAGGATGGAGCACCAGTCTGAGACAGTCAGTACAGAGGATGGAGCACCAGTCTGAGATAGTCAGTACAGAGGATGGAGCACCAGTCTGAGAGAGTCAGTACAGAGGATGGAGCACCAGTCTGAGAGAGTCAGTACAGAGGATGGAGCACCAGTCTGAGACAGTCAGTACAGAGGATGGAGCACCAGTCTGAGACAGTCAGTACAGAGGATGGAGCACCAGTCTGAGACAGTCAGTACAGAGGATGGAGCACCAGTCTGAGACAGTCAGTACAGAGGATGGAGCACCAGTCTGAGACAGTCAGTACAGAGGATGGAGCACCAGTCTGAGACAGTCAGTACAGAGGATGAAGTGATTGTGTTTATGTAAATCAGGATTAATAAGAGCATTGTGGATTGTAATGTTCACTGTCGTGGTCAGCCATTCACAAGTGTTCATACAGTCATATGTGTGACATGTTGAGGATGATTATATAATAAGGCAGAGGATGTGCCATTTTTATGGTGGTCTAATACAGGTAACATACCCTGAGCTGTAGTTTGTGTCAGAGTAGCTCTTGGTTTATGGCAGGGTTCAGTGCTGACATAGTGAACACCATAATGGGGAGTGTTGGTGACTTTCATTTTAAATTCTTTTTTGTTTTAAAGATATTTCATAAACACATTATACAAAGATCAAAAAGACGTCGTTCAGAACATTAATAGTAGATCTCTGTTTAATAAACATTGTGCTGTTGTTCCAGTTGAATCCATAAGAGTGTTTAGGCGTATATCACCACATGCCTAGGCTGTAGATATTACATGCAGAACTCAGACTCACAGGATCGCACTTTAAGAGTCATCCTTGTTTTTTCCCCAGTGTGCTTTCGCTCTACAGTCAGACTAACGTTGGTGTTGAGCTGTCTGAAGTTGTTGCTTTTCTTCAGCCTAACAAAAGCCCAGTTGCCTAGCTGCATCCAAGGACTCCAAAGCCTTTTCATTATTGTTTGTGGCTCTCGCCAAATGAGCAGACCTCTTACGGAGAATACCCAAGAATGTGGATGAGGGAGGAGGAGGAGGGGGACGCCCCCTCTTAATCTTATTCATTTTTCTTCTTACAGGCAGGGGGGTCTTTTCAGTCTGTGACCATAGCAAGTGTGGATCTGTTTTACAGGCTCTCAGGAAATGCTCTCGGATGGGAGAAATGAAATGGGAGAAATCAGCCTTTGAGATTCTGGACATTCTGTAGGGGTCTGAGAACCACAGCCATGTTATACTGTATCACTCTTTTCACTCGACTGAGCTATAGGGGCCCTTACAATGTCCTACGCATGTCCTAGGAATACAGGGTCGTGCCCCTAAAGGAAGGAAGAGCTATGAAAACACAGTCAGCCATATTTTTCCCCAAGCCTCTGGCGGTTTGGCCGTGGCCAGAGGAGGAAAGACCATGTCCGATAGGCTTGCTACTGGAGGCTGTTGTAATAAGGGCTAGTCATAACTGGTCATATGCAGGTATAGGTTCTGTTTTAAAGAGATTGGAAATGTGGAAATCAAGCCGGCTAATAAATGGGATTGGTTACCTAGTAACAGTCACAGGTGTTAATTTATGAGCAGGCCTGGGATTTAGAACTGCGCTCTAAAATATAATATGGATCACTTTATTTTATTGGGGTTAATTATGGTAGTAAACTTCCTTTCATTCAGTAAAATTCAGATTACACACATCTAAATGGTTTAATTTCTCTGGATTAAGCTTTGTGCATTATGACCTGGATGACCTGTACATTATTGGAGGTCTATAACATATTATGTAAAAAAAAAGTAACAACTTAATCATTAATATTTGCATTATAAGCTGTAAAAGTACAATAAACACTTTGTTGCGATCTTGTTATGCAACGTATTGTGCATGAACTATAGTCAGATCTCATCCTATTGGTAAAAAATTGGTTCTGTTTAATCCTGTGTGTTGTAAAGACTGTGAATAGACTTTTCAAGTTCATTGTTTCAGAGCTAATAAGAATAAGTATGCGGACATTTTTCAAGTATTACTAATTTATTAAAAACGATTTTAGCTCATAAGTAATAAACTGCAATTAGGAAATAACCTTGGTACTCTGTAGAACCAACTCCTAATCTCCTAATCTAACTAATAGTAATTTTACATATCGTCACTGTCCAAAGAAAAACATGCATTTTTGTTGATATTTACTTTAATGCCTCATTTGATCTCATGAGCTGCTGTGTAGACTGTGGGGACATTTCATGAAGAATGGACCAACAGAAATGGCCCAAAACTGATTGGAAAGATGTCTGGTTCTATTGACTTCCATTCAAATTTAATGAGGTTTTTGGCCTCTCCTGTAAAGTTGCCATTTTGGAGATACCTGTTTTTCTTTGGACAGCGACGATATCAGACCTTCTGTAATGGCCCTTGTAATGTTTGGCCCTTTCTGTCCGTGTGTACTTGACTGGTAATTTCTCCCGTTACTCTCTGATGTCATAGTGGTACAAATCAAGTACGTGTTTCTCAGTTACAGTGTGGGATATGTGTCATGTCATCTGGCAACCCAACCCAGAGACAGATGTGAGCACACCCAGACAACCTTCATGTAAATGGCATCTGTTTATGGATAAAGTCCCGCCCCTCTACAATAAAAAGAGCCAATCAACTTGCTGGTTACACTGAGGGCAGCTAAGGGTCAGCAGCGTTGTGGCATGGAGGATTGGCCATTTGCAGATTACCTTAAACATCTCCCTTATTTTCACAGCCTAGTGTTGGCAGGTTTGTAAACCATACTTGATCGTTTTGTTGATTTAGTGATTTTCACCTTTTTGTTTTAGGCAAATTAGTAATAGGCATTAAATATTAAGATAAGATTTACATTTTGATAACACTTATAAGTTGATAGCTGATTTGCTATTTTCCAAATGATGCCTTATTCACACGAAACAGATACTAAGAACATGAATATCCGTATATTATGCGTATATATATCTCTATTTTACTTCTATCCATGCGTATGCAGAAGTGTTATTTTCAGATTGGTAGTAATTGGTTATGATATTTCATAGTGACTTGAAGTTTTTTAGAGGTTTTTAGGAAAGTTGGATTAAGACCCTGAGTGCTGAGTCACCACCATGGATCAGGCAGTCTTCTGGATTAGCCGCTACTGTGGGGATCTGCTCTCTAATCAGCCCCCAGTCTATTACATCCCAGCAATCGGCCTCTGCTAATCCTGTTCATCACGGCCAGGCCCTGAGCCTCGATCTGTGGGAAAGTCCATTAGACACTTGCTGGGCAGTTCAGAGTAGTGAGAATGCTTATGTACCTCAGTGGGAAAGCCTTCAACAGTCAGTAACCCAGTAAAGCTGTAACATGACACTGGTGTAATGGTGTGGGAGCCTCTATATGGTGTACTTTTTAAAAATGACATACAGAAGTAGTGTCTCTTAGTATGGTGTTCCTAACGCAACGCACCAGACATCTCGGTATGGAGTTGTAGAGGTTCCTAACGGTGTCCTGTGATAATCCACCCCATGCAGCTCGAATATCTTCACACAGTCCCTGCAGATTTTGCAGTAAGGGTGGAGGTGGAGCGATGCATTACAACAAACCGTCCATCTGACCACGGTGCCTCCACACATGGATTCGTTGGTCTTCCCCTCCAAGACAAAAGCAAGACTTATGACTAAAGATGACCCATTCCCATTGTGAGTCACTCCATGACAGTCTGACATGACACCATTGCAGCCTTTGATGACGTTGATGTGGTGTTAGGGGGAACTCGTCACTTGCAAAGGATGCTACCAACACAACAGGACAAATCAGAATGGAAAGCACATTCAACAGGACGACCTCATGTAGTCAGTCAGGGGCAGAGAAAAGGCCCATCTACGCTTCAGACACAGGTGCGGCTGAGTGTGAAACTTGAATCATTGGCATGTCTCAAAGTGTCAACCCTACCCACCAAGTTTCATTCCTGTCGCTTGATATTTTTTGGGTTTTATTTTTTTCTTTTTTCGATTGGCTTTTGGGTTTCATCTCCCCATCAGACAGCTATATTGAAGCCTGAACCTGAAATGCTGTCCATTTTTATAGATGCACGTACAGGGGTTGGACAATGAAACTGAAACACCTGTCATTTTAGTGTGGGAGGTCTCATGGCTAAATTGGACCAGCCTGGTGGCCAATCTTCATTAATTGCACATTGCACCAGTAAGAGCAGAGTGTGAAGGTTCAGTTAGCAGGTAAGAGCACAGTTCTGCTCAAAATACTGCAATGCACACAACATTATGGGTGACATACCAGAGTTCAAAAGAGGACAAACTGTTGGTGCACGTCTTGCTGGCGCATCTGTGACCAAGACAGCAAGTCTTTGTGATGTATCAAGAGCCACGGTATCCAGGGTAATGTCAGCATACCACCAAGAAGGACGAACCTCCACCAGCATCGCGTAGTGACCTGGCCACTATCCTGCAAGAAGAATGGCTTAAAATCCCTCTGACCACTGTGCAGGACGCAGTATATGTCATTCCCAAGACGCACTGACGCTGTATTGGCCGCAAAAGGAGGCCCTACACCATACTAATAAATGATTGTGGTCTAAAACCAGGTGTTTCAGTTTTATTGTCCAACCCCTGTATATCACACAGTATTTGAACCTATTTGATTTCTGAGAGCTAAAAACACAGCTAGATTTTTTTTATTTATATACATATATATATATATATATATATATATATATATATATATAATTATCATGCTTGTTGTGTTTAAACTCTACCGGCTGCTTTCCCAGAAAGGGATTATGCCTAATCATGGCCTGATTTGCATTGTGAATGGTGAATCACCGTTGGAAATGCGTCTTATGACCTAATCCAAGTCTGGGAAAGTGCTCTTTATCGTTGCTAGGTTTTGGTCGGGAACCAAAGAATTAGAGTCTCGAAATGCCAGATGGATCATTGTCCAATCTGAGTTCTTTTGTGGGTGGTATTCCTGTAGATACAGCCAGATGAGCTCTCCAGTTGGTTAAGAATCAGGAACTGGGACAGAAGGCCTAAACTACCTAGGATGTGGTAGTTAAATTAGTCTTTTTGGTTTACAGTGGGTGAGGTCAGATTCATCATTCTAGGGCTTGTGTAACCTCTAGATAATTCATTGCCTTTTATATATGAGCTGTCTCCTTACCATTGGGCTTAATCAGGTAGAAATGGAAAACAGCAGCAGCGGCTTTATGTCAGAATATCTGATGTCTAACTATAGCTTAAAGTCTTTTACAAGCTTCACATGTCCGTGTGTATCAGCCCTTTTCTGCCAACCTTCCTATAATCTACCAACACACCTTTTAACCTGCTACCTTTTACCTGCTACCTGAACAAGCGTCCAGTGCCCTTCCAATGACTCAGTATGCCCCACTAAACCTAAAGCTTCTGTGATGGCAAGCAGATAATAAAATGATTTCTTAAATGTCACATTTGTAGGGATGTGCTGTGAACCAAGGTTCGCACCCATGTTTTTGGATGCCCCACCCATGATTCTGATACTGGTTGTGGAGCACAGAACATTAGGAATGGAAACATTAGAGATTTTAGAGCTGTAGTTCTGAATCACAAGTGGGGCATCCAGAAACCTGGGTGTGAACGCTCTGGTGAAACACTCTCATGACACTATAGGATGCAAGCACCAAGATAAATAAGCTTACCAGACCAAAAATGAGTCACCTGTGACTGAAGCGTGTAATACCTCCACGGCCACTAATAGCAGCTATGACTGGATTTGGCATGGACTGGACAACTTTCTGGATGTAGGCCACATCGATGTTCAGAGACTCTTGCTTCAGAGAATTGCACACAGATTTGGTGGATGCCTTTACTGGCACAATTCCGAGGAGAATTCCCCGTAGACTGGGATTTTAGCCACTGCTGGTAGACCCGTATGACCGTACGCTTCCATACACCTGCAGATTCAGCTACTTCCTTCACACTATGGTCTTTGGCCACGCCCACATGCAGTCACTCCTTTTAGCCCATCATTAACATCTGCTCTGGAGCTATTTTCCACACATGGATCGGGACATTCCCTGCACTGTAGCACCTCTTCTCAATCTATGTATCCCATCACTCACACCCCATCATCCTCGTGCAGCGCCATCTGCAGGGGCCTGAAGTTACTACCACCATAAACCCACAGAGGGATTATTTCTTTGTACGAGGAGCTTACTACTTCCCTAGTGTGTAGGCAGTATGGGATGGTTTTGCCAGCACATGTCCAGCAGCACCTCTAAGACTGCATCACTAACGTGTTCTAAATTTAAAGCTAATAGCATGTAAGGAATTCTTACTGGAGCTGGACCTTCATGTTTCCACAGAGCAAACCAGACTGAATGTCCTCATGGCAGTGCTGAATTTGCATGGTATGCGGTGCACCCACCGCAGGCTGAAGCCTTATCATCATGTGTGTGATTTACAGCCGCCCGTGTGAGTACCAAAGGCATTCTGCTCTTCAAAGAACACGGACATTAGATGACAGAGTGGGCCACTAAGGAGGGCCCCTCACACTCATACACAAATCAGCCTCAGCCTCATGCACACACCGTCTCTCTCACCCGTCCTGGTGCCTCCTCTTGGAATGGTAATCCTTCTGGAATAAGCATGTGTAATCTTACACCATTGATGTGCATTGGACCAGGCATTATATTTCAAATCCTTGATTCAGGTCCATAATTACAGCTCTTTACATGCTGCCTCAGCCTCTACAAAGAGGAAATTATGGGATGAGGCACGCTGGGGTTTGGGAGGAGCCTTAGGTGGATTATATATGATTATACAAGACCCCAAACATTGATGGTGATGTCTTTGTACTCTTATTGTTTTTTTCAGTGTAGCATTAAGTAGTTTTACAAACAGTTGATCACTATATCAGTAAATGATGTAGCGCAGTCTTCACCCACCGAAAGAGATACAGGGTAGAGGCCTGCATTCTGGCATGACTCCCACAGGACCCACAGTTCCTACCACAGTGTCTTTTAGCACTGAACTAAATCGAAAGGTGTTGTGTGTGGTAGCTGGTGGTTACCCATTCAATGTGTGCACAACTGGAACAACAACAACGACTGCAAATGAATAAATAGTTTTCGTAAAATGATAATAATTGACCAGTAATTACCATGTGTAATTAGCATGAAAGGAAAACAGCTAAACAATCAATAAAGAACTATAAACTGTCACACCTGCTGGCTCTCTTCTCACCCCGATCTCCCGGACTCCATTTCCCATAACCCACCACCCAGTGACATCATTTCACATGTCTGCCATCTCCCAATCCTGAGTAAGGGTTTAGGGTTAGGGCTATGGTTAGTGTTTAGGTTAGGGTTCTTGTATTTATCGAATCTAATGTATGTAGTCTAATCTGAGGTATGTTGTTTTCTCTGAATCTGAAAGTGTTAGGGTTAAGGTTTAGGTTTAGGGTTATGGCTAGGGATAGTGTTTTAGGGCTGGTGTTTAGGGTTAGTGTTTAGGGTTAGGGTTGTTGTATTTATCACATTCCTGACAACTGAGGAATGTTGTTAAAAGAGGGACCTTTCTCTGAGTCTCAGGTGTTATGGTTTAGGGTTAAGGTTTAGGGTTGGGGTTAGGGTTAGGGTTAGTGTTAGGGTCATGTTAGGGTTGTTGTATTTATTGAATCTAATGTATGTAGTCTAATTTGAGGTATGTTGTTTTCTCTAAATCTTAAGTGTTAGGGTTTGGGGTTAAGGTTTAGGGTTATGGCTAGGGTTAGTGTTTTAGGGTTAGTGTTTAGGGTTAGTGTTTTAGGGTTAGTGTTTAGGGTTAGTGTTTAGGGTTAGTGTTTTAGGGTTAGTGTTTAGGGTTAGTGTTTAGGGTTTAGGGTTAGCGTTGTGGCTAGGGATGGTGTTTTAGGGCTGGTGTTTAGGGTTAGTGTTTAGGGTTAGTGTTTTAGGGTTAGTGTTTTAGGGTTAGTGTTTTAGGGTTAGTGTTTAGGGTTAGTGTTTTAGGGTTAGTGTTTAGGGCTAGTGTTTAGGGTTAGTGTTTTAGGGTTAGTGTTTAGGGTTAGTGTTTAGGGTTTAGGGTTAGGGTTGTGGCTAGGGATGGTGTTTTAGGGCTGATGTTTAGAGTTAGTGTTTAGGGTTTAGGGTTAGAGTTGTGGCTAGGGATGGTGTTTTAGGGCTGGTGTTTAGGGCTAGTGTTTAGGGTTAGTGTTTTAGGGTTAGTGTTTAGGGCTAGTGTTTAGGGTTTAGGGTTAGGGTTGTGGCTAGGGATGGTGTTTTAGGGCTGGTGTTTAGAGTTAGTGTTTAGGGTTTAGGGTTTAGGGTTGTTGTATTTATCAAATCTAACTGAGGAATCTTCTTAAAAGAGGGACCTTTCTCTGAGTCTCAGGTGTTTAGGGTTAAGGTTTAGGGTTGGGGTTAGAGTTAGGGTTATGGTTAGGGTTGTTGTATTTATGTATGTAGTCTAATTTGAGGTATGTTGTTTTCTCTGAATCTCAAGTGTTAGGGTTTGAGGTTAAGGTTTAGGGTTAGTGTTTAGGGTTATAGCTAGGATTAGTGTTAGGGTTAGTGTTGATGTATTTATCAAATCTAACTGAGGTATGTTGTTTAAAAAGTGACCTTTCTTTGAGTCTCAGGTGTACAGCACCTGTTTAAGTGTCCCAGTAAAGATTCACAGTGACCCTGCAGGGGGGCCTGCACCACAGGCTGTGGTGGAATTGGCCCTAACCGGTCTCCGTGCCTTCACTACAGAGACAGATATATGAAACTTTTGCTAATGGTTTAGAGGACGTTATGTCATTGGCAGGTACCATAAGCAGTAAGGTTGAGGTTAAGGCGTATGTATGTTTGATATCGGTCGCTTTAATCTCACACATTGCTCTCAACTGCAGTCTGCTTCGGAACGTCTTTGTAATGGAGATTTCATGCACTACTGCCAAGCTGTGAAACCCCCTATTATTCTCCCAGCATTTTGTCTAGATCCGGCACGCCCACCCGTAGCGTGACCACCACTTGGCACTGGGCCTGCTGAGGTAACAGAATACGTCCCCATCTCCTGTAAAGGCAGTTGATGCCACAACTGTGATGCCAGAATGCCTGACACTCCCTCTTTATCGGCCCCTCTCTGACTGACTCGCCAGAGCCCTCCATGCAGCGTTTGACAGCTCTACGTTTTGATGTGTGGTAATGAGAGAGGACTGGAGGTGCGTGCTCTGCAGAAGCAGGGCCCTGGGCCTGCGGTCATGTCAGCTCTCACTTGCCCAGACCGCAGCATTGTGCTCTACGGCCTGCGGTTGAGTTTGTATTATTGGCGTGTTGAGCACATCACTGTTGGCTGCGATGCAGCTGTCTGCGCCCAAGCGTATTGTGTTTTGACATGCCGGAAATATATCGGCCTGTCATTTTGCACTTTGGGGTGTTAAAGGGAAGGTTTACATACTTCTACACTTACCGCAAATGTGGTAGAAGAGCCAAGACTTGCCTGGCGTCTGAAATGTGCATCCTAAGTTCTCCGCTGCAAGGCTAATGCTACAAGGCTAATGCTACAAGGCCTACAAGTTGCCTATTTAAGACGGTGTAAACTGCACTTCAAATCGCCCTGGGTTGTTAATCTCAAATACACTTGCTTATGTGGTTTTCTGACACAGTATGAGATACGTTTAATCTATGAGGGTGAAGATCAGGTAGGCCAGCTCAGTAAAAACAGTAGTAGTAACTATATTGAAGCCTGAGTTTCGCCTTTGCTTTAGCTCATTTTTTAACTAACTGGAATAATATAGGCATCTAGATGATGCTAATAGGTAGTGTGCAAAATACCCCCTGGTATTCATCAGGTGCCAGGTTGCCTGGCTACTCCAGGCTGGCTGCTAACTCTCTGACCATAGGGGTATTAATGCTAGCTTCAGTGGCGCCAAATGTTTGGTTTAACATTCACCAGGGTCTTACACATCTCCTCTTTTGTCTTTGGTTTTAAAAATGAGCAACTATGTCCTCCAAACTCAAGGGAAATCTGGCTATTAGATTTTCTAACAGGCTGTGGCTATTGTATAGTTTTTCAGAAGTGTCCCGGACAGAACTGGCGGAACCAAATTACTAGAGTGCCTTTCTAAGGCAGACCAGTGCTGCTCCTGTAGTTACCAAAGACCGGAGCTCGCTACTTGTGGATGAAGTAGCTAAACAACGACCTTTACAGCATAATTTTACTGCTTATGTTCAGGGACCCTCCAGATTTTTCTTTTGATATATCAGTGGATACAAGAGGTTAATAAATCAGGGACCCCCAATGACCTGCTGTATTTTGCATATAGCATTATCTGTGATGTCATGATCTTAAATGTTTGGTTCTGTATGAGTTTAATATGCTCTTGAGCTGAAATGAGGCGCATATTCTCTACCTGGCTTAGAGAACCCCGGTTTTGAAACGTCCTGGCTCTTCCCCAAAGCTGGATACAATCATAGGAGGAGCCTTACACATGTGATCTGGGACTCCAGCTGCCACAACATCATACAAACTTACTTCCCACTATAGACAAAATAAAATAAGGCCATAATAAAAATGGATCAAAGGCACAAACAGGGATTTTGATACTGGCATCTCAATGGATTTTGACCATTGCCGTTGTAACTATGTCTAAGATATATGGTGTATAAGGATGTGTAATGGTGATCTATGAGACAGTTCCTGATAAAGTTCACACACTGTCCACACTTTGTCCACCTATTGACTCTACTCGTATTTTCCCTTCTCCCTTCCACACACACTCTTCCTGTTTTTACACCTCTTTTATACGCGCGCTCACATTTCTGCCCCATGTGTTTCCTGTGGATCCGCAGGCCTCCAGGAGGACATGCTGGTTCGATCACTCTGGCCGTGTGTGTCCGTGGAGCCACTCTCTTCTCTCCCTCATTCCCTGCTCTGAGAAAATGAGTTAGAGGGGTCCTGGACCCCACTCTGCCCTCCCCCGTACTGGACCCCAGAACCCCTCAGGCCTCCCTCCCTGCTTCATGAGCCAGCAGGATGCGGCGTGGGTGCGCACACTCTCCGAGCGGCTCCTGGTAGCCTCGCACAAGGGCCAGGCCGACCATGTGGTGCAGCTGATCAACAAGGGCGCCAAAGTAGCCGTCACCAAGGTGAGTCCAGCTGACCCTCTCTTCCACGCTGCCCTTAAGCTGGTGAGCAGTATTGTCTCTCAGTATGCCTGCCTTGGAGTATAGAGTTGTAGAGGTTCCTAATGGTGTCCTGTGATAATCCATCCCATGCAGCTTGAATATTCTCACACAGTTCCTGCAGATTGTGTGGTAGGGGTGGAGGTGGAGGGACACTAGGCCTTCTGACAACAAACCGTTCATCTTGGTGATGGCCACGGTGCCACCACACATTCGTTGAGTTTCTGAATTCGTCAATCCATGACAGTCTGGCACAACACCATTGCAGTCCTTGCCGATGTTGACATGGTGTTAAGATCAGCCGTTGTGACTATTTGTGTGCATGTGGTCCATAAGGTGCTGCCAATGATGCTGGCACCAACAGGATGCCTCGTGGAGAACATCACTGCTCACTGAATGTCTGCAATCAGGGCTGTTGGGTCAGTCAGGTACAGCGATAAGGCCCGCCCCTTGCTCATGTCACATGCTGTTCTTTTGGTGATGAGTATATATTTCAAATTTAACATGTCCTCAAAACTTTACAAATAAATTTCTCCCATCTAAGTGAGCAGCAGTCCTCCACCTTACCCTCAATAGTTTTCTTGCAGTGCTCGCATGTGAAACGAGGTGCATAGAAGCCTCGCGCATCTTAGCAGATGCTTTCACTGAGTACTGTTTCACTCTGGTCTTGATAAATTGGTCCACAGACGTAGCAGAATGCGTCTGCCGGATGCTGCAGCCTTATGATGCCTCTGAATGAACTGTGGCTCTGTATCCACTATCCACTTACTCAGCTAGAACATCAACTGAAGTGGCTGCTTTAACACACCTGTATTTATACTGCTAGGTAGGCCACTGGACAGACCCAGACGCTTCTAGAATGTTCTAAAAAAATATTGAAAGTTCTAGAAAATTCCACACAGTTCTATAAACTTTTCAAGACTTCTCACAGTTCTAGAAGCTACCCTGAAGTCTACTCAGCACTGAATGGTTTACAGATGTTCTGGAGAATAGAGAGCTTTTCCAATCATCATTGAATTGAATGACAAATAAGCAATTATTTGGAATACTTGCTTGTCATTATGTGTATATTATTTCATTATGATTGAATAGTATGTATGTTACTACAGTATGTGATATAATATGGCCTGTAAGTGCTATAGTATATACATGCTCAGGTCATATATCACTGTGTTATAGGTTTTGTGCTGGGAGCAAAGGTTATGCTTATATTGGTTTAAGTTTTCCCAGTTTCACGGTTCGCTTGAACCTAGCACTGTGGGCTCGTTGGGGAGGTTAACATAGACTCTTATTCCGTGAAGTGACTGGACAAGCTGTGAAATGGAACAAAACGTTCAGAAATAAAGGTACCTGGATTTTTAGATGTTGTGTATATATATGGCCTCCTCTAATCAACTTAAACCAGATCCAGGTCTATAAATAAGACTTTACTAAAGTAGTCATGTTTAGAGAGACCTTTGATTTGACGGGGGTCTCCATAACACATTCATAACATATTCAGGAATGTGTAAATCAACATTCATAAAGTGTACGTGTTTTCCATGAGATTAATATGGAGTACTATTTTATTTTACTGAAAGACATTTTTCAAAATAAAAGTCCTCATTTATTATTTTGACAGCCTATTTTATTTTCAGTCAAATATTTCATTTCTGGACAGACGAAATAAAAATCTTTCAACTTTCAACTTTCGACTTTCAACTTTTATGTATTTTGCTTATCGTCTTTCTACTTTCTACCCTTTGTCATCTTTAAATTTATATGGTGCCAGAAGCTT
>JAMWET010007060.1:50000-70106 GCA_024036415.1 Prochilodus magdalenae | reverse complement strand
ATCGGTGTCATTGTCTGTTCGTTGCCCCGATTGTACTGTCCAGGTGTTGTCCTAAGAGATACTTCGCGAGTCTGTTGTCTCATTTTAATCCTTGCATGTTTAAGTCGGTTTGGCCATGTGATAGCGCAGTGACGTGTGGTGTTGCACATTGTATTGTGTAACAGCTTTGTAAATGAACGGGTTTTGTGTCGATATTGTTGTGTCTTGAGGCGACGGACAATGGAATGTTGCAGTGGGGTGAAAGGGTGGAAAAGGGAGGTTTGAGAAAAAGTTGGGATAGAAAAGGGGCGTGGGAGAGGGAAGTAAAGTTGTGTGTGGATGAGGAGTATGACATAGGTGATTTTGTAGTGGAAGGGGGTGGGGAAAAAGAGTGGGGGTTGGATTGTGGCAAAATTGAGTTTTGTAATGTTGGTTGGCCATGGGGGCACCCCGGTGTTTGGCTAAAGTGTTGCTAGGCTAAAGTGTTGCTAAATGATTACTAGATTGCTGCTGAATGGTTGCCATGCGTGTTGGCTAATAACGGCGTACTGTACTGGGTGGTGTTGTAACTGAGCATAATGCAGAGCTTTGTATTGTATCGTAACTGGCATGTTACGTTGTGGAAACACTGTAGCGTATCATATCGTATTGTAACTGGTGTGGTGTCATATTGTTGTGTCTTGTGGCAACATTGATTTTGTATTGTGGTTGCCATGGTGTCCCAGGTGTTTGCTAAAGTGTTCCTAGGCAATTGCCTCGGAGTCCCAGGTGGTGGCTAGGATTCTACTAGGTGCTTTGTATTGTAACTGGTGTGGTGTCATATTGTGTCTTGTGGCAACATTGATTTTGTATTGTGTCGTCTTGTACTGCATCGTTGTATCATGTCGCATTGTAACCTGCATGTTAGCTTTTGCCATCATGTTGCCATGTGTTGTGTCGTAACTGGCATTTTGTGGCCACGTAGTGCCGTGCAGTGTTGCTCCGTATCATACCTGGCATGTTGTCTTGGTAATATATGTCATAGTGTATCCGTATATGGTAATTTGCATCGTTACTGGCATGTTACGTTGTGGTAACACATTGCAGTGTGTGGTATTGTGTTGTAACACGGGGCTGTAGCTGCTATGTGATTGTAGCTGCACATCGTGAGTGGCGTGGTGTTTATATTGTAATGGGCCTGTTCTCCTGTGACTGTGTTTTACTGTGGCTGTATGTTGTTGTAGTTACGCTGTAGTGTTTTGAATGGTGTTCTGTCCCGCTGTTACATCGTAACCTGCATGTTACTCTGTGGAAACAAATCCCTGCATGCATCATTTCAGCTCGTTGTGTTGTGTGGTGTCTGGCGTTGTAGCTTGTGGTGTAGTCTCAACCCCGCGACATACACTGCACCGATTTCTACCTGGCACCGTACACCATACGTTCACCTCCAGTAACTCCAACCTCCTACTGTAACGGGCAGGTTTGGGTTTTAGCCGCAGATAAGATTTAGATTTGCTGTCCTTCTTTCATTCTTCTGTTTCCTCCCTCTCTCTCTCTCTCTCTCTCTCTCTCTCTCTGTGTCTCTCTCTCTCTCTCAATTGTCTCTCTCTCCTGTCATCCGTTCTCCCTCTCTGTCTCTCTCTCTCTCTGGTGTGTGTTCTCCCCCCCTCTCTCTCTATTGCTAAAGATGCCACTATTTAGAGAAGAAAATTCAAACCAAATATAGAGGCACAGTGGCCGCTCTGTTTGTGTCTTGCATTCCTCTGTGTGTCTGTGTGTCTCTCTCAGCTGTGCCTGTGTGTTGCTAAAGATGGGTGCACTATGTAGTGTGGGTGTGTGTGTGAGTGTGCGTGTGTGAGTGTGTGTGTGTGTATGTGGGAGTGTGTGGGTGTGCGTGTGGGTGTGGGTGTGTGTGTGTGTGTGTGTGCGGGTGTGGGTGTGTGAGTGTGCATGTGTGTGGGTGTGTGTGTGAGTGTGCGTGCGTGTGTGAGTGTGTGTGTGTATGTGTGTGTGGGAGTGTGTGGGTGTGCGTGTGGGTGTGGGTGTGTGTGTGTGTGTGTGTGCGGGTGTGGGTGTGTGAGTGTGCGTGTGTATGTGTGTGTGGGTGTGCGTGTGTGTGTGTGTGTGTGGGTGTGTGTGTGGGTGTGCATGTAAGTGTGTGTGAGTGTGTGTGTGTATGGGTGTGGTGTGGGTGTGTGTGTGTGTGTGTGTGTGTGTGTGTGAGACTGTGTTGATGTCAGAAGGAGCAGAACTTTTTTTTACATCCCTCCATTTTTAAAAGAATAGTCTTTACCGTTCTCACTGAGTGTCCTTCGGTGACGGCTGTGTGGAGTGAGACGGGCGTCTCACTCTCTGATTGGGGTGAAAAGTAGCCATTTGTGTTTTGGATACACTGGACCTGGAGTCAGCTCAGTCTGTTCCCCGCTGTTGCTAGGTGGTTGCTATGCTGTCCCAGGTGGTTTTTAAAGTGTTGCTGGGCGGTTGCTATGCTGTCCCAGGTCATGCTAGGATGTTGGTAGGTGGTTGCTGTGGTGTTCCAGATGTAGTTACCGTGTTGCTAGATGATTGCAGACGTGTCCCAGGTCATTGCTAGGATGTTGCTAGGTGGTTGCTAAGATTTTGCTAGATGGTTACTAGATTGTTGGTGAATTATTGTTATAGTGTCCCAGGTGGTTGCTAGTGCATTGCTGTGTGACTGCCATGGTGTCCCAGGAGGTTGCTAGATTGCTGCTTGGGTGTTTGCTGTGATGTCCCAGGTAGTTGCTAGGATGTTGGTAAGTGGTTGCTATGGTGTACCAGGTTGTTGGTAGAATGTTGCTTGGGTGTTTGCTGTGATGTCCCAGGTGGTTGCTAGGATGTTGCTAAGTGGTTGCTATGGTGTACCATGTAGTTGCTAGAATGTTGCTTAGGTGTTTGCTATGATGTCCCAGGTGGTTGCTAGGATGTTGGTAAGTGGTTGCTATGGTGTACCAGGTTGTTGGTAGAGTGTTGCTTGGGTGTTTGCTCTGGTTTCCCAGGTGGTTGTTAGGATGTTGCTAAGTTGTTGCTATGGTGTACCATGTAGTTGCTAGAATGTTGCTTATGTGTTTGCTATGATGTCCCAGGTGGTTGCTAGGATGTTGGTAAGTGGTTGATATGGTGTAACAGGTTATTGGTAGAATGCTGCTTGGGTGTTTGCTCTGGTTTCCCAGGTGGTTGTTAGGATGTTGCTAAGTGGTTGCTATGGTGTACCAGGTTGTTGGTAGAATGTTGCTTAGGTGTTTGCTATGATGTCCCAGGTGGTTGCTAGGATGTTGGTAAGTGGTTGATATGGTGTAACAGGTTATTGGTAGAATGCTGCTTGGGTGTTTGCTCTGGTTTCCCAGGTGGTTGTTAGGATGTTGCTAAGTGGTTGCTATGGTGTACCATGTAGTTGCTAGAATGTTGCTTATGTGTTTGCTATGATGTCCCAGGTGGTTGCTAGGATGTTGGTAAGTGGTTGATATGGTGTAACAGGTTATTGGTAGAATGCTGCTTGGGTGTTTGCTCTGGTTTCCCAGGTGGTTGCTAGGATGTTGCAAAGTGGTTGCTATGGTGTCCCCAGGTGGTTGTTATTATATATGGTTAATAGGGTGTTGTTAAAGATCCTGTATCACTGTGATGTAAGCCATTGGTTCCTATTTGGTCTTATGGGGGTAAAATCCATTATATAAAATAATTAGTTATGCAAAAACGTATGTCAGATCTACAAGCCCACCATACCCGATCAGACCTAGCGTTCTGGAAACAGAAAAGCGTCTACACAATGTAAACTGTGAGTTAGCGGGCAGAATGTGTTTTTGTTTCTTAGCCTGTTGGTTCTGTAGTTGGAACGGAGCGAGGCCTTTAGCCGGCCAAGCTCCGTAACCCTCTGGAGCTCGTCCTCTGAGCCAAAACGTGCTTCTGCTCTGACTCAGTTTGCTGGACGTGACCGCAGCATCTGCTCTCGTAAATACCAGGAACGCACGCTAATAATTACAGTAACATATTCAAACGTGGGGAGAAATGACCTTCAGCAGGCACCGCACAGCTGTGTGTGTGTGTGTGTGTGTGTGTGTGTGTGGGTGTGGGTGTGTGTGTGCTCAGCATGCCAGCATGTATACACGACTGCTGTCATCAGAAAACCATTGTTATGTAATTCATTAACGTAGTCTGACTGTTTCACATTGAGTGGACCAGCTAGGGTCTTCACTATACCTTTTCGGAGACCCCCATCCCAATATATCCATCCACACATTGTAAACGCCCACCGTTTCCCCATATACTCTGCAGCCAAAGGACCCATTCGAGCACGAGGACACGTCACTGCGGAGACAAACAGCAGGAGGCTGAATGAATCAGTGCCCAGGTACCAGGAACTAGGGGCCAGCTCTTTCTCCCGCTCCTCTCTCACTTAGTCTGGGTGTCTCAGGAACGAGTGTGCAGACTCCTTTCTCCCCGCACACACAGGAGGGTTGAACTGGACTTGAGGAGGCTTCTTTGGAATCTCATTACTGATTGATGATGTTCAGTGATAAGGTTCTGGAGAAACGGCGACGGCCTCTGCTCGCTGCTATGCTACGGTTTTAAAACACCTCCGAGTGCCATTTGACTTCCTTTCCAGTTGGTGCAGGAGGGAACAGAGTGTGAGTTTGGACTGGTGGCCTGGTATTCGTTGGCCTGGCAAATCTAAAATTCATTCATCATCCATAGTGAAGCTGCTCCCAGAAGGAGGTGTGGGAGTGCGGTGCTGTTGGGAAGGAGGATAAAGGTGACCAGGATCAATAACTGGTGATAAATTTAGACTGATATGATCAATATTTATTGAGCTACACATACAGAAGTCTGTCTCTCAGTATGGCGTCGGGCCGCCGTGTTTGCTAAACCAACACGCCAGACGTCTCGGTATGGAGCTGTAGAGGTTCCTGATGGTGTCCTGTGATAATCCATCCCATGCAGCTTGAACATCCTCACACAGTTCCTGCAGATGGTGCGGTAGGGGTGGAGGTGGAGGGACACCAGGTCTTCTGGACGTGTGACAGAAGACCGTTCATCTTGGTGCTGACCACTGTGCCTCCACACACGGATTCGTTGGGCGCCTCCACCAAGACTAAAGCGGGACTCGTCACTGAAGATGACCCGCTGCCATTCTGAGTCACTCCATGACAGTCTGGTACGACACCACTGCAGTCTTTGGTGACGGTGACGTGGTGTTAAGGACAGTCGTGGTAACGGTCTGTGTACATGTAGTCCTGTGTGGTGCAGCCGTCTGCCGATGGTGCTGCACTAACAGGAGGACTGATGGAGGACACCACTGCTCACTGGATGTCTGTAGTGGTGGCTGTTGGGTCGGTCAGGTACAGAGAGAAGGCCGCCATCCATTATTTCTCTCTCTCTCTGTCTCTCTCTCTCTCTCTCTCTCTCTCTCTATCTATCTCTCTCTCTCTCTCTCTCTCTCTCTCTCATATTACCTCATGTGTGGCCTTCCCCGCCTTTGTAGCCTCTTTATTCAGGGAAAGAACAGGAAAACTTGATCTGGGTCTGGAACACATGGGATCGGTGTTGAACAGTGTTAAAGAAACACACTGAGCTGGTTCCTGTGACGCCGAGAGAGGAAGAGTGAATGGAGGAGTGAATCACACTGCTGGAGGAGAATGCATCTATCCGTTCTGGAGGGAGCTCATATGTCTGTTCGGCTGAGTCCCGGAGGGAGCAGTGCAGCTCTGGGTTTCGTTCATTCAGAGGGATAAAATGACCTCGGTTTGTAGAAGAAGGAGATTAAAGCAGAGGAGGTAGAACTGATCAATCACGTTTCCTCTTATTCCCGGTAGTCTGATGCATATATTCACTATATAGCCGAAAGTATTCACTCCCCCATCCAAACCATTGAATTCCGGTGTTCCAGTCACTTCCATGGACACAGGTGTATAAACCCGAGCACCTAGACGTGCAGACTGCTCCTACAGACGTTAGTGAGAGAATGGGTCGCTCTCAGGAGCTCAGTGAACTCCAGCGTGGTACCGTGATAGGATGCTCCACCTGTGCTACAAGTCCAGTGGTGAAATTCCCTCCTACTAAATATTCCACAGTCCACTGTCAGTGGGATTAGAACACAGTGGGAGGGATTGGGAACGACAGCAGCTCAGCCACGAAGTGTTAGACCACGTACAATGACAGAGCGGGGTCAGCAGGTGCTGAGGGTCATAGGTCACAGAGGTCACCAACTTCCTACAGAGTCCATCACTACAGACCTCCAGACTTCATGCGTCCTTCAGATCAGCTCAGGAACAGTGTAGAGCTTCATGGAATGGGTTTCCATGGCGAGCAGCTGCATCCCAACCTTACATCACCAAGTGCAGTGCAGACCGTGGAACGCAGTGGTGTAAAGCTCCGCCCCTGGACTCTAGTGCAGTGGAGGCGTGTTCTCTGGAGTGACCAATCACGCTTCTCCGTCTGGCAGTCCAATAGACGAGTCTGGGTTTGGCGGTTGCTGGGAGAACTGCACTGTGCCGAGTGTAGAGTTTGGTGGACGGGGGATTATGGTGTGAGGTGGTGTTCACCAGTTAGGCTCCGCCCCTTAGTTCCAGTGGGAGGAGCTCTTAATGCTTCAGCAGACCAAGAGACTCTGGACCACTTCAGGCTCCCGACTTTGTGGGGACAGTTTGGGGACGGCCCCTTCCTGTTCCAACATGGCCGCACACCAGTGCACAGAGCAAGCTCCATAAAGACATGGAGGAGCGAGTCTGGTGTGGAGGAACTGGACCGGCCTGCACAGAGTCCTGACCTCCACCCGATAGAACACCTTTGGGATGAATTAGAGTGGAGACTGAGAGCCTCTTACATACAGGTGCCTTCAATGAGTGTATGCATCATATGTATGTGATGTATAGAGTTAATGAACTTACACAGTACATCCTATATATCATATATACAGTGCGTGAGGGTATATACCATATGCATCATATACGCAGTTAAGTGTATATATCATACACACAGTGTGTATTTATATATTACCATATTTCAGGTATATACAGTTAACGCCAGACTGTGAAGGTAGGAATGCTCTCCAGGCTCAGTTCTAACTCCAGCATGTGTAGACGGCACACGGTGAGGACTTTCCCTCCATAGCTACACGCAGGTTACTGAGACCCTGCTGCGTGATCGGGGGGGCCGAGCTTTTGATGAAGGGACTTTTCTGCAATATGTGATGGCATGAGACTCGCTCCCGCCGGGAAAAGCGCAGTTACGGTACAGATAACTCGGCAAAGACATTCTAACCGCGTGCCGTCTGTCAGCCAAAACCCGAAGGGTGTGTGAGGTTGGCACTGGTGATGCAGTGCTGGAGTCCTGACACCATCATGACCGGGTCTTGGACTTGTCTTCCCTAATACGACAGTACGTGCGGTAAACAGGGGCCCGAGAGAACTCGAGTGATGAGTCTGTGAAGCTCTGCGTTCTGTTTCGTGTGAGAGGATGGAGGCGACCAGCCGCCGCTGGTTCTGATCTGTGCTCAGGTTCCTCTGGACCCTGTGGAGGATATTGTGGGTTTAGGGGATCTGTTTGGTCGCCTTTGCTCTGCAGCAGCCACTTTCAAACTTCCTTCCGACAGACATTCTTCTACTAAGCCCTCGCTTTCTTCCCCTTGCTCTGATCTCTCTCTCTCTCTCTCTCTCTCTCTCTCTCTCTCTCTCTCTCTCTCTCTCCCCTTTCATCTTCCCTTCATCACCTTTACCTTCCTAGTGTTCACTCATCTAAAATTACTGTCCACTGACCGTATAGGACACTCTGTAGGTGTACAGGTCCAGACTGTAGTCCATCTGTTTCTCTGTGTACTGTATTACCCTGTTCTTCAATGGGCAGGACCCCCACAGGACCACCACAGAGCAGGTATGATGTGGGTGGTGGATCATTCTCAGCACTGCAGTGACACTGACGTAGTGGTGGGGTGTTAGTGTGTGTGGTGCTGGTGTGAGGGGATCAGACACAGCAGTGCTGCTGGAGTGTTTAGACACTGTGTCCACTCACTGTCCACTCTATTAGACACTCCTACCTTGCTGGTCCACCTTGTAGATGGACAGTCAGAGACGATAGCTCATCTGCTGCTGCACAGTGCAGTGTTGGTCATCCTCGTCCTCTAGACGCTGCCCCACAGGACGCTGGCCCACAGGACGCTGCCCCACAGGACGCTGCCCCACAGGACGCTGGCCCACAGGACGCTGCCCCACAGGACGCTGCCCCACAGGACGCTGCCCACAGGACGCTGCCCCACAGGACGCTGCCCACAGGACGCTGTTGGTCTCATAGTTTTGGTTGGTGCACCAACACGAGGCAGCCCTGCTGCGTCTGATCCACTCACACCAGCACACCACACACTAACACACCACCACCACGTTGTGTCTGTCATCCATAAGCGTGTATGTTGGCACCTCCATGCAGGTGATACTTTACCGGTAGACCGTCTGCGTTTACTCAGTCGCAGAGGAACTGTACTTCATCCAGGCCTGATTATTGTCTATACTGTGATGTCATTGTTGTCCTGTGTCCTGTAAAGCCCCCCGCCCCCACACCGTTACAGATGGTGCATTCCTCCTGCGCCATACAGTAAACCTGCTGTAAATAATTCCCTGTTAGTTATTCATTTGCAAGGCTGTTGTACGGAGAGAGAGAGAGAGAGAGAGAGAGAGAGAGAGAGAGAGAGAGAGAGAGAGAGAGAGAGAGAGAGAGAGAGAGAGAGAGAGAGAGAGAGAGAGAGAGAGAGAGAGAGAGAGACTTATTGGGTCCTAATGGCTGAGATGTCAGGTAATGAAATCAGCTAAAGGGGATGTAATGTCATTAGCCTTGTGTTTTATTCTTCGTTGGGTAGTGCGTACGTGTGTGTGTGTCTGTTCAGGTGGTGGTGCGGACATACACTGTATTTCTGTGTATCACTGTCTTCTCTCTGTACCTGACTGACCCAACACCACCATTACAGACATCCAGCGAGCAGTGGTGTCCTCCATGGGTCATCCTGTTAGTGCAGCACCATTGGCAGACGGCTGCACCACGCAGGACCACATGCACACAGACCGTTACCACGACTGTCCTTAACACCACGTCACCATCACCAAACACTGCAGTGGTGTCGTACCAGACTGTCATGGAGTGACTCAGAATGGCAGCGGGTCATCTTCAGTGACAAGTCCCGCTTTAGTCTTGGTGGAGACGCCCAACGAATCCGTGTGTGGAGGCACCGTGGTCAGCACCGAGATGGACGGTTTGTTGTCACACGTCCAGAAGGCCTGGTGTCCCTCCACCTCCACCCCTACCGCACCATCTGCAGGAGCTGTGTGAGGATGTTCAAGCTGCATGGGATGGATTATCACAGGACACCATTAGGAACCTCTACAGCTCCATACCGAGACGTCTGGCGTGTTGGGTTAGCGAACACGGTGGGATCAGTGTCTGTCTGAAATGTCCACCCTCGTCTCATCTTCACGTGTAGCAGATTTTCGTCTGAAGGTCTCGGTATGTTTGTCCGTTCATCCTTCCTTTAATGATGGAAAACAGCTCCACGCCATGATGCTCCCACCTCCACACTGCACTGCTGGGGGTTTTATGCAGTGCCCTTTGACCTCCATACATGGTGTGTGTTATGGCATCCAGAGAGTTCGGTTCTGGTCCAGACTGTATTCTCCCGGTACCTCACAGGCTGGTCTAAATGTTGAGCTTCAGCCAGCGTTTTCTTCAGTCATGTGCGGTGAGCGAGCGTCAGGTCTGCCGGTCGAGTCATTACTCACTGTGCTCTGTGAAACAGCTGTACCTGCTGACTCCAGGCCTTCTGCAGCTCTCCACAGGTGGTCCTCGGCTCTTGGACAGCTCCTCCGATAATCCTATTCACTCCTCTGTCTGAGGTCTTGCGGGGAGCACCTGGTCGTGGCCGGCTTATGGTGGAATGATGTTCTACAGAGCTACCTTGAGTAGTTTAGAGATTCCTCTGAGACCTGGGCCATCAGTAGGTTCTGTAGCAGTGAGGTGGGAAGGTCCTGAGAGAGCTTACTGGGTTTACCCGTGATGAGATGTGTCTTGCGGGGCCCCTGGTAATGAGACACCTTTCATAGGCCCACAGTTGAACCAGCTGAGATTAATAAGTGGCAGGCTACCTGTCTGATTCCTGATAGATCTCAGCTGGTGTCACATGACTCTCCATGGCTTGTTTGGTGTCTCTTTCTTTTTGTTTCCAACAAATGAATTTATGGACATCTAGGATTTGATTTTTTTGAGTGTGGGTTGGACGGGTTGTTACCAACATCTGGTGAGAATTTCATTTCAGTAGCAGCTTCATAAATATGTTTATTAGAAAATTGCTGACGGGTTCAAAACTTATTCCACCGGCTGTATTTTTATACGCATGTGTATATATGAATATACATACATACATACATGCATACATACATCCAGAGAGAGAGAGAGAGAGAGAGAGACAGACCTGACAGCATCCTAACCCTACAGCATCTTTACCTTAAACTTGAATGGTTCCTTTAGGTCCCCACATTGTTAGTGTCTAAACAAGTTTGGTCCCCACACTGTGATGTAAACCTGCTCCACTCTGTGTGTAGTTTGACTGAATTCCATTCCCGCGTTTCTGTGGTAACTGCTGTCACTTAGCAACCGGGCGTCCAATGGCACAGAGTGTTAAAGGCTCTGAGCCAGAGACGGAGGAATGCAGAGAGAACCATAACCTCTGTCACCCGGGCTCTCTCTCTCTCTCTCTCTCTCTCTCTCTCTCTCTCTCTCTCTCTCTCTCTCTCTCTCTTCCTGCCCCCCGTCTCTCCTTCTCGCTCTCTTTCTCTCACCCCTATTCTCTCCCTCTCTCTCACCCACTCTCTCTCTTTCTCTCTCCCCCTCACCCGCTTTCTCTCTCACCCACTCTCTCACTCGTGCCCTCTTTCTTTCTCACCCCCTCATTCATTCTATATCTTCTGTTTCTCTCACTCTCACTCGCTTTTTCTCTTCTGTTCTCTCTCTCTCTCTCTCTCTCTCTCTCTCTCTCTCTCTCTCTCTCTCTCTCTCTCTCTCTCTCTTCATTATTATTGTTAGAGCACATTTCCTAATGTTAGCAGCTGAAAGTGTTTTACAGACAGCTGACATCAGTAATACTACTACTACACACTCTGACACACACACACACACACACACACACACACACACATGCATACGTACATACAGACATGCATATACATCGATGTTCTGTGTGTTGTAGCTGGTGTGTGTTGTAGCTGGTGTGTGTTGTGTCTGGGTGTGTGTTGTAGCTGGTGTGTGTTGTAGCTGGTGTGTGTTGTAGCTGGTGTGTGTTGTAGCTGGTGTGTGTTGTGCTGTCTGGGTGTGTGTTGTATCTGGTGTGTGTTGTGCTGTCTGGGTGTTGTGTTGTATTGTAGTTAGTCGGTGTTCCGTTGTGTTGTAGCTGGTGTGTGTTGTATCTGGTGAGTGTTGTATCTGGTGTGTGTTGTATCTGGTGAGTGTTGTATCTGGTGAGTGTTGTATCTGGTGTGTGTTGTATCTGGTGTGTGTTGTATCTGGTGAGTGTTGTATCTGGTGTGTGTTGTATCTGGTGTGTGTTGTAGCTGGTGTTGTGTTGTAGCTGGTGTGTGTTGTATCTGGTGTGTGTTGTATCTGGTGTGTGTTGTATCTGGTGTGTGTTGTAGCTGGTGTGTGTTGTATCTGGTGTGTGTTGTAGCTGGTGTGTGTTGTAGCTGGTGTGTGTTGTAGCTGGTGTGTGTTGTAGCTGGTGTGTGTTGTAGCTGGTGTGTGTTGTATCTGGTGTGTGTTGTAGCTGGTGTGTGTTGTGTTGTAGTTAGTCAGTGTTCTGTTGTGTTGTATCTGGTGTGTGTTGTAGCTGGTGTGTGTTGTAGCTGGTGTGTGTTGTAGCTGGTGTGTGTTGTAGCTGGTGTGTGTTGTAGCTGGTGTGTGTTGTAGCTGGTGTGTGTTGTAGCTGGTGAGTGTTGTAGCTGGTGAGTGTTGTAGCTGGTGTGTGTTGTAGCTGGTGTGTGTTGTATCTGGTGTGTGTTGTGTCTGGGTGTGTGTTGTATCTGGTGTGTGTTGTGTCTGGGTGTGTGTTGTAGCTGGTGTGTGTTGTATGTTCTGTTGTGTTGTAGCTGGTGTGTGTTGTATCTGGTGTGTGTTGTCTGAGTGTGTGTTGTAGCTGGTGTGTGTTGTAGCTGGTGTGTGTTGTAGCTGGTGGTTCTGCTGTGCTGCCTGGTTCTGTTCTCCTGCTCTCTGCATGTTTACAGACACAGTACAGTGAAAGTGTAGAGCGGTGTGTAGACTGAGGGGGTCTGTGAGAGGTAATGATGGGGGATTATATATCTTATACAGGTACACGCCTCACATTCCATTACACACACACCTGTGTTTTCACCTGTGTGTAAATGGGGGCTCATTTTGCTTCTCAGCAGAAGTGCAGTACGAGAACTTCAGCGGTGTCTCCAGCGCTGACTCGTTATGGACATGAACGCTCGGTTCCTCAGACTCGCACCGAGTTCCTCATAGAGACACACCTCCAAAGTTGGATTAGCTGGTTTAGCATCTTCTGCTTCTTCCCACCATCCAAATAATCCCAAACATGTTCGGTGGTGTTGTAGTTCTGGGCTCTGGGGTGGTCAGTCCATCGTTCTGAGAACTCCAGCAGCTTCTTTGTTGGATGTGCGTGTCTCCATTTATCACTGAGGAGCTTCCTGACCATCTACACCTCCTTTCAGGCCTCCATAGTGCTGAGGTGTCTTCTCACAGTGGGAGGATGGACAGGAACACCTGGGGATGTTCTCAGATCTGGAGCAAGTGTGGAGCTTGATGTTCCCCTGTCTCTCCGAGATGAAAGTTCTGTTTATCTGAGGGGGGGGGGCAGTGTTGGTGGGTCTAGCAGGTCTCCCAGGTGGTTGTTAGGAGTTCCTGGTAAATGTGAAAGAATGCTTAGTTTGATCGGGTTGACTTTGACTTTGGCCAGGCTGCATGTGAGGTTGTCGAAGGGCACTTGTCCTTTGATCTCTGCTCTTTCTCTCTCTCTCTCTCTCTCTCTCTCTCTCTCTCTCTCTCTCTCTCTCTCTCTGGCTCTCTCTGGCTCTTTTTCATGGCGGTATCTGAATTGCGTTCTGTGAAGAGGCTTTTATACTGTCTGGCTTTGTTCTACACTGCACTTCCACGATTATTACGGAGGAGAACCTGCCAGATCGGTGCTGCTCCCCTCGGATGCTTTGAGAGCTGCTAGTCGGTGTGGTGGTGGCAGGTTGTGATCAGAATGTTAACTGGTGGTGCTGTTTTGCAGTGAGTCTTTAGGGTGTAGTTGGTAGTTTACAGTCAGCCTGAGGTCAGGTTGTTGCATCATGTCCGTATAAAGTTCGTCACATCACTGAGAAGACAGAAAGCTCCTTCTGTCAAATTTGCCCCAGCTTTTGATTGCGTCGTGGCTGCTGTATTATGTAACTGAGCTCCTAGGACCACCTCTGTGACGTTCTGTGGGGGGTTAATTACGTGGAAATGGGTTCTTTGGTTGGGGTGACAGTAAACTTGATCCACAGTGTCTACACTGAGCTGCTGGACGTCCAGGTTTTCCATCGTCTTACCGAAGAACAACATATTCCAAGATGACCATTCATCCGGAGTGGCCTGCAGAATCTCAAATGGTTACTATGGTGTCTTGAAGGTTGCTACGGTGTTGCTAGGAAGTTGCTATGTAGCCCAAATGATTGACTAGGTGTTTCTGTGTGGTTGCTGTTTCACAGTATCCCTGATGGTTGCTTGATGGTTGCTATGGTGTCCCAGGTGGTTATGTTGTTCCTAGGTCGTTGCATTGGTATCCAAAATGATTACCACAACATCATGGATGGTTGCTGTGGTGTTGCTAGGCAGTTGCTATGGTATCCCAAATGATTGTCTGGGTGTTTCTGTGTGGTTGCTAGGTGGTTGCTATGGTGTCTCAGAGGGGTTGCTACTGTACTCCAGATGGATGCTAGGGTGTGACTAAGTGGTTGCTATGGTGTCTCAGATTGTTGCTAGTGTGTTGCTAGAAAGGTTTCTATGGTATCCCAGGTGGTTGCTGTGGCGTCCCAGATGGTTGCCATTGTGTTGCTAATTGGTTGCTATGATACCCCTGTTGGTTGCTAGGTGGATGCTGGTGGTTGCTATGATATCCTGTATGTTTATCAAGGTTTACCTGGATGTCTGAGTCTCAGAGTTCATCACTGACGTTGCAAGACCGAATGGAGTGCTGCAGTTGTCATGGGAACAAGGGGAGCCGCCGTGTCCCTTGAATGAAGACGGTGCAGTGAGCTTCTGTGGAGCATGGCGAGTGTCTCTGCGCTTTATACCTGTGAGACAGGCTGATCCCGGGTGGGCTGAAACAGAGAGGGGGGTGAGGAATGCTCTTTGTGTCCTGATGATGCTCTGAACAGTCTGGAGACAGACTCGGAGGAAGTATAAATGAAACCGCTCTCATCACCGAGGCAGTGTTCTTCAAGGTCCAGACGTTCTGCCCTGAGGCAGGTCCACTTTTAGGTAGAACGTTTCAGCTAACAAAGGTACATATGAGCACCTTCAGGTCACAGAGGCGTAGCTAAGGCTGCTGATGGAGCCTGAGTGCTGAAATCTTCAATCCTGTATTTCCTAATGTTTGATGTGGACAGTTCTCATCCAAGCGTGTGTGTGTTTGTGTGTGTGTGTGTGTGTGTGTGTGTGTGTGTGTGTGTGTGCGTGTGCGTGTGTCGCGTGTCCTGAATGAGTTTGTGTATGATGGTGACATGGTTTGTGTATAGTTCATGGTCATGAGGAAAACTTTTGGCCACATTATGTAAACTGGATTTGGTTTATGTTATTTGGTCATGATGTAGGAGGAATGTCCAAAAATGTTTGGCTACAGTTCTTGCTGAGTGTATTGCATAGTTTTTAGTTAGGATATAAAAGGGGTGTCCAGAAACATATGGCCACAATGTGTATACCGAATGTGCTGTATGGTCACAACATCGCTTATATGGTATGTGTCCCAAAACTTTTGGCCAGATAGCCTATCCTAATGTGATGTATAGTGTATGGCCACTCTATAAGAGGAGCGTCCCAGAACATATGGCCACATTGTGGATACTGAGTGTTGTGTATGTTCATGATATAAGGGGAGTGTCTAAGCACTTTTGGCCACATCGAATATCGTAAATGGGGTGTATAGGGCAATAGGATCAAATAAGAGGAGTGTCCAAAAACTTTTGGCCATATAGTGTTCTAAATGTAATGCATAATGTATGGTCACTATGTAGGAGGGGTGTCCCAGAACATATGGCCACATTGTGCATACTGAATGTGCTGTGTGTACATGATATAAGGGGAGTGTCCATAAACATTTGGCCTCATGGTGTCCAATCTGTGTGGCTTCTAACGTGTGGTCATACAGGAGGGGTGTCCGAGGCCTTTTGGCTGTACTTGCTGAGTGCCCCAAAGTTGGCATTTGGGCCGGAGAGGAGCTGTGAGGTCCTCCTGCAGGGTGAACACTCAGAGCACCGAGGTGTTCTTCAGTAGATGTCCTGTGTTGGGTCTGGCAGTGAGCTGTTACAGTGCGCGCTGGCTGCAGGGCTGGACCTGTCCGTCAGCAGAGGCTTTACGGGGGCGGCGCTGCCAGGGCTACTAATGGCCTTCCACTAAGGCTGTGTTAACCGTTCAAACCAGAGCGAGCTTTTTTGGCCTGGTGTTTTAGAAGTGGGTTGGAGGGAGAGAGGGAGCGAGAGAGCGAGTGGGAGAGAGTGGGAGAATAAAGGAGGGTTTATGGAGGCTTACTGAAAGCTCCATAGCGGAGGCAATTAGTAAAGACTCCGGGTTCTGCGCCGTCCCTAATGCTGCTACTAAGCTCCTAAACACTCCACAGATACAGACCAGCCTGCATCTCTCTCTCTCTCTCTCTCTCTCTCTCTCTTTCTCTCTGTCTTTCTCTCTTTCTCTCTCTCTCTCTCTCTCTCTCTCTCTCTCTCTCTCTCTCTCTCTCTCTCTCTCTCTCTCTCTCTCTCTCTCTCTCTCTCTCGCTGTCTCTCTCTCTCTCGCTCGTGCTGTTGATCATATAACAAGTGAAGGAAAATTAGGAGGGGTTTTTATGAAGGACACATTTTTGTTCTTCTTCCTTCAGTCCTCCACACAGAGACTAAAAATAGAGCTCAGAGAGACAGACAGAGAGGCAGAGGTATAGGGAGGGAGGGAGGGAGAGAGAGAGAGACAGACAGACAGACAGAGAGAGAGAGAGAGACACACACACACACACACACACACACACACAGACAGGCCGAGATATATGGAGAGAGTGAGACAGAGAGACAGACAGGCTGACAGAGAGAGACAGACAGACAGACAGGCAGAGAGAGAGAGACAGACAGACAGACAGACAGGCTGGCTGAGAGAGGGAGAGAGGGAGAGACACAGACAGACAGACCGAGGTATAGGGGGAGTGAGAGAGAGAGAGAGAGAGAGACAGACAGACAGACAGACAGACAGAGGTATAGAGAGAGAGAGAGAGACAGACAGACAGACCGAGGGAGAGAGAGAGAGGGAGAGACAGAGCGAGACAGACAGACAGACCAAGAAAGAGAGAGAGAGGGAGAGACACACACATAGACAGACAGACAGACCGAGGTATAGGGAGGGAGAGAGAGAGAGAGACACACACACACAGTCAGACAGACCGAGGCAGAGGGAGAGAGAGAGGGGCGAGCACAGCACCACCACAGAGCTAGAGCCAAGGTATAGGGAGCAGAGAGTAGAGAGAGGAGACCACCACACACAGACAGGACAGACCGAGTTGGATAGGGCCGAGAGAGAGAGGGCAGGAGAACACACAGAGACAGGACAGGACAGACCGACACGGCAGTGGAGAGGGAGAGACTCCACCCTAGACCTAAGACCCCCCACAGACAGACAGACCCGAGGCCGATGCCGAGAAGCAGAAGAGACGCAGCCACAGACAGACAGCAGCCACACGAACGGCCAGAGGGACTGGCAGAGACCTCCGGAGAGAGAGACACACACACACACAGACAGACCGAGGCAGAGGGAGGGAGAGAGATTGGAGGTATTTCCGGTGCACAGTTCTGGGTTAAGTGCACAGTGAGTTATTTAACTGTTCCTCTGATGTCTATCTGGGTTCCTCTGCTCCGTATGGAGCTGGAAACAAACGGCTCACTAAATATTTAGCCTGAGTTATTCATGACCGCAGCCAGCCTCCGCCCGAACATTCAGATACACGCAAAAATAGTACATCGAGCGGTACCCCCGCACCAGCGTGTCCATTCAATGTGATACCAAGTATAGCTCCCGCTTTCCGGGAGCCCAACCACCCCGCTGATATCCGGGTCCGGGTATACACCTATTTCAGACACTCTTACATCAAAGGACTGGTCAGGTGGGTCCAGATGTGGTGGACGCCTTCCCTGGCTAAATTCCGAAGAGAATTCCCTGTAGAAGAACGGGATTTTATTACCCAAGGATGCTTGGCGCCTATGCCACCCCGTATGGGACCGTACGCTTCCATACACCTTGTCTAGGACCACCTGTCTCCTCACGTATGGCGTCGGGGGCGTCGGGCCGCCATGGTTGCTTAACCCCAACACGCCAAGACGTCTCGTGTATGGAGCTGTAGAGGTTCCGTAATGGAGTCCTGTGATAATCCATCCCAGGCATCTTGACACATCCTCCACAACGAGTTCCTGCAGATGGTTGCGGTAAGGGGTGGAGGGGACACCAGGCCTTCTGGAACGTTGTGACGACAGGGACCGTCCATCTTGGTGCTGAACCACGGTGGGCCTCCACACACGGGTTTCGTTGGGCGTTCTCACACGAAGACTAAAAGCGGACGTTAGGGCACTACGATCACTGAAGGATGGACCGCGCTGTCATTCTGAGTCACTCCATGACATCTGGGTACGACCACCACTGCAGTCTTTGTGACGGTGACGTTGGTTGGTTAAGGACAGTCGTTTAGTAAACGGGTCTCTGGTGTGTGCATGTAGTCCTGCGTGGTGCAGCCGTCTGCCGATGGATGACTCATGGAGGACATCACTGCTCGCTGGATGTCCAATGACCAGTCAGGAAGCAGCTATACCCATGCTCAGTAACTGTTATGTGTCGGTGTGGCTGGCAGGTTACACATCAACACACTTTGCTCATGTTGCACACACACACACACACACACACCTGCAGTGCGTCAGACCTGTTTCCCATGATATCATATAGCTTATCTATTTCTGTACACTCACCCAGCCTGCACTCTTCCTCACACCATTGCTTTATTTCTCTCCACTCCTCCTTCAATCCCCTACCCAACTCTCTTCCCTTCCACACCTCTTAAGTCTCTCTCTAGTTTCTTTACTGCTGTCTTTGTCTTTCTGCTTCTTCTCTCTACCTCTCCCTCTCTCTCTCTCTCTCTCTCTCTCTCTCTCTCTCTCTCTCACAATAGGTCCTTTCAGTCTCTCTCTCTGCTCTGTGCTCCGCTCCTGTTTCGGCGCTCTCAGGCCGCTGAGTGAATCCGCTGGAGCTGTCCTGTTGTGGTGTTAAGGCGTGCGGGTTGAAGTGTTTAGTCTCTGTTTAATAATCTATTTAGTCTCTTTACTGTGAATAATTAAGCCGTTTGAATGCGACACACAGGAAACTGTGCCTGTGCTGGATCTCGCTGGCTCCCCCTGGTGGTATGAGGGTATTTACTTTAGCGTGTGTTGTAGGGATTTTAAATCGATGTGATTCACTGTGATTCTGGTTCTTCAGGAATCAGTTCAGTGAGTCATATCAAACGGACCTTCTGAGTATTTGGATATGACTCAGAGTTACGTTTAGAGATGAACTGAATACATAGATACGGCCTGCTGGAGTATTTACTCAGTAATGAGGTGCAGGGAATTCAGATCCTGGCATGAAAGGAAATTCTATGGTGTGGTGGGCAATATGGCCGAACATGACATCACATTTTGCTATGGTTGCCAAGGTTACACCAACATCCATGTCCTTAATTATGCAACACTAATATTTGTGGTTATGCATCAGCTATCTTTGACCGTAATGGTTTCTGTGGTTACACCTAAATCGTGGTTATGCTAGATCTGTTTCCATGGTTACGTCACACCTAAATCATGGTTATGCTAGATCTGTTTCCATGGTTATGCTACAGCCATATCTGTAGTTGTGCTGCATCTGTTTCCATGGTTACGCCACACCTAAATCATGGGTCAGCACTAGATCTGTTTCACAAGGGGGGGGATTACAAAACATCAGCTTCCGTGGTTATGCTACACCCATATCCGTAGTTGTGCTGCATCTGTTTCCATAGTTACTCCACATCTGTTTCCATGGTTACACTACTTACATGGTTACGCCACATCTAAATTGTGGGTTATGCTTGAGCTGTTTCCATGGCTATGCTACACCCATATCTGTAGTTGTGCTGCATCTGTTTCCATGGTTACGCCACACCTAAATCATGGTTATGCTAGATCTGTTTCCATGGTTACACAACATCAGCTTCCGTGGTTATGCTACACCCATATCCGTAGTTGTGCTGCATCTGTTTCCATAGTTACTCCACATCTGTTTCCATGGTTACACTACTTACATGGTTACGCCACATCTAAATTGTGGGTTATGCTTGAGCTGTTTCCATGGCTATGCTACACCCATATCTGTAGTTGTGCTGCATCTGTTTCCATGGTTACGCCACACCTAAATCATGGTTATGCTAGATCTGTTTCCATGGTTACACAACATCATGCAGCTCCGTGGTGTATTGCTTACACCCCATATCCGTAGTTGTGCTGCCTCCGTTTCCATAGTTACTCCACATCTGTTTCCATGGTTACACTACTTACATGGTTACACCACATCTAAATTGTGGGTAATGCTTGAGCTGTTTCCATGGCTATGCTACACCCATATCTGTAGTTGTGCTGCATCTGTTTCCATGGTTACGCCACATCTGCCTCTCTAGTTGTGCTGCATCTTTCTCTGTGGTTAAGCTACATCTATTACCATGGTTACGCTACACCAGTATCCATGGTTACACTACATCTGTTTGAATAGTTGTGATATAACTGTTTCCATGGTTACTCTGCACCAGTATTCATGGTTATGCTACTTCTATTTCAATGGCTACAGAACTCATGTGTC
>JAMWET010007060.1:32500-45000 GCA_024036415.1 Prochilodus magdalenae | reverse complement strand
AAATTTGTTCCGTATTTCCGTAAATGTCCGTATATTTGTTCCGTATTTCCATAAATGTCCGTAAATTTGTTCCGTATTTCCATAAATGTCCGTAAATTTGTTCCGTATTTCCATAAATGTCCGTAAATTTGTTCCGTATTTCCGTAAATGTCCGTATATTTGTCCAGTATTTCCGTAAAGGTCTGTATATTTGTCTCGTATTTCCGTAAATATCCGTATATTTGTTCTGTATTTCCGTAAATGTCCGTATATTTGTTCCGTATTTCCATGAATGTCCGTAAATTTGTTCCGTATTTCCGTAAATGTCCGTATATTTGTTCCGTATTTCCATGAATGTCCGTATATTTGTCCCATATTTTCGTAAATGTCTGTAAATTTGTTCCGTATTTTCATAAATGTCCATATATTTGTCCCGTATTTCCATAAATGTCTGTATATTTGTTCCGTATTTCCGTCAATGTCCGTATATTTGTCCCGTATTTCCATAAATGTCCGTAAATTTTTTCCGTATTTCCATAAATGTCCGTATATTTGTCCCGTATTTTCATCAATGTCCGTATATTTGTCCCGTATTTCCGTAAATGTCCGTATATTTGTCCCGTATTTCCGTTAATGTCCATAAATTTGTTCCGTATTACCATATATGTCCTATATACACCCATGAATGACCACAATCTCTCGCCACACCCCCTCCGGACTCACCTACAGGACGCACCTTTTTCCGTATTACCGTAAATGTCCGATAAACACATGATTGATCACACTCTCCCATCAAACGCATGACCACGCCTCCCGTCCTTTATTTTCATTTCTGAAAGATGGCAACCCTAGATGCTGCACTAACAGGACGACTCATGGAGGACATCACTCCTCGGTGAATATCCGCAGTCGTGGCTGTCGGGTCAGTCAGGTACAGCGATAAGGCCCGTCCTTGCTTACATCACATGCATTGCCAAGTATGAAACTTGCATCATTGGCATGTCTCACCATGTCAAACCTACCCACCATATTTCGTTCCTGTCAGCGGCTGCCGTCTGGGTGCAGCTCTTATTGTAATGAGTGTATATATACATAACTATGTCCAGTATCTATTGATAATAGTCGAGACGAGGTTCTGTAGAATTGGACCGAGATGGTTGTGCTTTATGACTGTGTTGGTGCCCCCATGGGCGCACATCCCCCTGTCAGTCACCTCCATAATTTGTGTATCTGGGTCAGGTATTGTGTGCTGTCAGGACTCTGCTGGTTTCAGACGTACACAAAGTCACATGTTCGCTCAGAGCTGGCTCAGGAGCCCGATAGGACGATGCTAGTTTCCAGGGAGATGACCGAGTTGTGAGTAGAGGGTATCGATCAGCTTCAGATGCTCCAGTGGCCGTCACAGCAGGCTGTTACACTCGCGCATGTGCACACAGGCACCTGAATGGTGGAGCGAGTGGAGCACCTACGTCGAGGGTGGCCAGTACAGCGATACAGTGGTGCATGGAAGCTTGGGAAATCTGTGTTCTCTGTGTTCCTCCATAAAGTTGAACTTCCAAGTTTTCATGGCACTACCAGAACCTGCAAGTGGAGCCGTGTTTTAGCCACGCCCCTGCATTTCAAACCAGGAAGTAAGACATGGGCTGTATTTAAAATAGCATACTAAATACTACTCGCATACTAAACCTACCTAAAAGTAGTATGTAGTATACAGTATGTGACCAAGCTGAAGATCTGTGGTGTACTGGAGATACCTGGATGCTATTCTGCTCCAGTCAGAGTTTCTAGTATACAGGTGGAGCTATCTTCATGGTGTACTGCATCCCGTCAAGCACCGCAGCCTCACCAGCTCTCAGCCTGCTTCAGCCAGAGAAGATGGTGGCGGGTAACACTGACTAGCAAAACACAGCCAAAATGAACTCACTTTGGAGGTTCAGTTTTAGAGTGAAGTAGCCTAGGATAGCTAACAGCTAGGCTAACCATATTTCTGGTGAACCGAGCAGCGTTAGCAGCAGCTAGCTCTAAACAGTGGAAACAGTAATAACAGCTCTGAGGTAAATGTGGGTGTAGTGATAATGGTGGGGTGTGTGTTCATCAGAATGAGCCTCAGAAAGTTAAATATACAGGTCTGAAGATTAATAAAAGATAAACTCGCTTTAGAGGATCAGTTTTAGAGTGAAATAGCCGAGGGGAGCTAACCGCTAGGCTAACCCTATCTCAGGTGAACTGAGCAGCGTTAGCAGCAGCTAGCTCTAAACAGTGGATACAGTAATAACAGCTCTGAGGTAAATGTGGATGTAGTGATGGTAGTGGGGTGTGTGGTAATCAGAATGAGCCTCAGAAAGTTAAATATACAGGTCTGAAGATTAATAAAAGATGAACTCGCTTTAGAGGATCAGTTTTGGAGTGAAATAGCCGAGGGGAGCTAACAGCTAGGCTAACCGTATCTCTGGTGAACCGAGCAGCGTTAGCAGCAGCTAGCTCTAAACAGTGGATACAGTAATAACAGCTCTGAGGTAAATGTGGGTGTAGTGATGGTAGTGGGGTGTGTGTTCATCAGAATGAGCCTCAGAAAGTTAAATATACAGGTCTGAAGATTAATAAAAGATGAACTCGCTTTAGAGGATCAGTTTTAGAGTGAACTAGCCGAGGGGAGCTAACCGCTAGGCTAACCGTATCGCAGGTGAACTGAGCAGCGTTAGCAGCAGCTAGCTCTAAACAGTGGATACAGTAATAACAGCTCTGAGGTAAATGTGAGGTAACTGGTCATGTGACTGTATTAGTATACTACACTGTAGGTCAGAACTTGTTACTCTACTGTATACCACACACAGGGGGCGTATACAGTGTGCGGTATATACTACTGTAGTATACAGTGTGCGGTATAGTAGTGTGGGATCCTGAATACAGCCATAGTGAGCAGCTGGATCTGATTGTTTGGGAGTAAATGTGTCTCAGAGTCTGAAGATCAGTGTAGAGCGTGAAACGCAGATGTTTACGTTGTGTGGTAATGTGTAATATGATGTATGTGTGATATGATCTATATCTGTGCAGCGGTTCAAGCTGTGTTTGCTGGTCATGAGCTAAAATTGTCAGTACTGAATCACTGGGTGGGGGTAGTGACGTGACGGTCATGGTGGTATTAAATGGACTGTGTATTCAGGTTTATATTAAATATGCGTAATTAATATGTAGGGCCGCTCCTACACAAACCTGTACACATACATTAGCGCGCAGTGAGACGGAAGGTGACTGTGCTGTACACGTGTATCCACGGCGGACTGCTCCGTCTGCTCTCCGGCTGTGTGTTCTGGGGGGTGAGCGTGTGATGAATCAGTCTGATCGTATCTAGTTCTTTTTACGTGTGGCGTGTCGGAGAACCATCTCCATCTCTCTGTCTGTTCAGGAACAGCCCTCCGCTGCTGTATTTACAGCTGCCTTATTTTCCCTGTTTGGAATAGTCTGAAGCTCTTGCGCTCTCTCTCTCGCTCTCGCTTTCTCTCTTGCTCTTGCATTTACATTCTTGTGCTTTCTTTGTCTCTCGCGCGCTCTCGCGCTCTCGCTTTCTCGCTCTTGCACTCTATTTAGCAATTGTTTTTTGCTTGGGCTGTCTTTCTCTCACTCTTGTGCGTTTGCTCTCTCACGCTCTTGCTCTCTCTCTCTATCTCTCTCTTACACAAAGTTTAGAAATGGAGGGAGGGGCAGGAAGTTGATGATTAAGAGATATGACAGAAGGATGGACGTGGAGAATGTGCTGCTATTCCAGCGTACTGATTCTGTCATATGGAAAAAGTCAAAACAAATAAAACCTGGAGCTTTCTTTCCTCTGTGTTTGTCTGTTTTCTCTTCCTTCCTTTTTTGCTTCAGCCTCATTATATCTTGCTCTCTGTTTTTTGGGTTTTTTGTTCATGCTCTCTCTCTCTCTCTCTCTCTCTCTCTCTCTCTCTCTCTCTCTCTCTCTCTCTCTCTCTCTCTCTCTCTCTCTCTCTCTCTCTCTCTCTCTCTTTCTCTCTCTCTCTCTCCTCCCTCCTGCCATCTTCCAACTCTCTCTCTCTCCCATGCTCTCTCTCCTCTCTATTCTCTCTTCTAACTCCTCTCTCTCTCTCTCTCTCTCTCTCTCTCTCTCTCTCTCTGTCCTCCCTCCTGCCATCTTCCAACTTTCTCTCTCTCCCATGCTCTCTCTCCTCTCTATTCTCTCTTCTAACTCCTCTCCTCTCTCTCCAACTCTCTCTCTTTCTCTCCCATGCTCTCTCTCTACTCTCTCTCCTTCCTCCTCTCTCCCTTCAACTCTCTCTCTCACCTCCCTCCTCTCCTCTCTCTCTAACACTTTTCTCCCTCCTGCCTCCTCTCTCTCCAACTTGCTATCTCTCTCTCTCTCTCTCTCTCTCTCTCTCTCTCTCTCTCTCTCTCTCTCTCTCTCTCTCTCACCTCCTGTCTCTACAACTTCAACTCTCTCTCTCTCCTTTCCCTCTCTAACACTGTCTCTCTCTCCCACTCTCTCTCTCCCTCCATTTTTTTTTTTATTGGCTCTGGCGTCTTGCTCTGTGAAGAACATTTTCGAGGTCATGACCCCTCAGATTAACCCAGCATTCTCTTTACCTGGAAAACAGTGTTTTGCTCTGCCGGGAGAAAAAACAGAGAAATAAAATTAAAGAGAGGGAAAGAGGGAGAGGAAGTGAGAAAGGGGAGCAGAAATGGTTGAGAGAAAGGGAAAGACAGAGGGTGAGAGAGGAACAGGGTGAAGGAGAGGAGGAGAGGGAGGGAGGGAGAAAGAGGTCACTCAACCAACTACTCTGCGCAGTAAAGCTCAGTATGTATAGACGGAGACAGAGCAGGAAACATGGACGTCCACTGTCGCTCCTTATTAGTCTCAGCAGTCTCTCTCCGTGGCCGTGTGCTGAGGTCACCGAGTTCGGGTCTAATCCTGACCCTCAGCAGATGGAGACTCAGGCCGACTTTAACACAACACAGAGCCATCCAGGATCACAGCACCGGGGGGATACGCCATACAGACCACTCACTTAGAGCGGTAGTTCAGAGACACAGGTCTTTATTAGAACTTACCGGAATGATTTAATTCCCAGGTATAAATGGTGAATTCCCAGGAACGCTCCGGCCACCAAAACCGAGGACTGTTCACGGAAAACATGGAAGTCTAGTAGCAGCCTTACGGACCCGAGCTTCATCCATAGTGTCTGTTTTAATACGACGTTAAGGTCCATGTAAGACGAAGGCTGTTAGCATCATCCAGTTAGCACCATGCTAATTGGTGAGCTGGAGCTTCCATTAGTCCCACAGCAGAAACCATGGCACCCTGGACCCTGAGACTGCTGTACAAACGACGCTAACATTGGCTTTAGTGGCTAAGACACGAAAGGTCAGGGGTGACTTTCTTATGGCCTCCCCGTAACGGCGTGTTCAGGCGGGAAGAGGGCGGAAGCGTGAGCTGAATTCTTCTGGATATATCAAAGCGTGTTTCCATCCGTCCTTTATCTTCTTTCACATTCCCGAATGTGAAATAAATATCAGTTGCTTGACTGCATTAAGAGCGTTTTACCGTCCTCCCTCGGTTCTAAAGGTTTCGTGCTTTAGGTGCGCGGGCCTCAGCGGGCGGTTCTGGCCCGTTCGTGTCCGTCCCGTGCCAAACATCGCTTCTATCTCTGCTTTTGAAGAGAGTCAGAAGGCATTCCAGAGCGAGCTCGCAGCTCATGATTCGGACGGCTGGACGGGCCGCGACGCCGTTTTATGGGCCGGAGAGGGGGAGAGAGGGACGAGGGAGAGGAATCCTGAGGGCTTTCAGGTAGTAATCCTTCACTCCGCTTTGATCAGACGATGCGAGTCTGCTCTTATCTTGTTTATGGCGTTTTTTTTTTTTGGGTTCATTTTTTCCATGCCATAAAGGAGGTTCCCCTGATAAAACCCAAAACCGCAGAACCTCATCCCTCCGCCACCTCTTTCAGAGCGCTTGTGTCCTCCTCTGACCTTTCTTTAACTCTTGCACTGCAAATGAAGTTCACTGTTTAGCCAAAAATGTCACTCATAAGTCCCCAGTGGCTAAACCGCACCTAAAGTTCAAGGTCATGCTCGACGGTGCATGTGACGTAAGCAAGGACGGGCCTTATCTCTGTACCTGACTGACCCAACAGCCTCGATCACAGACATCCAGTGAGCAGTGGTGTCCTCAATGAGTCATCCTGTTAGACGGCTGCACCACACAGGACTACATGTACACAGACCGTTACCACGACTGTCCTTAACACCACGTCACCGTCACCAAAGACTGCAGTGGTGTCGTACCAGACTGTCATGGAGTGACTCAGAATGGCAGCAGGTCATCTTCAGTGACGATTCCCGCTTTAGTCTTGGTGGAGACGCCCAACGAATCCGTGTGTGGAGGCACCGTGGTCAGCACCGAGAGCTACGGTTTGTTGTTAAGTCGTTCAGTCTACCAGGTGTTCAGTCTACCAGTCATCCAATCTACCAGCCGTCCAATCTACCAGTAGTCCAAACTGCTAGTCATCAAATCTACAAGTTGTTCAGTCCATCAACCATTTAGTCTGCAAGTCCAGTCTACCAGCCGTCTGATCTACCAGTCCTTCAATCTACCAGCTATTTAGTTCAGCAGTCGTCCAATCTACAAGCTGTGTAGTCTTCTAGTCATCCAGTCTACCAGCTATCCAGTCTATCAGCCATCTAATCTACCAGCTATTTAGTTCAGCAGTCATCCATTCTACAAGCTGTGTAGTCTTCTAGTCATCCATTCTGCCGGCCATCCAGTCTACCAGCCGTCTGATCGACCAGTCCTTCAATCTATTTAGTTCAGCAGTTGTCCAATCTACAAGCTGTGTAGTCTTCTAGTCATCCAGTCCTCCAGCCATCCAATCTACCAGTTGTCCAAACTACCAATTGGTCAATCTACCAGTTGTTCAGTCTACAGACCGTCTTCCAGCCATCCAATCTGAAAGTCTTTAAATCTACCAGTCATCCAGTGTGTCAGTCCTCCAGTCCGTCAGTCATGCGACCTACCAGTAATCCAATTTGTCAATCTACCCCCCACTGGTAACAAATCGGGCTGCACCCGGTGGCCCAGAACCCAATACCGAACCTAATTCCAGATCGAAGTCCAGAATATACTCGGATCATTGGCCAATAACATGGGTGTGATGACGCGTCCCTAGCAAAGACCAGTACTAGCGGTCACCTTAAGGCCTATTTAGCACCCTTTGGCTTCGTACTGCAGTAGGGAATAAACGGGTCTTGGCTGATCAGCTGCGTTTGAGCTAAAGACTAAACTATGTGTGTTTGAGTTTTTGCTGAACCAAAGCTTTGAGGTCAACGAGGCTCAAACAAGAGAAACCTGGTTGTAATTGGGATCCGAATCAAGGGGAAAGGCATGATGTCATTCCATCAGCCGGACACGTCGGGTTATGAGCATTCCAGCTGCTCCGAGTTGCTCCATTCACCTAAACGCCGAATAAGACGGTGTTGCTGAGCAGGCGGTGTTTAATACAGCCAAGCTAATAGAGAGACCAGGTTATGGAAGACCACATAGTCTATATGGAGGTTTGTCTTTCATTTGCTGTTCTTCTCTCATCCCCTCTTCCTTCCCTCCGTGCTTTGATGCCACTGTTCGTCAGGTTCTACTTCTTTCATGTGCCTGAGGTTGAGCCCGCAGGGTCAGATCTGGGTTACTCTCTGCTGTGAGGGGTCTGAGCTGAGCGCCACTGATGTCCGGCGCTGCTGCAGTGACCCAGGCTGGGCTTCGTTTCTGAACCTGCTGTTGCTATGGCAGCCGGGATGAAAGGTGTACCTCGTGGCCTTTCAGGAGAGCCTTTCTGATCTCGCTCAGGGACGCAGAAGGTGAACCTGAGAGATTCTCCTATCAGCTCTGCAGACCAAAGCAAACTGTCGGCCTTTAGTAACCTGGAAGGTCACGGTTTAGCCAAGCTAACAGCTCCTAGCGCTAAAACCTGACTCTGAGGTAAAGCTGTTGAGCTCACCGGGCAAAAAGTGAGTCCCCTTACGTGTTTAAGGTGGTAGTAACTTCAGGCCCCTGCAGATGGCGCTGCACGAGGATGATGGGGCCATAAATCCCTGTGGGGTGTGAGTGATGGGATCCATAGATTGGGAAGAGGTGCTACAGTGCAGGGAATGTCTCGTTCCATGTGTGGAAAATGGCTCCAGAGCAGATGTTAATGATTGGCTAAAAGGAGGGACTGCATTTGTGTCTCATTTTTAGGTTATACATTCTTCCTGATTTCAGTTTGGGTATGTAAGTTTGCGATCTCATCCGGAAGGAATTTCTAATACCTGTCCTGAAGGAATTTCTAATACCTGTCTGGAAGGAATTTCTAATACCTGTCCTGAAGGAATTTCTAATACCTGTCCTGAAGGAATTTCTAATACCTGTCCTGAAGGAATTTCTAATACCTGTCCGGAAGGAATTTCTAATACCTGTCCGGAAGGAATTTCTAATACCTGTCCGAAAGGAATTTCTAAAACCAGTCCGGAAGGAATTTCTAATACCAGCCAGGAAAGAATTTCTAATTCCAGTCCAAAAGGAATTTCTAATACCATTCCGGAAGGAATTTCTTATAGCAGTCTGAAAGGAATTTCTAATACCAGCCAGGAAAGAATTTCTAATTCCAGTCCAAAAGGAATTTCTAATACCATTCCAGAAGGAATTCTTATAGCAGTCTGAAAGGAATTTCTAATACCAGTCCAAAAGGAATTTCTAATACCATTCCGGAAGGAATTTCTAATACCATTCCGGAAGGAATTTCTAACACAAGTCCAAAAGGAATTGAAATTGAATTTTTATTTTTTATATATACAGGTGTGTCTGTATTATATATATACAGTGTGTGTGTGTGTGTATAATCCATATAATATATATATATATATATATAAAATCCAAAAGGACATTTTTACCAATCCATTGGAAATGACTAACTCTAGCCCAGACGGAATTTCTATGGTGAAGTAAATAATTAATAAAGCTAGAATGCCTTTTTTAAATTGCAAATCTGGAAGAAATTTCTTGTGCATTTCTATCAGATGTCCATACTAAATAAATAACACAAATCGAGACTTTTATTTGACTTTAATAAATCCAGAATGTGCTTCCAGTGCAAAGCCAGGCGGAATTCCTAACACGGGGTCTACCTGGACGTGTCTAGTGAGACGTGCAAGACACCCTCGCTTTGATTCCATCCATGTGGAGGGCTGCACGGTTGAAATGCTTGGTGCAGGTTGAGGTTTCTTTTTTTAGAAGACCACCCTCCGTGTGGTGGAGTGAGGGATGAAAGCCGCTCTCCTCCTTAGGGGTGAATAATGCATGAGCGCCCTGGCTGTAATGTGCTCTGTCCACCTCCTCATGAAACGAAGATGGCCATGAAGAAAAAACCCTTGTAGCTAAACATAGCCTAGAGCCGCGCAGCTTCACGGAGGGTGTGAATGAGAGAGCGGATGGAGTAGAGAGGCGTGGAGAGGAGTGGGGGTGAGCGGTCAGCTGGCCGGGTTCTTAAAGAGACAACGTAATGCTCTGCTCTTTGCTGCTACAGTAAAACATCTTTATTCATCTCTCTCTCTCTCTCTCTCTCTCTCTCCCTCTCTCCCTCTCTCTCCCTCCCTCTCTCTCTCCCTCTCCCTCCCTCTCTCCCTCCCTCTCTCCCTCCCTCTCTCTCTCTCTCTCTCTCTCTCTCTCTCTCTCTCGCTCACGCCCTCTCACTCTCTCTCTCTCTCTCTCTCTCTCTCTCTCTTTCTCTCTCTCCCCTCTCTCTCTCTCTCTCTCTCTCTCTCTCTCTCTCTCTCTCTTTCTCTCTCTCTCCCCTCTCTTTCTCTCTCTCTCCCCTCTCTCTCTCTCTCTCTCTCTCTCTCTCTCTCTTTCTCTCTCTCTCCCCTCTCTCTCTCTCTCTCTCTCTCCCCCTCTCTCTCTCTCTCTCTCTCTCTCTCTCTCTGTGTGGGAACTGTGAACCGCAGCTCTGGAGGACCTGCCTGGCTGCTGCTGTAACAACAACAATAATTATCAGAGTTCAGTTTATTTAGAAAGTGCTGTTCCATGAAGGTGTTATCTCGAAACCATTCACAGTAATGAATCTAAACAGCCAACAAATCATAAGTCAGAAGACCAGCTCCACCCAGAAGGAGGTGTGGGAGTGCGGTGCTGTTGGGAAGGAGGATAAAGGTGACCAGGATCAATAACTGATGATAAATGTAGACTGATAAGATCAATATTTATTGAGCTACACATACAGAAGTCTGTATCTCAGTATGGCGTCGGGCCGCCGTGTTCGCTAACCCAACACGCCAGACGTCTCGGTATGGAGCTGTAGAGGTTCCTAATGGAGTCCTGTGATAATCCATCCCATGCAGCTTGAACATCCTCACACAGTTCCTGCAGATGGTGCGGTAGGGGTGGAGGTGGAGTGACACCAGGCCTTCTGGACGTGTGACAACAGACCATTCATCTCGGTGCTGACCACGGTGCCTCCACACACGGATTCGTTGGGCGTCTCCACCAAGACTAAAGCGGGACTCGTCACTGAAGATGACCCGCTGCCATTCTGAGTCACTCCATGACAGTCTGGTACGACACCACTGCAGTCTTTGGTGACGGTGACGTGGTGTTAAGGACGGTCGTGGTAACGGTCTGCGTGCATGTAGTCCTGCGTGGTGCTGCCGTCGATACGACCAGCCTGCTTCCCAGAGCCCTACCGCTGGAACTGCTTCATCTTTTGTAAAGGATGCTCCAGCGCGAGTCAGAATGGGAAGCATGCAGATGACCTTACGAAGTCTGTCCGGTACAGCGATAAGGCCTGTCCTTGCTAACGGCACCTGCCCAGCCGGCCAAATGGAATTGGCCTGGAATCGATCGCATGTCTCGTAATGTAATGATGATGGGTGTGTAGTAACATTGGCCATATAGAGTTAAAGCTATTACATGGTGTGCCTGAACTGAATCTGAAAGTCTGGTGGTGTAGATCAAGGTGTAGTAGAAGCTGCCCGAGAGCTTGGATGTACAAGCGGTCATGTGATATCAAGCTGATTGTAAACATGCTAGTGATCTTAACTGGCCAAACGAACCAAACTGTGACTGATCCTGAGGGGTGCCCACTTTTCCCAGATCTGCACTCCATATGATACCATTTAGATAGATAGATAGATAGATACTTTATTGATCCCAGAGGGAAATTCAGAGTCTGTTTGGAGGTTCCAGGTTAACCGGATCATGCGGTGTGTGCCTTCGTTTGACATAGGTGACCCCACCTACACGGAGCCATAGTAGCTGTAGTATGTTGTTGTTTGGATGCGGAGTAGCTCCATTGCCCCTCCCCCTCAGCAGGGTGTTGATCTCCTCAGACTGAACCAATACAGTCTGCTGGGAAAACGCGCAGAGGCGGGAACTCACAGGGTGAGCGGAATCTGCCATCGATTGGTTGAGTCTGCGGCTGGAGCTCGGCTGACGGTGAGCTGCTTTCAGTCTGCTGCCTCTCATTAAAGGCTGAGGAGAGGAGAGGAGGGCTGCATCTCTCCCCCTCTCTGTTTCCGTCTCTCTCTCTCCCTCTCTCTCTGTTGATCACTCATTCTACCTGCATGAAGAGGAGGAAGATTGCTCGATCAACTGGTCAGACACCTGAGGAAGCTTGTCCCTCAGCCTCATCGCCTCTTTCTGTCAGGCTGAGAGAGTCGTGGTGTTCCCTCTCTCTCTCTCTCTCTTTCATCTCATCCGTTGTTTGCCCCTCTGCGGAGAAGAGGCTTGAGAAGCGGTCAGCACACTCCCTCCTTTACTGGATTTAAAAGCCTCGGATTTAAACCTGGGCGGAAGGTGGGAGGGAAGGGAAGGGGGGACGTTCCAGAAGAAGAAGGTTAAACCCCCTCCACCAGGCCGTTATTTTGGTGAGCCTGAAGTTTTTGAGGTAACTGTTGGTCCTTATTTTTGTGAGCAAGGTGTTGGACCTTAGGTTTGAGGAACCTTGGTTTTAACCTTGTTTTCTGGTCCCTGGTGTTGGACCTCTTTTTTGGGAACCCTGGTGTTGGACCTTGTTTTTTGGGGACCCTGTGTTGGATCTTGGTTTTGAAGTTCCTCAGGTTGGACCTTGTTTTTGAGGTTCCTCATTTTGGACCTCCTTTTTGGGGACTGTGGTGTTGGACCTGGTTTTTTGAGACCCTGTGTTGGACCTTGTTTTTGAGGTTTCTCATTTTGGACTTCATTTTTGAGACCCTGGTGTTGGACCTTGTTTTTTGGGGACCCTGTGTTGGACCTTGTTTTTTGGGGACCCTGTGTTGGACCTTGTTTTTTGGGGACCCTGTGTTGGACCTTGTTTTTGAGGTTCCTCATTTTGGACCTCCTTTTTGGGGACCCTGGTGTTGGACCTTGTTTTTTGAGACCCTGGTGTTGGACCTTGTTTTTTGAGACCCTGGTGTTGGACCTTGTTTTTTGAGGACCCAGTGTTGGACCTTGTTTTTGGGGTTCCTCGGTTTAGACCTTGTTTCTGGGGACTGTGGTGTTGGACCTCATT
>JAMWET010007060.1:0-27500 GCA_024036415.1 Prochilodus magdalenae | reverse complement strand
TCTGATCTGCGGGGCTGCAGTAGCTTTAGCGAGTCTAGGAAGAGTTTCACCACCTTCCGACTTCCAATGTAACCTAACAATGTTACGTCGGAGCAAAAAAGCTGCACTCTAGCGCACCATTGCCGATTAGAACTGGCATTCCGGAGTTGGAAAGCTGTTGATATCTGATCTACAGGACAGTAGTAGCTTCAGCAAAGCCACAGTAGCTTAAGCAAGTTTAGGAAGTGTTTCACCACATTCCGACTTCCGGTATAACCATTTTCCGAAACCCGTACATCGGATCAAAAAGCTGTGTACAATGCACCATTGTCGTTTGCAACTAGCATTCCGGAGTTGGAATGCTGTTGATATCTGATCTACAGGACTCCAGTAGCTTTAGCAAAACAGCAGCAACTTAAGCGGGTTTAGGAAGAGTTTCACCGCCTTCCCACTTCCGGTATAGCTTTTTTCTGAAACCCATATGTTGGATCAAAAAGCTGTTTACAAACACACCATTTCTGATCCGAACTTACAATCTGGAATTGGAATGATGTTGATATCTGATCTACGGAAATGCAGCAGCTTTAGCAAATTTAGGAAGAGTTTAACAACCTTCCGACTTCCGGTATAACCTGGAATTTTCTGAAACTCGTACGTCAAATCAAAAACTGTGTACAAGCACGACATTTCCGATCGGAACTAACATTCCGGAGTTGGAATGCTGTTGCTATCCGATCTACAGAACTGCAGTAGCAAATTTAGGAAGAGTTTCACCTTCTTCCGACTTTTTAGTTGATAAATTAGAGAGTCTGTACATGACGGGTTGTACAGTCTCAGGTGCAACCTCGCCCTCAAACATCCGCCCCTTGCATCCGGAACGGCACTGATGTCACCACAACGCTGATACACGCTGTCTGTCACGTGGATGGTTCCACTAAAGGCTGCTCCACACTTGAGGTGCCCTGCCATTCTGTGCCCTGCCATTCTGTGCCGTGCCATGTCTTGCTGTGCCACCCAGCGTTCCGTAGCAGCCCCAGTTGTAAGTTCAGAATCTCCCATCACGCTTGGTGTCGTTTACTGCCTCCTCACAGCCTGGCTGACTCCAGCTGAAACCGACGAGCCGAGAAGCGCTAGCTGAGCTAACAGGCCATCAGCGTTTGTCTGCTTACCTAAAACACTGGCTGCCCTTCTGTGTCTACATTTCAGGCCATGCCTGCTGTGATGTACTGTGACTCAGTGGTGGCAAAATGCTGCATGGTGCGCCGTGACATGGCGAGGACTAGCTGAGCGCCAGCGTGCAGCGACGCGCTGTGTAGGCGCTAGCGTGCATATGACGTCCAGTGTGCTGTGTCCTTAATAGGAGGTGGTGCTGGGGTGGAGTCATGGGTTTTGTAGTTCTTTAATAGTACTTGACTTTCCATACGTCACTGGTATTCACTGAAGACCTATGCCAAGTGCAACCGGTGTACCCCGGTGTTCTCCGTCTTCTCCCTCGTTTTGGTGAAATTTGGGATTTGAAATGGCCTCCCAAAGAATCCTAATCAAACCGCATCCCAGCCCTGCGTGAAAGGCAGGGGTGCCGTCTACATTACATTACAACATTGACGAAAAGGCTGAGCAGGTTGCCTGAAGAACAAGTCCCGGTGACAGTCGTCCTCGCAGTTGGGCGTCTGGCTGCGTCAACAAAAAGACAGGGATGGAGGAGAAACCGCACCGAAAGGAGGGAGCGAAAGATGAAAGGTTTTATGGCGGCGGCAGTATGGCTTCGTCTCTGTATCTAGGGACCCTCGTCACAGAGAGACGGAGAGAGAGTGACGGCAGCAGAGGCTGTAAATGAGTGGAGGGGGCGGAGAGCTGATGCCTGACCCAGGTGCTAGGCAACTAGCTTCACACGTTCACTGAATCCCATCTCTCTCTCTCTCTCTCTTTCTCTCTCTCTCTCTCTCTCTCTCTCTCTCTCTCTCTCTCTCTCTCTCCCTCCCTCTCTCGTCGCCGCCTCCCTGAGGCATTAGCGCATTAGGCTCATCGATCCTCGGGCCTCGAATGCTCCTGTTTTAGCGCCGGCCTTCCTCTCCGTTCCAGTGCTTCTATAATGAGCGAGGCAACGTTGAAGCTCAGCCTGGTCCAGGAACAGATTCCCGCTGAAGCGTTCCCTCTGCGGTTTGTGTAATTGCTTGCTAATCAAATAAATAAGGTCTGTGCAGTTAGAGGCCCGTCTTCGGAAAGAGCTTCAGTTGATTGACACTTGTTAGCATGGGCATAGATTTGGTTTCAGAGTTGGGGGCTGCTCTAGGAAGCTGGAATGTACCCACGAGGTTCTCTAACGGCCTTAGAGATTGCTAGAGCCCAATGATTTCCTGGAATTAAAAACAGCAACATGTCTACTGTTGCAGAGCACCGTGCGTGTTATGTCTAATCTCTGCAGGTGCTGTAAGAGACTCTTATTTAATCATTCCAGACTTGCTTGGAACAAAGACGCTTGAAAACCCCCAACAGAAAATCCCCCCGCTGTGCATATGCACATATAGCTGCTCTCACGAGGAATCAACCTAACGGGATTAAACTTGGTGGGTAGGTTTGACATTGTGAGACATGCTAGCGTTTCACACTCGGACACTTGACTGACTGACCCAACAGCCACGACTACAGACATCCAGCGAGCAGTGGTGTCCTCCATGGGTCATCCTGTTAGTGCAGCACCATCGGCAGACGGCTCCACCATGCAGGACTACATGCACACAGACCGTTACCACGACTGTCCTTAACACCACGTCACCGTCACCAAACACTGCAGTGGTGTCGTACCAGACCGTCATGGAGTGACTCAGAATGGCAGCGGGTCATCTTCAGTGACGAGTCCCGCTTTAGTCTTGGTGGAGACGCCCAACGAATCCGTGTGTGGAGGCACCGTGGTCAGCACCGAGATGAACGGTTTGCTGTCACACGTCCAGAAGGCCTGGTGTCCCTCCACCTCCACCCCTACCGCACCATCTGCAGGAGCTGTGTGAGGATGTTCAAGCTGCATGGGATGGAGTATCACAGGACTCCATTAGGAACCTCTACAGCTCCATACCGAGACGTCCGGCGTGTTGGGTTAGCAAACACGACGGCTAAAAACTGGGATAAGTGAGATGGCCATCATCTCTCGACTAAGAAGCAGCAGCATTGGGCATCACTGATAAATCTGCATTAGGGACTATAAGCTTGAGTTGTTAGATTTTCCCAGGAACCAAGAACGTTCTGCAGTTTCCCTGATTGATAGTCCACATCATAGGTCATCATAGGAATATCCGAATCCCAGATTTCCTAAATAAACAGAAGTCCAATCATCTGGGTCAAGCCCTACTACTTGGGCAGACAGAATCCTGGACATTCCAGGGAAATCCTGTGCGGCTGGCAACCACAGTAACTGTGGAAACGTGGGGACTCATGTATCAGCCCATAGATTTCCACCATCCAGGTTCGGATACCTGGGCAGTAAACATGGATCTGCACAGTCTGGCGAGTTCACCCTTCAGCCTCAAGCTAACTTGAACACATCAGGGGTGAAGAACGTGGGATCTTGTAAGCCGAGGGGAACGTGCCCCCCACCATCCCCCATGGAAACTGCGCTTATGCTTATTCGGGACGTATCAGTTTACAAATCGAATTCCACCTGATGTACGCAGCGGAGGGTTTATAGGGCCTGTGCGTGTGCTTTATTGGAGCTGTAAATGTTGGCAGAGGTACTGAGCATTGCTAACCCACTCTGTACCCCAGAGGCCTCCAGCAGAGCATGCTTTAGAAGGAAATGTGATCTCTCTCAGGCCTTTATAGGAGAATCAGACTCCAGCTTCTCCATGCCAACAGAAACCCACCGAACGCATGGCCAGCGTCCCTCTGGATCCCTGGGTTCAGGATCACGGGCCTGAATCATGAGCCGGAGAGGTCAGGAGGTCGCTGTGCTTCTGAGCACACGCAGCTCCTCGTCGTGTTGGGCTTCTGGTTGATGGCAGAGCTCCGATAGTCCTGCTAACAACGTGCGGATGTTGCGGTGCTTGTACTCGGGGGCTTGTGAGGATGCCTGGATCTGGCAGCCAGATCTGCTCCGTTGCTAATTTAATTCATTACGGTGAGTGAAGTTGACCGACTGGTTTCGACAGATGCGGGAGTAGGAGGGTCGGTTCCTATCCAAACACGCTAAGATGGCTAACGGTGGATGGACGTCATGGTGTCATTTGCACAAGGGCTAATCAGTGTATTGTTAGCACATTAGCTTCTTTGACTGACCTGTGCCTTTGGCCTGCGGTAGCATCTCCAGTCGGTAGCCCGTTGGGAATGAGATCTTGTTTGTGTCTGTAAACACGTTAGCATTGTTCCTCTTAGCAGCCTGAGTCTAATCGCTTGTTTATACAGACCAGACCAGGATCAATATTACGCATTAGCATTGGCAAATTAGCTCCCTGTAGATGAGCCTTCACCTCTCTCTGCTTATCTTAGTCTGACTGCATCTGATCTGAACGCCGGATGTCTGGTCTGAAAGCTAGATTTCTGATCTGAAAAGCCGGATGTCTGATCTGAAAGCTAGATGTCTGATATGAAAGCCAGATGTCTGATATGAAAGCCAGATATCTGATCTGAAAGCCGGATGTCTGATATGAAAGACGGATGTCTAATCTAAATGCCGGATGTCTGATCTGAACGCCGGATGTCTGATCTGAAAGCCGGATATCTGATCTGAAAGCTAGATGTCTGATCTGAAAGCTAGATGTCTGATATGAAAGCCGGATATCTGATCTGAAAGCTGGATGTCTGGTCTGAAAGCTAGATGTCTGGTCTGAAAGCTAGATTTCTGATCTGAAAGCCGGATATCTGATCTGAAAGCCTGATGTCTGATCTGAAAGCTAGATGTCTGATATGAAAGCCAGATGTCTGATATGAAAGCCGGATATCTGATCTGAAAGCCGGATGTCTGATCTGAACGCCGGATATTTGATCTGAAAGCCGGATATCTGATCTGAAAGCCGGATATCTGATCTGAAAGCCTGATGTCTGATCTGAAAGCTAGATGTCTGATATGAAAGCCAGATATCTGATCTGAAAGCCGTATGTCTGATATGAAAGACGGATGTCTAATCTAAAAGCCGGATGTCTGATCTGAACGCCGGATGTCTGATCTGAAAGCTGGATGTCTGAACTGAACACCAGATGTTTGATCTGAACGCCGGATGTCTGATCTGAAAGCCGGATGTCTGATCTGAAAGCCGAATATTTGATCTGAATACCGGATAGCTGATCTGAAAGCCGGATAGCTGATCTGAAAGCCGGATAGCTGATCTGAAAGCCGGATGTCTGATATGAAAGACAGATGTCTAATCTAAAAGCCGGATGTCCAATCTGAAAGATGGATGCCCTTTGTTTGTTTTGGATGATCCCTTTTGTCTGAACTTCATAGCCTCCATGTTACACACTCTTGGATGTGGGTGGTTGTATTTGGTGTTTGGTAGAGAAATATGTTGGCTGTTGAAAAAGTGTTTGCTGGAAAATGGTGGTCTATGGTGGAGGGTGATGGCGTTTGGTGGAGGGTGATGGTTTTGGTGGAAATTGATGGTGTTGGTGTTGAGATGTTGTTTAAGTTCTGATGGTACAGAAGACCTGTGTTAGGTGAGGAAAGCCGGTGAGGAATGCTGGTGGAGAACATGGCAGAGAGTGTTGGGTTTGTCGGTATGTGCTGGAGATTGCCGGGTCACTGTGTAGATCAGGGTGTCTCATGTTGGATGAGGTCCTCCAGCTTCGGCCCAGCTTTATGAATGGTGCTAACTTCGTTTCGGCCTGGTCTTGTGAACTGAACAATCCTGGATATTATTCTGCGGCGGTGACGGAGGCGGAGGAGTTATTTATGTTTAATACGGTTAATCTGATAACTTCTGGAACAAGGCTGCTTCATTCATCTCACCCTCAGTCCTGCTGGTGGGTAGCTTCTGGACCGCAGGGATTACTAATCAAGTGCAGAGCAGGATGAATCGTCATGGAGATATTTAATCTCCTCAGTAAAATAATGAGCAGATGTTTCCAGATGTGTTTCCTGGGTGCTATTGGTTGAGCTGGTGTTTGTTGGTGGTGATTTAAAGGTAGAATTTGACCCAAAAAAAAAATAATAATAATAATTTTGTCATATAAAGTCAAAATCCACATACGCAGGTCTATTTTACACTCGCCTACACTGATGGAAAATATGAAGAATGATGGTGTTGGGTGGAGAATGATGGTGTTTGGTGAAGAATGATGGTGTTGGGTGGAGAATGATGGTTTTTGGTAAAGAATAATGGTGTTGGTAAAGAATGATGGTGTTTGGTGGTGAATTATGTCGTTGGATGGAGAATGATGGTGTTTGGTAAAGAATGATGGTGTTGGGTGGAGAATGATGGTGTTTGGTAAAGAATGATGGTGTTGGGTGGAGAATGATGGTGTTGGGTGGAGAATGATGGTGTTTGGGTAAAGGATGCTGGTGTTGGGTGGAGAATGAATGTGTTGGGTGAAGAATGATGGTGTTTGGTAAAGAATGATGGTGTTGGATGGAGAATGATGGTGTTGGGTGGAGAATGATGGTGTTTGGTAAAGAATAATGGTGTTGGTAAAGAATGATGGTGTTTGGTGGTGAATTATGTCGTTGGATGGAGAATGATGGTGTTTGGTAAAGAATGATGGTGTTGGGTGGAGAATGATGGTGTTTGGTGGAGAATGATGGTGTTTGGTAAAGAATGATGGTGTTGGATGGAGAATGATGGTGTTGGGTGGAGAATGATGGTGTTTGGTAAAGAATAATGGTGTTGGGTGGAGAATGATGGTGTTTGGTAAAGAATAATGGTGTTGGTAAAGAATGATGGTGTTTGGTGGTGAATTATGTCGTTGGATGGAGAATGATGGTGTTTGGTAAAGAATGATGGTGTTGGGTGGAGAATGATGGTGTTTGGTGGTGAATTATGCCGTTAGATGGAGAATGATGGTGTTTGGTAAAGAATTATGGTGTTGGGTGAAGTATGATGGTGTTGGGTGGAGAATGATGGTGTTTGGGTAAAGGATGATGGTGTTGGGTGGAGAATTATGGTGTTGGAAGGAGAATGATGGTGTTTGGGTAAAGAATGATGGTTTTTGGTAAAGGATGATGGTGTTGGGTGGAGAATGATGGTGTTGGGTGGAGAATGATGGTGTTTGGGTAAAGGGTGATGGTGTTGGGTGGAGAATGATGGTGTTGGGTGGAGAATGATGGTGTTTTTCCAGGCTAGGTGTCTCACAGTACCCTCCAGCATCGTCTGCTGATACCGATCACATACGGAATGCTGGATCAGCGCCTTGTTGAATCCCCCCTGTCGGGATCCCTGCGTCGTATTTGTTATTCTCCACCCTTGTTCGCTCCCCATCCATCCATCTTGCCCTGCTGTTATAGGCAGGTTCATCCGTCTTCCTACTTTCTCTCCTCCTTCCCTCCTTTCCTCATGTTCCTCAGCGAGAGGCCACCTTTCCTCCCTCCTTGTTCCTTCTCGCTCCCTCCTCATAAAGGCCCATTGTACTCTCTCTCCTCCGATCCCGCGCTCCCTCTCCCATGTTTACACACTTCGCCGTGGGCCGACACACAAGGCGCCTTGAATCTTCGCTCATTAAGAGAAATAAAAATACCTCGGTTTTGTCTCGCGGGTCACACACGCAGAGTGACCTGCCCTTTCCCAGAATCCCGTGTGGGATATGCGTCTGTATAATATGATTCCTTCATAACTACGCCCCGTATAGGGCCATTATGGGCATTAGTAATATAAGGGCACAAAGCGCCTCTTCACGTTACGTAAGCCGGGCACAACGTGCGTCCACAGCTCCACGGTTTACAGCGAGTTAGCTTCGGTCATCAAGCTGTTTTTAAGAAGTCCTGGTTCAGAGAAGCATTAGCCACATCACGTCCGCATGTGGCCGGTCAGCTGGTGCTTTGCACTGGCGCTACGAGGATAACGCGGCTAAGGAGGAAGGCTAACTACTGCATGCCTGAATCATGGCCACCGTCGTTGGTGATCTCTAGATGATGCGGTGGCCGATTATAGATTCAGGCGGAGGGTGGTTACCTGCACGCTGCCCTCAACAATCTGATTGAAATCTGTTTACATGCTCACCATGGGTAATCTGACCCGAAGTGACCCAAGGGCACCACTGGTGTGGACGTTACCAACATCACGTCCAGGTCCAGGAAGACGAGCGGCGGAATGAGTTACCTGAGCCATCAGTTGATGTGGTTGGATGTGGACTTCCTAAAGATGGGACGAGAGCAAGACGTCATGTCCTGCAGCCTTCTGAGACCCATAAGCCGGTTGCCAGTCCACCTGTTTTTACCCTATGGGCTCTGAGCTTTGTATGTAAATGCACATAATGTACTTAGCAGAATTCCCAGGCTTTCTGATTGGGAATGTGATCCGAAACATTTACATGGCAGTCGTTCTTCGATTGAACAGTTTGTGCCCTCGGGAATGGCCTCAGTCAGACTTGTCCGTTCACTATCTTAGGTCCCAGGCCCTCCGGGACCCCCCCCTGTACTTTACACCTTAAACATGGAACTGAAACCTGATTGGTCAGTACTCAGTAGTCCATGTTTATAGGTTACAGTGAATCATACAGTGTCAGAAATCAACCACACACTCAAATGCTGACCGCATCCAATCACTTTTGTCCGTTTCTGAAAATGGCTAATTGCTAAAAGCTAATTATTAAAATGTGTTGAATTCTAAGGCATTGAGTGGACACCCTTATCCAGAGCGACTTAGAACCGTGCCTAGTGTTCAGCTGGAGAACAGTTCCTAGCTAGTACAAGAAGGTTGGAGTCTCGAACTGGCCTTGAGCTCAGACGCTGCCCAAACAAGAGCCAGTGTTGATACCTTGAAAGAAGAATACAGAGTTAAAGTCAGCACAAGAGCACTATCTGGCAACCCGAGCCAGCGCTCATACCTAGATAGCGGAAAGGTTATGCTCAGTATGAGAGCATAAACATAAACGCTTTCAGTTTACACATCTATCTATTAGTGCTCAGTCACTCCAGTGCTTCACCAAGCCAGGGGTCTTCAGTCTGCGTTTGGAGAAGAGTCTGGACGCTTGTCCTCCATGTATCTTGAGGAATGGAGGCTCAAGCAGACCTGTACTGGAAGCTCGAAGGGCTCGAGGTGCAGACCGACTCTTAACCGTGGCTATAAGGAGGGAGGGGCCGGTCCATTCGTTCTAGATAGACTTAGTGAGTCAGAACGGTTCACGGTGGTGGTGAATGGAACCAGACGCCCACCTCTACAAGCTCCCTCACAGAAAGCTGCTACATGAAACGGGTGGAGAAGACACACAGTCTGAGGGCCCTGTTTTAGGATGGCTTTGCCAAGTCTTCAGGTCTTTCCTGGTGGAGGGATACCTGCAGGTCTTGGTGAGGCAGACGTAATCCCAAAGGAAACTTGTTTGTTCAGGTTTTACCACCATTGACATCCCATGTGAACATTTAGGGGACATGTGTAGCTTCACTGGTGGTTCCAGATAGTAAATCAAGTCAAGTCAACATTTATCTCTATCCGCCTTTTACAACAGATGTTTTACCAAGCAGCTTTAGAAAGAATCTGGTGTCCGGGTCCCCAGTGAGCAAGCCAAGGGCAACAGAGGCAAGGAGAACTCCCTCAGATCAAGAGGAAGAAACCTCGAGAGGAACCAAGACTCAAAAGGGGAACTCCTCCTCAGGTCAACACCAGATACAAGACCAGCACAGGAAAGGAGCGTATAGTGCTTGTAAGGTTGAGGAATGAATGTCTGATTAGTCTGTAGTTAAGCAGTCAGGTCATCGGATGGGTCAGCAGGACGCAGGCCAAGCCTCCACAGTGCAGGACAGCTAGGAGCTCCGTGGGGGTTAAAGGCGAGCAGTGGCTCCCAGTCAGAGCAGATGTAGCACCAGCATCAGACCGCACAGGATGGGCAGCAGGTCAGCTCAGACTGAGAGATCAGTGACTCTCAGAGCAGCAGTGACTCCAGCAGGCCTGGCTCCCACAGCATAGCTAAAAAGGGAGAGCCAGAAGGTCACAAAGACATGAGGGCTCCCTGAGAAGTCACGCCCCTCTGCTCCACCGTCAACAAACCTGAGTGAGCATGAAGAGCAGCTGGACCACCGCACCAACATTCCCAGCTTACCCAACACTCTCTGTCCCTCTCGGACCCCTAGACCTCTGAGGCTGTGTCTGAGTCCTGAACACTGACTGGTAGGTAATTCTAAAACTGGGGAACCTTGTATGAAAAGGCTCCGCCCCCTGATGTAATGTAGTTCATTCTAAGCACTACTAGAGAGCCCACACTTTGGCATCTAAGGTCAGATGACGGTTCGTAATACGGGTGAGATACACTGGACTTCGGGTGTGTTGAAGACACGGAGACGCTTGGTTCCCATCACCACCACTGTAAAGAACATCTGAGCCTCTGCAGCCACCCGGAATCTGTTTCCATCCCAGACCCTGGCTTATCCAGAGAGCGTATTAGGGTGGTGTAATTGCCCTTTAAAGACCGGATTGTTTTGCTGTTGATCCCCGGGCGAGGAAGGTGGGGGTGGGGGCGGTTGAGGTAATGTTTATGATTGGACAGAATTCTGCTTCTGATTTGAAAGAGTAATGGGTTTTGTGCCAAAGTTTGGGCACCCCTGGTCAGATTACTCAATTTGTTGTTGTTCTCTTTGTAAACACGTGTACAAGGAACATGTTCTAGTTGCCAGGACACTGGTGATTGGTTGGTAAACGAAGGGTAGGTGTGCTTGCTTTTCGACCCCCAAGTGTGTTAAAACAGAAACTGCTGAAAAGCATGTGCAAAGTAAAGCCGTTTAAAGGGCCGGCGTCCTGAGAAATGGACTCGGGTTTGGATGTAGCATGTAAACATTGCTGGGCACGTACGGTCCACTCCCAGGTCTCTATAGTCCGTATACAGAAACGCAGAAAACATTAGAAATCAGAGCCAGTCCATTCGCATATATACGCCTATTCAGCCTATAGCAGTTTAGCTCCGCCCACCGGCACGTTTCGGCCTGCTTCTGTCATTTTTACCCGGATTGCTTTTGTGCCTGTCTAGTGATCCGGGGTGGACCAAAGGAGGATGGGTTCCCCTTTCGAGTCTTGGGAGTTTGTTCTTGCCCCTTGCCTTTTCCAACAGACGACGATCCGGGTCTGAAGTGGCCAAGCCTAGGATTAGAGTTTGGGGATCTAACCTGAGTGAGGGTTCAGGTAGGATCAGGAATGGTGTTCTACAGTAGAGACGACGGATGGAGGAAGTGCTGGTCAGACCAACAGTGAATTCATGCTTGGGGCTCTGAGATGTGGTCTTTCGGGTTGAGCAGATTGGCACTGCCATGCACTTTTCCGCCCCTATTCATTCTCAATGGGAAAATTCTCGGAATTTAACAGTTTTTTCTAAACTGGATCAAACGGTTAAATACGAGCACACCATTCCCAACGTCCGGACTGGACGCTTTGGGTGGAGTTAGCGGACCTTGAGATAGTGTGGTCTTTCGGTCGAGCAGAACTGCAGTAGATGGGCATGCACTTTTCCGTCCCATTCATTCCTAATCGGAAAATTCTCAGTTGTTCAACTGTCGGATCAAAAAGCTGCATACAAGCACAACATTCCTGATCCAATCTGGACATTTTGGAAGAGTTAGTGCACAAAACATATAGTAGAAGAAGAAAAAGCCATCTGATAATGTAGTTGCGCATCACTGATAAACCTTAATCTGACAGTACTGGGCTGCCAATCAGAGCAGAGCTCATTTACATACGTCAGTCTTAAAGGGATAAAGGTGTAAAGATGAAAGCTTATAGAACCATACATGAGCCTTACGTATAAGATCTGTGCTGGGGTTTGTGATTGTGACTCGGCGGTGAGCGTTCAGACGAGGACAGGACCGTTGTTCTGAATATCCAGGATCTGAATATGGTAACCTTTCCAGTCCTGTGTTTTGAAAGGTCGTTTGATGTTTGACAGTTATCTCTCGGTGTCTTTGGGCGAGCTCCGAAATACACGCAGCCATCTGTCATTGCCACATACGCACACACACACGCTGGGCCTGGCGGCGAGTGTCTGCCCCCTGTTGAGCCTCCTGGGGGGTGGGCAGGAATGTTTTCCTTGTTGGTTTATATTTGGGGCAGAGTTCAGGTAAAACAGGCCAAACACAGCCTAAAGGAAGAGAAACTGTGTGTGTGGGTGTGCGGTGTGTGTGCGTGTGTGGGTGGGTGGGTGCGTGTGCGCATGTGAAACCATTTTGCAGCAGTTAAATGACTCTAATCTTGGAAAACGCGTTTGTGACATCGCAAAAATCATGCACCCATTGTCCAGTTTATCAGCCCCACTGACCATACAGGACACTCTGTAGGTGTACAGGTCCAGACTGTAGTCCATCTGTTTCTCTGTATACTGTATTACCCTGTTCTTCAATGGTCAGGACCCCCACAGGACCACCACAGAGCAGGTATGATGTGGGTGGTGGATCATTCTCAGCACTGCAGTGACACTGGCGTGGTGGTGGTGTGTTAGTGTGGGTGGTGCTGGTGTGAGTGGATCAGACACAGCAGTGCTGCTGGAGTGTTTAGACACTGTGTCCACTCACTGTCCACTCTATTAGACGCTCCTACCTTGCTGGTCCACCTTGTAGATGGACAGTCAGAGACGATAGCTCATCTGCTGCTGCACAGTGCAGTGTTGGTCATCCTCTAGTCCTTCATCAGTGGGTACAGGACGCTGCCCCACAGGACGCTGCCCACAGGACGCTGCCCACAGGACGCTGCCCACAGGAAGCTGCCCCACAGGACGCTGTGGTCTGGATAGTTTTGGTTGTCCAGCAGTGTCACTGAGGTGTCCAGCAGCACTGCTGTGTCTGATCCACTCACGCCAGCCCAACAACATACTTCTGAGTTCCTACCGCACACTGGTTCATATCTAGAACCTATGAGCATTGTAAACCCAGCTCCCGGTTTGGGCTGACGAATACACTGCCTAGATGCCTGTCGCGGTGCAGCTTTGCCCATCTCGGCCTGTAATCGGTAGCAGATTTGCCTCACAGTGTGCCGAGCGTCTGACTCGGTAATGACTCTGAACGCTTCTCAGCAAGGTTCTCAGCAGGATCTGATTGCTGAGCGTCCATATGGCACATTAACCTGCGTCTCCTTCGCCATGACTCAGCAGAGCCGTGACTCAATCCGACTGCCTACAGCTGAGCTGCCGAGGCGCTCCGAGGGCTTGTGGGTTTGTTACGGCCTGGCGATCCGGGAGCTGACTCAGATGGTGGAGAGCAGAGTCCGGAGAACTGTGGACGGGGTGATGGAGCACACAGCTCGTCCACATACAAACTGACCAAAGAAGCAGAGTCACAGGAAGCAGAGCGCTAGCTCCTGTGGTTCTCCGTCACATTGCGGGAATGCTGTTCGTGCCCATGCTGAAGGTGATGGGGTTAGGCTTGCTGCACATGATGGTGTCTCTCAGTACCTCTAATAGGCGGGGTTTATTTGAGGTTAGCTTTATGGTATCGGTCTCTATGGCTCTGCCAGCCCAAATCCGATTTTTGCCATATCCAGATTGCATCCAGATTGATTTCTGATTGTCGGGAAAAGGGAAAACCACATGAAATCCGATTTGCAAGGTGATTTCATCAACCACCAATCTAACGGTGGTTTGAAATGCAATTCCAATGGGATTTTTATGGATGCGTCTCGGTCTGGAGATTCTGACCGCTCAAACAGGATTACGGAGTTCCAGACAAACAGTGACGACCATGTCGAATCCTGCGTGACTGAAGTGCTGGCATTCAAGAGGCGTGCCAAAGAGTTGTGGATCGTGACTCGACGGAGTTTGTCCTGCTTCCTGCTGAGTGGAAGCCGCATCAGTGGAATGGCATACGTCTTTACCACAGCAGCCCGTGCAGATAGATTGGTCATGTCTGGACACACAGATCTGATCTGCGAATAGCAGCGCAGGCAGTCTTCTTAAAAGATCTGATCTGGAAAAACAAATCGGGACTGAACACAGCCTCTGTCTGTTTTCCGGTTTAGTCCACCGTTGCAGCATGTTGGGAAAAGCTGGTTGCTGTTCTGTTGAGAGATGCAACGTCTGGTTTTCCGAACACACAGCCATAGAAGTGTGTAGCTACTGTTTTCATTTTGCCATTCTGTTTTACCCTGTACTATGTAAGTTTGGGGAATATACAGACCCCTCTGGTGGGAATGTGTGGTGTGTGCATGCGTTGTGCGGAAGAACATCCAGTACTATGGGCTGTGCTTTGGCTCCCTTCCCCGACAGGATGAATCTGATGACTGAAGGAGAATTCAAAGAGAAGTCTAAACTCGGTTAAGCTCATGTCTTTGAGGAAGTGGGGTATTGGATTTGGAATGATGCATCCCTAATGACTATCGTCTTCACTGGAGAACCCTTGAAGAACCATCTTTTGTTTATTTATTTATTTATTTATTTATTGAGTTTAACTAATCAGTCCAGCCAGCCTTGTGACTGGAAGTTTGCTGGTTCCATCCCTAGCCTGACGTGACATGCCTGCACTTGAGCAAGGCACCTACCCCACAAGTCCTCCTCCCCTGGTGCCGGTCCACTGGTCCGGGCAAGTGTACTCGCTGCCCCCTAGTGTTTGTATATGTGGGTGTTTCACTGGGTTGACTCCAGAGGTCAACAAATCAAGAGCTGCTGGTGGAGCTGAACAAATGCATGTGGTGGCTAGAGTTTTGCATGGTGCTGTACGTGTGGATGTCCCCCTCTCTGGCGCCCCCTGCAGTTGCACTCCTGCTTGCCTGTTGTTTGGGCCTGTCGCTGTGATTTACTTCTCCTCATTTTTAGGAAGCAGCCACATATTTGGCCCTGAGTGCAGATATGGCCGAGTAAACAGGAAGCGCATATTTGGATTAGAGATGAGCCCGTTCGCATCATTACAGCGGGTGCGTGTTTGAGTTTGTGTTTCTGGTGTGTCCTGGCCTGACTGTGTGCTTGGGGCTGCGATGCCTACGTCTGCAGAAGTATATGATCTGTTTATTTGTAGGGTACGTGCAGCTGTGCATGCATGCATGATTCGGTTCCCCTCCCTGATAGTCTAGATCCCCCCCGCCCACCAATCCTGTCCTGCATATGTTTTCACTTCAAGGCCATCCATGATCCCAAACTCAACACCGCTGGCCATACAGGACACTCTGTAGGTGTACAGGTCCAGACTGTAGTCCATCTGTTTCTCTGTGTACTGTATTACCCTGTTCTTCAATGGTCAGGACCCCCACAGGACCACCACAGAGCGGGTATGATGTGGGTGGTGGATCATTCTCAGCCCTGCAGTGTCACTGACATGGTGGTGGTGGTGTGTTAGTGTGTGTGGTGATGGTGTGAGTGGATCAGACACAGCAGTGCTGCTGGACACCTCAGTGTCACCGCTGGACTGAGACTCGTCCACCAACCAGAACTATCCAGTCAACAGCGTCCTGCGGGCACCGTCCTGCGGGCACCGTCCTGCGGGCAGCGGCCTGCGGGCACTGATGAAGGGCTAAAGGATGTGTACTCCCTATAACAGCCCCTCCTCCCCCACCACCATTCCATGACTTTACGTTGGTACCACTCAGGATTGGTCCTCCACACCTTGGTACTGGTTGCTGAACAATACTGGGCGTGGCCTAGGGCAGAAGCTAGTGCCACAAAGGCCAATCAACAGGCTCATTAAGACACACTGATGTTGCTAATACTGTTGTTTGAACTTTATTGGTCTTCTAAAATGTGTGAGTGTGATTTGAGCTGTGTCTGACGTCCCTGAGTCTGACGTCCCTGTGTCTGACGTCCCTGAGTCTGACGTCCCTGTGTCTGACGTCGCTGTGTCTGACGTCGCTGTGTCTGACGTCCCTGTGTCTGACGTCCCTGTGTCTGACGTCCCTGTGTCTGACGTCCCTGTGTCTGACGTCCCTGTGTCTCACGTCCCTGTGTCTGACGTCCCTGTGTCTGACGTCCCTGTGTCTGACGTCTCTGTGTCTGACGTCTCTGTGTCTGACGTCCCTGTGCCTGACGTCCCTGTGTCTGCCGTCCCTATGTCTGACGTCTCTGTGTCTGACGTCCCCGTGTCTGACGTCCCCGTGTCTGACGTCCCCGTGCCTGACGTCCCTGTGCCTGACGTCCCTGTGTCTGCCGTCCCTATGTCTGACGTCTCTGTGTCTGACGTCCCCGTGTCTGACGTCCCTGTGTCTGACGTCCCTGTGTCTGACGTCCCTGTGCCTGACGTCCCTGTGTCTGACGTCGCCGTGTCTGACGTCCCCGTGTCTGACGTCCCCGTGTCTGACGTCCCCGTGTCTGACGTCCCTGTGTCTGACGTCTCTGTGTTTTTCCTCTGCAGGATATGAGAAGACATGTGATAATGACTCTGCTGGACACTGAACAGTCGTATGTGGACTCGTTACGGACGCTGATCCAGGTACAGCAGCACAACACCAACAAACAAGGAACTCTCTCACTCACTCTGTCTACCTCTCTATCTTTCTCTTGTTCTCCATCTCTCTTTCTCACTCTCTCTCCTCTCTCTATTAGCTACCTATCTCTCTTTCTCCATCTTTCGCTCTCTCCCCGTTCTCTGTTTCTCTCCCTACCTCTCTTTTACTGTCTCACTTGCTCACTCTCCCTCTCTACAAGTCCATATCCCTTTTTCCCCATCTCTCTCTCCCTCATCTCTCATTCTCTCGCTCTCTCTCTCACTCTCTCTTGCTCGCTCTCTCTCTCTCTCTCTCTCTCTCTCTCTCTCTCTCTCTCTCTCTCTCTTGCTCTCTCTCTCTCTCTTTCGCTCTCTTGCGCTCTCTCTCTCTCTTTCGCTCTCTCGCTCGCGCTCGCGCTCGCGCTCTCTCTCTCTCTCTCTCTCTCTCTCTCTCTCTCTCTCTCTCTGTGTCTCATTTCTGTTTTCTAATTGGCTGGTTAGTGTACTTAACAGAAGGGCCTTCCTAATAGTGTTAGTCACTGCATGTTACATAACAGAGCACTGCAATCAACAGGAGAGAGGGAGAGAGAGAGAGAGGGAGGGGGCGAGAGAGAGAGAGAGAGAGAGAGAGAGAGAGAGAGAAATAGAGACATAGTGGAGAAAGGGTTTATGAATGAAGGAGAGAAAAGGAGTGGGAAATACAAAGAGAAATCTGGTGAGAAGGAAGAAGAAGAGAAATGCAGTGAGAAAGAAAGGGTGATAGAGAGAGGAGTGGGAGAGAGTGCTGTTAGATTAGAGAGGTAGTTGTTTCCTAGTTTGATTTTGCGTCTGCACGTTTACACGCTGTACTCGTTTGTTCCGTGCTGCAGCTTGTTGTTCCTGAGGGAGCGTGATTCCCCTCCACTGTGTACTTGTACATGGATGGAATGATAATAAAAGCCTCTTGACTCGAGAAAGAGAAGAGGAAGTGTTTATTACTATGTGTATTACGACCTGTGTACGGCTTCCCAGCACTCACACCACAGACCGCTGCAGCCTCCAATCAGAGCGCCCTGGCCAATCACAGCTCCAGATAGCTCCTGTGGGTGACTTGGTGAATCAGTGTATTAATATCCAGAAGGAGTGAATTCATTTGGTGAGAATTCATAAACAGTGTGATGTAACATTACCACACCAGTAAAGCTGCTCTCTGTAGAGACGAAAACAGGAGAGAGAGAGAGAGAGAAAGAGAGAGAGAGAGGGGTAGAAGGAATGACTGAAAGAAAAAAAGAATGAAGAAAGGAAATAAGACAAGGAAGAAGAATGGTGATGAAGGAAAGAAGAGACAGAGGACAGAAATAATAGAAGGATGGAAGAAAAGAGAAGGAGAGAAGAGAAAGATGACAGAAATAGAAGGAGGGATGGAAAGAGAAGGAGAGAGGAAGGAAAGAAGAGAAAGAGGACAAATAATAGAAGGATGGAAGGGAAGAGAAGTAGAGAGGAAGGAAAGAGGAGAGAAATAATAGAAGGATGGAAGGAGAGAGAAGGAGAGGAGAAGGAAAGAAGAGAAAGGACAGGAGTAATAGAAGGATGGAAGAAAAGAGAAGGGGGAGAAGGAAAGAAGAGACAGGACAGAGATAATAGAAGAATGAAGGAAAGAGGACAGAAGTAATAGAAGAGGGAAGGAATGAGAAAGAGAGAAGAAAAAAAAGAGAGGACAGAAATAATAGAAGGATGAAGGGAAGAGAAGAAGGAAAGGAGAGGAAGAGGACAGAAGTAATAGAAGGATGGAAGGAAAGAGAAGGAGAGAAGAAGGAAAGAAGAGAAAGGACAGAAGTAATAGAAGATGGAAGGAAAGAGAAGGAGAGAAAAAAGAAGGAAGAGAAAGAGGACAAAATAGGAGGGATGGAAAGAGAAGAAGGACAGAAGATGAAAAAGACAGGAGTAATAGAAGGATGAAGGGAAGAGAAGGAGAAAGGAAGGAAAGGACAGAAATAATAGAAGGATGGAAGGAAAGAGAAGGGGGAGAAGGAAACAAGAGGACAGGAGTAATAGAAGGATGAAGGAAAGAGAAGAAGGAAAGATGAGAGAGGACAGAAGTAATAGAATAGGGAAGGAAAGAGAAGGAGAGAAGAAGGAAAGAAGAGAAGGGACAGGAGTAATAGAAGGATGAAGGGAAGAGAAGGAGAGAGGAAGGAAAGAGGACAGAAATAATAGAAGGATGGAAGGAGAGAGAAGGGGGAGAAGGAAGGAAGAGAAAGAGGACAGGAGTAATAGAAGGATGGAAGGAAAGGAGGAGAGAAGAAGGAAAGAAGAGAAAGAGGACAGAAATAATAGAATGAAGGATGGAAGGTATAAGGAGAGGAACGAGGGACTCTCTGTACGCTCCCTGTTACAGTGGGCACATTGGCTGCTGAGCGTTTCCATGGTTACGGTGTGAGCAGGCAGTGTGTGTGTTGCTGACCGCTGCTGGACGCTGCGGCAGTAAAATGGCCCCCATTAGAGAGCAATTCCACCAGCCGTTTATTCCCCCGCTCCGTTTATCTGGCCATCTAAATCAACACTGCTCAACACACAAACACTCAATGGAGGTCATGTGACTCACTCCTCCATTCACCCCTGCGGCGAGGAGCAGCGAACATGTATGTACAGTACGGAGCAGAAATCAGAGACCACCTCTCCCTTATCTCATTCCAGTCAAAGCAGCGTTCAGATCAGTACTACTGGGTTCAGTTCAGTGGTTATAGGGTTCAGCAGTTGCTGGGGATCAGTTCAGTGGTCACAAGCTTCAGAAATTACTAGGTTCAGGTCAGTGGTCATGGAGTTCAGTAGTTACTGGGCTCATTTCAGTGGCCATAGTGTTCAGCAGTTGCTGGGGCTCAGTTCAGTGGTCATGAGGTTCAGTAGTTACTGGGTTCAATAGTCACTGGGCTCAGTTCAGTGGTCATAGGGGTCAGTAATTACTAGGTTCACTTGTTACTGGGCTCAGTTCAGTGGTCATGGGGTTCAGTAGTTACAGGGTTCAGTTCAGTGGTCATAGGGTTCAGTAGTTACTGGGTTCAGTTCAGTGGTCATAGGGTTCAGTAATTACTAGGGTTCAGTAATTAGTGGGTTCAGTTCAATGGTTATGGACTTCAGTGTTTACTGGGTTTAGTGATCATGGGGTTCAGTAGTTACTGGGTTCAGTTCAGAGGTTATGGGGTTCAGCAGTTGCTGGGGATCAGTTCAGTGGTCACAAGCTTCAGTAATTACTAGGTTCAGGTCAGTGGCCGTAGTGTTCAGCAGTTGCTGGGGCTCAGTTCAGTGGTCATGAGGTTCAGTAGTTACTCGGTTCAATAGTCACTGGGCTTAGTTTAGTGGTCATAGGGGTCAGTAATTACTAGGTTCACTTGTTACTGGGCTCAGTTCAGTGGTCATGGGGTTCAGTAGTTACTGGGTTCAGTTTAGTGGTCATGGAGTTCTGTATTTACTGGGTTCAGTAGTTACTGGGCTCAGTTTAGTGGTCATAGGGGTCAGTAATTACTAGGGTTACTTGTTACTGGGTTCAGTTCAGTGGTCATGGGGTTCAGTAGTTACTGGGTTCAGTTCAGTGGTCATAGGGTTCAGTAATTACTAGGGTTCAGTAATTAGTGGGTTCAGTTCAATGGTTATGGACTTCAGTGTTTACTGGGTTTAGTGATCATGGGGTTCAGTAGTTGCTGGGTTCAGTCAGAGGTTATGGACTTCAGGAGTTCAGTAGTTATCGGATCAGCTCAGTAGTTAAAGAATTCAAGAGATATAGAGATCAGTTTAGTAGTCATCGGGATCAGTTCAGTAGTCATCGGGATCAGTTCAGTAGTCATCAGGATCAGATCAATGGTCATCGGGATCAGTTCAGCAGTCATCGGGATCAGTTCAGCAGTCATCGGGATCAGTTTAGCAGTCATTGGGATCAGTTTAGTAGTCATCGGGATCAGATCAGTGGTCATCGGGATCAGTTCAGCAGTCATCGGGATCAGTTTAGCAGTCATTGGGATGAGTTCAGTAGTCATCGGGATCAGTTTAGTAGTCATCGGGATCAGTTCAGTAGTCACCGGGATTGATTCAGCGGTTCTGTAGATATAGGGTTCGGTTCTGTATTTACCGTGTTAGGGCTGAACTGTCTGTGGAGAGCTCTTGCTGAACCCTGACTCCTCCCTCTGAGCTGTATGGTCCGTGAGGGTGGACACTGGTGGGCCTCAGCAAGTCCCCAGAGAGAAGGGAGGCATTTCCTTTAATCCGAGGCTGTGCTCTTTTCTTACTGTCACTTAAACAGGAATTTCAGACATTCCAGTTCCTGCATAATTGATCCGGTGAGAACCTGTAGCTTGTAGAGACTGTAGGAACAAGTTAACCTCAGCCGAAACATCAGCAGTGTATTAATAACCCTTCCATAAATCATCTCCCTGTGAGGGACGCTCTTCAGAGAACTCCTGAGGGAACTCTTTAGATGTCTGGTTCCATTCACAATCACCAGGTTTCACCTGGACCACTCAGAACTGATTTCCCTCTAAAGCCCTAATGAAACACCCACCTGGTCAGAGGACAGGTATGGTCATTAAAGCAAACGGCTGACACTGAACTTGTTCTGTTGCAGGGCTACATGAAGCCTCTGAAGCAGCCGGAGAACTCTCCCCTGTGTGACCCGTCTCTGGTGGATGAGATGTTCTATCAGATCCCTGAAATCCTGGAACATCATGAACTCTTCCTGGAGCAGGTGCTCACCTGCGTCAACGACTGGCACGATGGCCAGACCGTCGGCCAGCTCCTCGTCCAGTCTGTGAGTGTCCATCTTCTTCGTCACCTCTGTTTTACTCTCACCGTCCATTCTATTAGGGACATGTAGACCGTTCCTTCCTAACTAGGAGGCACATTGTGTGTTTAAGGTGGTAGTACCTTCTGGCTCCTCCAGATGGCGCTGCTGCACGAGGATGATGGGGCTATAAATACCTGTGGGGTGTGAGTGACGGGATCCATAGATTGAGAAGAGGTGGTAGAGTGCAGGGAATGTCTCGTTCCATGTGTGGGAAAACGCTCCAGGGCGGATGTTAATGATTGGCTTAAAGGAGGGACTGCATGTGGGCGTGGCCAAAGACCATAGTGTGAAGGAAGTAGCTGAATCTGCAGGTGTATGGAAGCGTACGGTCATACGGGTCTACCAGCGGTGGATAAAATCCCAGTCTACAGGGAATTCTCCTCGGAACTGTGCCAGGGAAGGCACCCACCAAATCTGGCCCAACTGAGCAATCCTTTGATGAAAGAGTGTCTGAACACTGGTGTGGCTACACCCAGGAACTTGTCCAGTCCACTCCCAATCACCTGTGTGGAGGTTGAAGGTGGATGGGAAGGTTAAGTCCATGTTTTATCGTTTATTTAAGAGTGTTGTCCGTTCTTCCTCCTAGTCTTGGAAATTAAATGACGGATCTTCAGAACCCAAAGACGTATTTCAGGCTGGATGTGTTAGGCAGTGCCTAATAAATGTCTTTCCTCGGTGTGCAGAAATAGCCACGGGTGAGGTCGTTAATCTCAGATTAAATTTGGAAACATCTAAAATTAACGTCGCTATTTTATTCCCTGTCCTCGAGAAGTGCCTCTCTCCATTGCTGATGATGTCATCAGTCAGGGTGCACTTGGCCTGTTCCTCCACAGTGAGGACCATTAGACACTAATTAGCTGCCGTTCGTTTAATTGGCGTCTGCAGCCCCCAAGCCGAAAGGGCAGTGGAGGGACTCAGCCAGGTTGGAGCCACTCGGCAACCTCCACTTCCTTTCGGAAGGTGTTGGTGAAGTGTTGATATGCGTGCAGTTCTGGCTGAGTGTGCGTTTCGGGGTGGGTATTAGCCGGACGGGCGCCGCAAACGCCTCTGTGTCTAAACTCTGGAGTGGCTGGTGTCATCACATGGACTTCCAGTGATGTGGAGATGGAATTTGATGTTCACTAAAGATAAAGATTTGAAAAGGGTTACAGGTCATGTTAATGAGCCCCCTCTGTTATGTTCTGGGGTGGAAATGGGTTCATTACATTCCTATATTTCCCTCTGGGATTCCTGAATTTCCCTCTGGGATCAATAAAGTATCTATCTATCTCTATCTATAGGGATACATTCCTATCCCTGTATTCCAAGATGATCATTCTGGCATTCACAGGGCTGCAAATGTGGCTGATTGGCACCTGGACTGGCCTGCAAAATCCCCAGATTTAAACCGTCCTGGAAATCTATGGAAACTACCTGGAACAACCAGTAAAATGCCAGAGAAGGCATCAACCAAATCTGGCCCAACTGACCAATAAAGTTTTCTCCTGCCCTCTCTTAGCCAGCTGCTAAAAACAGTTAGCCTGTGAAACCAGTTCACTTAGACAGCTGCTAAAAACAGTTAGCCTGTGAAGCTAGCTTTCTCCTGCCCTCTCTTAGTCAGCTGCTAAAAACAGTTAGCCTGTGAAACCAGTTCACTTAGCCAGCTGCTAAAAACAGTTAGCCTGTGAAGCTAGCTTTCTCCTGCCCTCTCTTAGCCAGCTGCTAAAAACAGTTAGCCTGTGAAACCAGTTCACTTAGCCAGCTGCTAAAAACAGTTAGCCTGTGAAGCTAGCTTTCTCCTGCCCTCTCTTAGTCAGCTGCTAAAAACAGTTAGCCTGTAAAACCAGCTTTCTCCTGCCCTCTCTTAGTCAGCTGCTAAAAACAGTTAGCCTGTGAAACCAGTTCACTTAGCCAGCTGGTAAAAACAGTTAGCCTGTGAAGCTAGCTTTCTCCTGCCCTCTCTTAGACAGCTGCTAAAAACAGTTAGCCTGTGAAGCTAGCTTTCTCCTGCCCTCTCTTAGTCAGCTGCTAAAAACAGTTAGCCTGTAAAACCAGCTTTCTCCTGCCTTATCTTAGACAGCTGCTAAAAACAGTTAGCCTGTGAAGCTAGCTTTCTCCTGCCCTCTCTTAGTCAGCTGCTAAAAACAGTTAGCCTGTAAAACCAGCTTTCTCCTGCCTTATCTTAGACAGCTGGTAAAAACAGTTAGCCTGTGAAGCTAGCTTTCTCCTGCCCTCTCTTAGCCAGTTGCTAAAAACAGTTAGCCTGTGAAGCTAGCTCTCTCCTGCCCTCTCTTGGCCAGCTACTAAAAACATTAAATGCTGTGAAGCTAGCTTTCTCCTGCCCTCTCTTAGCAAGCTGGTAAAAACAGTTAGCCTGTGAAGCTAGCTTTCTCTTGCCCTCTCTTAGCAAGCTGCTAAAAACAATTAGCCTCTGAAGCTAGCCTGCTCCCTCCCTCTCTTAGTCAGCTGATAAAAATAGTTAGCCTGTGAAGCTAGCTCTCTCCTGCCCTCTCTTGGCCAGCTACTAAAAACATGAAATGCTGTGAAGCTAGCTTTCTCCTGCCCTCTCTTAGCAAGCTGGTAAAAACAGTTAGCCTGTGAAGCCAGCTTTCTTCTGCCCTCTCTTAGTTGCTAAAAACAGTTAGCCTGTGAAGCTAGCTTTCTCCTGCCCTCTCTTAGCCAGCTGCTACAAACATGTAATCCTGTGAAGCCAGCTTTCTCCTGCCCTCTCTTAGCCAGCTGCTAAAAAAGTTAGCCTCTGAAGACAGCTTTCTCCTGCCCTCTCTTAGTCAGCTGCTAAAGACAGTTAGCCTCTATAGCTAGTTTTCTCCTGCTCTCTCTTAGCCAGTTGCTAAAAACAGTTAGCCTGTGAAGCTAGCTCTCTCCTGCCCTCTTATAGCCAGCTGCTAAAAACATGTAATCCTGTGAAGGTAGCTTTCTCTTGCCCTCTCTTAGCAAGCTGCTAAAAACAGTTAGCCTCTGAAGCTAGCCTGCTCCCTCCTTCTCTTAGCCAGCTGATAAAAACAGTTAGCCTGTGAAGCTAGCTCTCTCCTGCCCTCTCTTAGTCAGCTGATAAAAACAGTTAGCCTGTAAAACCAGTTCTCTTAGCCAGCTGCTAAAAACAGTTTGCCTGTGAAGCTAGCTTTCTCCTGCCCTCTCTTAGTCAGCTGATAAAAACAGTTAGCCTGTAAAACCAGTTCTCTTAGCCAGCTGCTAAAAACAGTTAGCCTGTGAAGCTAGCTTTCCACTGCCCTCATCTAGCCAGCTGCTAAAACCAGTTAGCATGTGAAGCTATCTTTGGGGGGAAGAACAAGACCCAAACACTGATCCGGAACTAGTTCAAAACTAAATGACCTGCTGGCTGAAGAGGTGTGTCCACCTTCACAGTATGACCTAGCGTTTGTTTCCCGTGGTTGGACACCCTCAGTATACCCTTGACTCCGCTTCTAAGCAGGCTACTGCGTCGTGTTCAGATCGACATTAAAGAGCCCCAGACATGGATGGGCTGCGCTGGAGCTCAGGCTGGAGCCCACCAGGCCGTCTGCAGGATCCCTGGGTGATGAGTGTTGATCTAATGCTGGTGGTTTTTTCTCTCCCTCAGTTCTCCAAAGAGATCTTGGCCAGTATCTACTCGGCTTACATCGACAACTTCCTGAACGCCAAAGACGCAGTGAGGATCGCCAAGGAGGCCAAACCAGCTTTCATGAAGTTTCTAGAGGTGGGCTGTTATGCAGGGTGCACAGTGTAGGGTTGCAGAGGTTTGGGAACCTCAGAGCAGGTGACCTGTCTGGTTGATTGCCTGTGTGAGAGCATGTAACACTCTTGGAGCACTTTATTAGGTACACCTCCCTGTATCTACACTCGCTGCCCACTCATCAGCTCCACTGTCCATATAGGACACTCTGTAGGTGTACAGGTCCAGACTGTAGTCCATCTGTTTCTCTGTATACTGTATTACCCAGCTCAAAGGTCAGGACCCCCACAGGACCACCACAGAGCAGGTATGATGTGGGTGGTGGATCATTCTCAGCACTGCAGTGACACTGATGTGGGCTGATCCATAGGACATTCCCAGACGTCTCGGTATGGAGCTGTAGAGGTTCCTGATGGAGTCCTGTGATAATCCATCCCATGCAGCTTGAACATCCTCACAGCATCCTTCCTGCAGATGGTGCGGTAGGGGTGGAGGTGGAGGGACACCAGGTCTTCTGGACGTGTGACAACACACTGTTCATCTTGGTGCTGACCACGGTGCCTCCACACACGGATTCGTTGGGCGTCTCCACCAAGACTAAAGCGGGACTCGTCACTGAAGATGACCCGCTGCCATTCGTTAAGGACAGTCGTGGTAACGGTCGAGTGTGACAGGCTAGTCCTGCGTGGGTGGTGCAGTGCAGTCGTCTGCCAATGGTGCTGCGACTAAACAGGAATGACTCATGGAAGGACCCACCACTGCTCGATTGGATGTAATGGTGGCCTGTTGGGTCAGTCGAGGTAACAGAGATAACGGGCCATTCCTTGCGGTATGTTTTCCACATGGGCGGCCCAAGCGTTTGAAAGCTTGAATCATTGGCATGTCTCACGAAGTCACACCTACCCACTGAGTTTCATTCCTGTGGGTTGATTCCTTCTGGGTGCTTCTGTTCCAGCTCTGGTATCTGTGTATTTCGGTCTGAGTGTATGATCTGGAGTTGTGCAGTGTTCCGTACAGAGTGTGTGTGTGTGTGTGTGTGTCTCTGTGTCTCTGTCTGTGTGTGTGTGTTTGTGTGTGTGTGTGTGTGTGTGTGTGTGTGTGTGTGTTTGTGTGTGTGTGTGTGTTTGTGTGTGTGTGTGTGTGTGTCTCTCTATGTGTGTGTGTGTCTGTGTGTGTGTGTGTGTGTCTGTCTGTGTGTGTGTGTGTGTGTGTGTGTGTCTGTGTGTGTGTGTGTGTGTGTGTCTCTGTGTAGTGTGTTGTTCTCTGTGTGTGTGTTGTGCTGTGTGTCGTGTGTTTGTCGTGTATGTGTGTGTGTTGTGTGTGTGTGTGTGTGTGTGTGTGCTTGTGGTGGTGCTGTGTCTGTGTTTTGGGTGTGTGTGTGTCTGTGTGTGTGTTCATCCTTTCGTTTCGCTCAGGTTCTCCTGGCGATCAGTGGGAACGGCCTTGTGCGTTTGTGTTTCTGGAGGGTTCAAGCCAGAGATAAGATTAATTCCACTGGCTGGTTGCGCTTTGAGCTTCAGGACTTTCCTTCAATCTGCAGACTCCACAGTTCGCAATCTCCAGAAATGGAAACCACGAACAACTCTCCTGCACCTGCGTACCCTGGAAAAACCCCCTAGCGATTTACTGAGTGGTCTGTTTCTCCAGTCTCCCAGTAATGTGCCTAGGTCCGAGCGTGGTTGTGAAGCTCTGGACCATCAGTTAGTCGTTTGACGTTTTAATGCTTGAACTCTGACCTCACGGCAGATGACTGTCATAAATAACAGGATTCATTTTCTGCGGTGCAGATTCAGAGAGTCGGAGTCAAACTCGGGTTTACTGCCATTGTGGCGATGCGCTCGAAAAAAAATACCAATGTGTGGAGCCACTGTTCAGCAGTCGTAAACTCTCTTAACTGTATGTGTATTCTCATATCTCCACAGCAAGTAATGCGTGAAGAACAAGGAGAAAAAAGGCTTTGGGGGCTTGATGATCAAGGACCTGTTCACGGATCCCCCACGATTTACGAGCTGTGGTCAAAGTGGTAGCAGTGGTTTCTTCAGTCCCGTCTCCGGCCTGTTTCAAGTTCTACTGTTTCTACGGACTCTAACTGTTCCATAAGTTGAGAGGCCTTATGGTGATATGGAATATTTGTTAATTAAGTGTGGCTTTAACACGGTGGCAGGAGCAGTGCCAAAAACAAGTTAACGGTCAGAAAACCCAAAAATTACCAAAAAATCAAAATTTACAAACGAAAAAAAATTACAAATGAAAAATCAAAATTTTGCAAATGCAAAAAAAAATTCAAAAAATCAAATTGCAGAAGCAGAAACAATTTTACAAAAGCAAAAAGAAAATATTACATTTCAAACAACAAAATTCTAAAAGCAAAAACAAATACACGTCTTCTAAAATTGTTTCAGCATTTTCAACATTCTAACATTTTTTTAAATTTGTAATTTAAAAAAAAAAAATTTAATTTTGTTTTCTGAAATGTAATTTTTATTTTCCGTTTGTAAATTTTATTTTGTTTTTATTTTTTTGTTTGTTTTATTTGTGAGATTAATAATTGTGCGTTTTTGTTTTATTTTTTTTTTTTTTTT